>OY726525.1:1110000-1432334 GCA_963383655.1 Bathymodiolus septemdierum | reverse complement strand
CTTACACTCCTAAAACAACCCTGATAGTAAGTCTTACACTCCTAAAACAACCCTGATAGTAAGTCTTACACTCCTAAAACAACCCTGAAAGTAAGTCTTACACTCCTAAAACAACCCTGATAGTAAGTCTTACACTCCTAAAACAACCCTGATAGTAAGTCTTACACTCCTAAAACAACCCTGATAGTAAGTCTTACACTCCTAAAACAACCATGATAGTAAACCTTACTCTCCTAAAACAACCATGATAGTAAGTCTTACACTCCTAAAACAACCATGATAGTAAGTCTTACACTCCTAAAACAACCATGATAGTAAGTCTTACACTCCTAAAACAACCATGATAGTAAGCCTTACACTCCTAAAACAACTATGATAGTAAGTCTTACACTCCTAAAACAACCATGATAGTAAGCCTTACACTCCTAAAACAACCATGATAGTAAGCCTTACACTCCTAAAACAACCCTGATAGTAAGTCTTACACTCCTAAAACAACCCTGATAGTAAGTCTTACACTCCTAAAACAACCATGATAGTAAGTCTTACACTCCTAAAACAACCATGATAGTAAGCCTTACACTCCTAAAACAACCATGATAGTAAGTCTTACACTCCTAAAACAACCATGATAGTAAGTCTTACACTCCTAAAACAACCATGATAGTAAGCCTTACACTCCTAAAACAACCATGATAGTAAGTCTTACACTCCTAAAACAACCATGATAGTAAGCCTTACACTCCTAAAACATCCATGATAGTAAGCCTTACACTCCTAAAACAACCCTGATAGTAAGTCTTGCACTCCTAAAACAACCCTGATAGTAAGTCTTACACTCCTAAAACAACCATGATAGTAAGTCTTACACTCCTAAAACAACCATGATAGTAAGCCTTACACTCCTAAAACAACCATGATAGTAAGTCTTACACTCCTAAAACAACCCTGATAGTAAGTCTTACACTCCTAAAACAACCCTGATAGTAAGTCTTACACTCCTAAAACAACCCTGATAGTAAGTCTTACACTCCTAAAACAACCCTGATAGTAAGTCTTACACTCCTAAAACAACCCTGATAGTAAGTCTTACACTCCTAAAACAACCATGATAGTAAGCCTTACACTCCTAAAACAACCATGATAGTAAGTCTTACACTCCTAAAACAACCATGATAGTAAGTCTTACACTCCTAAAACAACCATGATAGTAAGCCTTACACTCCTAAAACAACCATGATAGTAAGCCTTACACTCCTAAAACAACCATGATAGTAAGTCTTACACTCCTAAAACAACCATGATAGTAAGTCTTACACTCCTAAAACAACCATGATAGTAAGCCTTACACTCCTAAAACAACCCTGATAGTAAGTCTTACACTCCTAAAACAACCCTGATAGTAAGTCTTACACTCCTAAAACAACCCTGAAAGTAAGTCTTACACTCCTAAAACAACCCTGATAGTAAGTCTTACACTCCTAAAACAACCCTGATAGTAAGTCTTACACTCCTAAAACAACCCTGATAGTAAGTCTTACACTCCTAAAACAACCATGATAGTAAACCTTACTCTCCTAAAACAACCATGATAGTAAGTCTTACACTCCTAAAACAACCATGATAGTAAGTCTTACACTCCTAAAACAACCATGATAGTAAGTCTTACACTCCTTAAACAACCATGATAGTAAGCCTTACACTCCTAAAACAACTATGATAGTAAGTCTTACACTCCTAAAACAACCATGATAGTAAGCCTTACACTCCTAAAACAACCATGATAGTAAGCCTTACACTCCTAAAACAACCCTGATAGTAAGTCTTACACTCCTAAAACAACCATGATAGTAAGTCTTACACTCCTAAAACAACCATGATAGTAAGCCTTACACTCCTAAAACAACCATGATAGTAAGTCTTACTCTCCTAAAACAACCATGATAGTAAGTCTTACACTCCTAAAACAACCATGATAGTAAGTCTTACTCTCCTAAAACAACCATGATAGTAAGCCTTACACTCCTAAAACAACCATGATAGTAAGTCTTACACTCCTAAAACAACCATGATAGTAAGTCTTACACTCCTAAAACAACCCTGATAGTAAGTCTTACACTCCTAAAACAACCCTGATAGTAAGTCTTACTCTCCTAAAACAACCATGATAGTAAGCCTTACACTCCTAAAACAACCATGATAGTAAGTCTTACACTCCTAAAACAACCATGATAGTAAGTCTTACACTCCTAAAACAACCATGATAGTAAGCCTTACACTCCTAAAACATCCATGATAGTAAGCCTTACACTCCTAAAACAACCCTGATAGTAAGTCTTGCACTCCTAAAACAACCCTGATAGTAAGTCTTACACTCCTAAAACAACCATGATAGTAAGTCTTACACTCCTAAAACAACCATGATAGTAAGCCTTACACTCCTAAAACAACCATGATAGTAAGTCTTACACTCCTAAAACAACCCTGATAGTAAGTCTTACACTCCTAAAACAACCCTGATAGTAAGTCTTACACTCCTAAAACAACCCTGATAGTAAGTCTTACACTCCTAAAACAACCCTGATAGTAAGTCTTACACTCCTAAAACAACCCTGATAGTAAGTCTTACACTCCTAAAACAACCATGATAGTAAGCCTTACACTCCTAAAACAACCATGATAGTAAGTCTTACACTCCTAAAACAACCATGATAGTAAGTCTTACACTCCTAAAACAACCATGATAGTAAGCCTTACACTCCTAAAACAACCATGATAGTAAGCCTTACACTCCTAAAACAACCATGATAGTAAGTCTTACACTCCTAAAACAACCATGATAGTAAGTCTTACACTCCTAAAACAACCATGATAGTAAGCCTTACACTCCTAAAACAACCCTGATAGTAAGTCTTACACTCCTAAAACAACCCTGATAGTAAGTCTTACACTCCTAAAACAACCCTGATAGTAAGTCTTACACTCCTAAAACAACCATGATAGTAAGCCTTACACTCCTAAAACAACCATGATAGTAAGTCTTACACTCCTAAAACAACCATGATAGTAAGTCTTACACTCCTAAAACAACCATGATAGTAAGCCTTACACTCCTAAAACAACCATGATAGTAAGCCTTACACTCCTAAAACAACCATGATAGTAAGTCTTACACTCCTAAAACAACCATGATAGTAAGTCTTACACTCCTAAAACAACCATGATAGTAAGCCTTACACTCCTAAAACAACCCTGATAGTAAGTCTTACACTCCTAAAACAACCCTGATAGTAAGTCTTACACTCCTAAAACAACCCTGAAAGTAAGTCTTACACTCCTAAAACAACCCTGATAGTAAGTCTTACACTCCTAAAACAACCCTGATAGTAAGTCTTACACTCCTAAAACAACCCTGATAGTAAGTCTTACACTCCTAAAACAACCATGATAGTAAACCTTACTCTCCTAAAACAACCATGATAGTAAGTCTTACACTCCTAAAACAACCATGATAGTAAGTCTTACACTCCTAAAACAACCATGATAGTAAGTCTTACACTCCTAAAACAACCATGATAGTAAGCCTTACACTCCTAAAACAACTATGATAGTAAGTCTTACACTCCTAAAACAACCATGATAGTAAGCCTTACACTCCTAAAACAACCATGATAGTAAGCCTTACACTCCTAAAACAACCCTGATAGTAAGTCTTACACTCCTAAAACAACCATGATAGTAAGTCTTACACTCCTAAAACAACCATGATAGTAAGCCTTACACTCCTAAAACAACCATGATAGTAAGTCTTACTCTCCTAAAACAACCATGATAGTAAGTCTTACACTCCTAAAACAACCATGATAGTAAGTCTTACTCTCCTAAAACAACCATGATAGTAAGCCTTACACTCCTAAAACAACCATGATAGTAAGTCTTACACTCCTAAAACAACCATGATAGTAAGTCTTACACTCCTAAAACAACCCTGATAGTAAGTCTTACACTCCTAAAACAACCCTGATAGTAAGTCTTACTCTCCTAAAACAACCATGATAGTAAGCCTTACACTCCTAAAACAACCATGATAGTAAGTCTTACACTCCTAAAACAACCATGATAGTAAGTCTTACACTCCTAAAACAACCATGATAGTAAGCCTTACACTCCTAAAACATCCATGATAGTAAGCCTTACACTCCTAAAACAACCCTGATAGTAAGTCTTGCACTCCTAAAACAACCCTGATAGTAAGTCTTACACTCCTAAAACAACCATGATAGTAAGTCTTACACTCCTAAAACAACCATGATAGTAAGCCTTACACTCCTAAAACAACCATGATAGTAAGTCTTACACTCCTAAAACAACCCTGATAGTAAGTCTTACACTCCTAAAACAACCCTGATAGTAAGTCTTACACTCCTAAAACAACCCTGATAGTAAGTCTTACACTCCTAAAACAACCCTGATAGTAAGTCTTACACTCCTAAAACAACCCTGATAGTAAGTCTTACACTCCTAAAACAACCATGATAGTAAGCCTTACACTCCTAAAACAACCATGATAGTAAGTCTTACACTCCTAAAACAACCATGATAGTAAGTCTTACACTCCTAAAACAACCATGATAGTAAGCCTTACACTCCTAAAACAACCATGATAGTAAGCCTTACACTCCTAAAACAACCATGATAGTAAGTCTTACACTCCTAAAACAACCATGATAGTAAGTCTTACACTCCTAAAACAACCATGATAGTAAGCCTTACACTCCTAAAACAACCCTGATAGTAAGTCTTACACTCCTAAAACAACCCTGATAGTAAGTCTTACACTCCTAAAACAACCCTGAAAGTAAGTCTTACACTCCTAAAACAACCCTGATAGTAAGTCTTACACTCCTAAAACAACCCTGATAGTAAGTCTTACACTCCTAAAACAACCCTGATAGTAAGTCTTACACTCCTAAAACAACCATGATAGTAAACCTTACACTCCTAAAACAACCATGATAGTAAGTCTTACACTCCTAAAACAACCATGATAGTAAGTCTTACACTCCTAAAACAACCATGATAGTAAGTCTTACACTCCTAAAACAACCATGATAGTAAGCCTTACACTCCTAAAACAACTATGATAGTAAGTCTTACACTCCTAAAACAACCATGATAGTAAGCCTTACACTCCTAAAACAACCATGATAGTAAGCCTTACACTCCTAAAACAACCCTGATAGTAAGTCTTACACTCCTAAAACAACCCTGATAGTAAGTCTTACACTCCTAAAACAACCATGATAGTAAGTCTTACACTCCTAAAACAACCATGATAGTAAGCCTTACACTCCTAAAACAACCATGATAGTAAGTCTTACACTCCTAAAACAACCATGATAGTAAGTCTTACACTCCTAATACAACCATGATAGTAAGCCTTACACTCCTAAAACAACCATGATAGTAAGTCTTACTCCTAAAACAACCATGATAGTAAGTCTTACACTCCTAAAACAACCCTGATAGTAAGTCTTACACTCCTAAAACAACCCTGATAGTAAGTCTTACACTCCTAAAACAACCCTGATAGTAAGTCTTACACTCCTAAAACAACCCTGATAGTAAGTCTTACACTCCTAAAACAACCCTGAAAGTAAGTCTTACACTCCTAAAACAACCCTGATAGTAAGTCTTACACTCCTAAAACAACCCTGATAGTAAGTCTTACACTCCTAAAACAACCCTGATAGTAAGTCTTACACTCCTAAAACAACCATGATAGTAAACCTTACTCTCCTAAAACAACCATGATAGTAAGTCTTACACTCCTAAAACAACCATGATAGTAAGTCTTACACTCCTAAAACAACCATGATAGTAAGTCTTACACTCCTTAAACAACCATGATAGTAAGCCTTACACTCCTAAAACAACTATGATAGTAAGTCTTACACTCCTAAAACAACCATGATAGTAAGCCTTACACTCCTAAAACAACCATGATAGTAAGCCTTACACTCCTAAAACAACCCTGATAGTAAGTCTTACACTCCTAAAACAACCATGATAGTAAGTCTTACACTCCTAAAACAACCATGATAGTAAGCCTTACACTCCTAAAACAACCATGATAGTAAGTCTTACTCTCCTAAAACAACCATGATAGTAAGTCTTACACTCCTAAAACAACCATGATAGTAAGTCTTACTCTCCTAAAACAACCATGATAGTAAGCCTTACACTCCTAAAACAACCATGATAGTAAGTCTTACACTCCTAAAACAACCATGATAGTAAGTCTTACACTCCTAAAACAACCCTGATAGTAAGTCTTACACTCCTAAAACAACCCTGATAGTAAGTCTTACTCTCCTAAAACAACCATGATAGTAAGCCTTACACTCCTAAAACAACCATGATAGTAAGTCTTACACTCCTAAAACAACCATGATAGTAAGTCTTACACTCCTAAAACAACCATGATAGTAAGCCTTACACTCCTAAAACATCCATGATAGTAAGCCTTACACTCCTAAAACAACCCTGATAGTAAGTCTTGCACTCCTAAAACAACCCTGATAGTAAGTCTTACACTCCTAAAACAACCATGATAGTAAGTCTTACACTCCTAAAACAACCATGATAGTAAGCCTTACACTCCTAAAACAACCATGATAGTAAGTCTTACACTCCTAAAACAACCCTGATAGTAAGTCTTACACTCCTAAAACAACCCTGATAGTAAGTCTTACACTCCTAAAACAACCCTGATAGTAAGTCTTACACTCCTAAAACAACCCTGATAGTAAGTCTTACACTCCTAAAACAACCCTGATAGTAAGTCTTACACTCCTAAAACAACCATGATAGTAAGCCTTACACTCCTAAAACAACCATGATAGTAAGTCTTACACTCCTAAAACAACCATGATAGTAAGTCTTACACTCCTAAAACAACCATGATAGTAAGCCTTACACTCCTAAAACAACCATGATAGTAAGCCTTACACTCCTAAAACAACCATGATAGTAAGTCTTACACTCCTAAAACAACCATGATAGTAAGTCTTACACTCCTAAAACAACCATGATAGTAAGCCTTACACTCCTAAAACAACCCTGATAGTAAGTCTTACACTCCTAAAACAACCCTGATAGTAAGTCTTACACTCCTAAAACAACCCTGATAGTAAGTCTTACACTCCTAAAACAACCATGATAGTAAGCCTTACACTCCTAAAACAACCATGATAGTAAGTCTTACACTCCTAAAACAACCATGATAGTAAGTCTTACACTCCTAAAACAACCATGATAGTAAGCCTTACACTCCTAAAACAACCATGATAGTAAGCCTTACACTCCTAAAACAACCATGATAGTAAGTCTTACACTCCTAAAACAACCATGATAGTAAGTCTTACACTCCTAAAACAACCATGATAGTAAGCCTTACACTCCTAAAACAACCCTGATAGTAAGTCTTACACTCCTAAAACAACCCTGATAGTAAGTCTTACACTCCTAAAACAACCCTGAAAGTAAGTCTTACACTCCTAAAACAACCCTGATAGTAAGTCTTACACTCCTAAAACAACCCTGATAGTAAGTCTTACACTCCTAAAACAACCCTGATAGTAAGTCTTACACTCCTAAAACAACCATGATAGTAAACCTTACTCTCCTAAAACAACCATGATAGTAAGTCTTACACTCCTAAAACAACCATGATAGTAAGTCTTACACTCCTAAAACAACCATGATAGTAAGTCTTACACTCCTAAAACAACCATGATAGTAAGCCTTACACTCCTAAAACAACTATGATAGTAAGTCTTACACTCCTAAAACAACCATGATAGTAAGCCTTACACTCCTAAAACAACCATGATAGTAAGCCTTACACTCCTAAAACAACCCTGATAGTAAGTCTTACACTCCTAAAACAACCATGATAGTAAGTCTTACACTCCTAAAACAACCATGATAGTAAGCCTTACACTCCTAAAACAACCATGATAGTAAGTCTTACTCTCCTAAAACAACCATGATAGTAAGTCTTACACTCCTAAAACAACCATGATAGTAAGTCTTACTCTCCTAAAACAACCATGATAGTAAGCCTTACACTCCTAAAACAACCATGATAGTAAGTCTTACACTCCTAAAACAACCATGATAGTAAGTCTTACACTCCTAAAACAACCCTGATAGTAAGTCTTACACTCCTAAAACAACCCTGATAGTAAGTCTTACTCTCCTAAAACAACCATGATAGTAAGCCTTACACTCCTAAAACAACCATGATAGTAAGTCTTACACTCCTAAAACAACCATGATAGTAAGTCTTACACTCCTAAAACAACCATGATAGTAAGCCTTACACTCCTAAAACATCCATGATAGTAAGCCTTACACTCCTAAAACAACCCTGATAGTAAGTCTTGCACTCCTAAAACAACCCTGATAGTAAGTCTTACACTCCTAAAACAACCATGATAGTAAGTCTTACACTCCTAAAACAACCATGATAGTAAGCCTTACACTCCTAAAACAACCATGATAGTAAGTCTTACACTCCTAAAACAACCCTGATAGTAAGTCTTACACTCCTAAAACAACCCTGATAGTAAGTCTTACACTCCTAAAACAACCCTGATAGTAAGTCTTACACTCCTAAAACAACCCTGATAGTAAGTCTTACACTCCTAAAACAACCCTGATAGTAAGTCTTACACTCCTAAAACAACCATGATAGTAAGCCTTACACTCCTAAAACAACCATGATAGTAAGTCTTACACTCCTAAAACAACCATGATAGTAA
This sequence comes from Bathymodiolus septemdierum, assembly GCA_963383655.1. NCBI lineage: Eukaryota > Metazoa > Mollusca > Bivalvia > Mytilida > Modiolidae > Bathymodiolus > Bathymodiolus septemdierum. The sequence goes on along the minus strand of OY726525.1, from coordinate 1,423,506 downwards.
GTCTTACACTCCTAAAACAACCATGATAGTAAGCCTTACACTCCTAAAACAACCATGATAGTAAGCCTTACACTCCTAAAACAACCATGATAGTAAGTCTTACACTCCTAAAACAACCATGATAGTAAGTCTTACACTCCTAAAACAACCATGATAGTAAGCCTTACACTCCTAAAACAACCCTGATAGTAAGTCTTACACTCCTAAAACAACCCTGATAGTAAGTCTTACACTCCTAAAACAACCCTGAAAGTAAGTCTTACACTCCTAAAACAACCCTGATAGTAAGTCTTACACTCCTAAAACAACCCTGATAGTAAGTCTTACACTCCTAAAACAACCCTGATAGTAAGTCTTACACTCCTAAAACAACCATGATAGTAAACCTTACACTCCTAAAACAACCATGATAGTAAGTCTTACACTCCTAAAACAACCATGATAGTAAGTCTTACACTCCTAAAACAACCATGATAGTAAGTCTTACACTCCTAAAACAACCATGATAGTAAGCCTTACACTCCTAAAACAACTATGATAGTAAGTCTTACACTCCTAAAACAACCATGATAGTAAGCCTTACACTCCTAAAACAACCATGATAGTAAGCCTTACACTCCTAAAACAACCCTGATAGTAAGTCTTACACTCCTAAAACAACCCTGATAGTAAGTCTTACACTCCTAAAACAACCATGATAGTAAGTCTTACACTCCTAAAACAACCATGATAGTAAGCCTTACACTCCTAAAACAACCATGATAGTAAGTCTTACACTCCTAAAACAACCATGATAGTAAGTCTTACACTCCTAATACAACCATGATAGTAAGCCTTACACTCCTAAAACAACCATGATAGTAAGTCTTACTCCTAAAACAACCATGATAGTAAGTCTTACACTCCTAAAACAACCCTGATAGTAAGTCTTACACTCCTAAAACAACCCTGATAGTAAGTCTTACACTCCTAAAACAACCCTGATAGTAAGTCTTACACTCCTAAAACAACCCTGATAGTAAGTCTTACACTCCTAAAACAACCATGATAGTAAGCCTTACACTCCTAAAACAACCATGATAGTAAGTCTTACACTCCTAAAACAACCATGATAGTAAGTCTTACTCTCCTAAAACAACCATGATAGTAAGCCTTACACTCCTAAAACAACCATGATAGTAAGTCTTACACTCCTAAAACAACCATGATAGTAAGTCTTACACTCCTAAAACAACCCTGATAGTAAGTCTTACACTCCTAAAACAACCCTGATAGTAAGTCTTACTCTCCTAAAACAACCATGATAGTAAGCCTTACACTCCTAAAACAACCATGATAGTAAGTCTTACACTCCTAAAACAACCATGATAGTAAGTCTTACACTCCTAAAACAACCATGATAGTAAGTCTTACACTCCTAAAACAACCATGATAGTAAGTCTTACACTCCTAAAACAACCGTGATAGTAAGTCTTACACTCCCAAAACAACCATGATAGTAAGTCTTACACTCCCAAAACAACCATGATAGTAAGTCTTACACTCCTAAAACAACCATGATAGTAAGTCTTACACTCCTAAAACAACCTTGATAGTAAGTCTTACACTCCTGCAGGACACTACCCTTCTGATAGGTAAGCCTTACACTCCTGCAGGACACTACCCTTCTGATAGGTAAGCCTTACACTCCTGCAGGACACTACCCTTCTGATAGGTATGTTAGCAGGTTGTGCTGTATGAATAAATATAGTATAACTAATCGTAGATTTTGAATATCAAGATAAGACCACGAGTTACCGAGGTACGCATAAGAATTAAATGGGTGGGCTTGTTCCGCCCACAAGTTTAATCATTAATGCGTATTCGGTCACGAGTGGTCTTATTTTGATATTCAAAATTTATGATTTAGTTATATACTGTTTATTATATTGAGTTTCAAAATTTCTTATATATTATTTTATTTATTTGTATATTTCATTCCATGCATATGGATCTACGAGCAATGATACAAAGGGCTTCAGCTGGAAGGATCTGCCATCTTGAAAATGTGAAATTCTACATGTCATATTTACAACAATACCTCAAAAAAAAACAAGATTTATTGGGTTTTTTATTGAATATAAAAGAAAAAGTGTTCACTTGACATTAAACAGCAGTAACCAATCAAACCAAATCTATATTTTGCAGACATTCCAAAAGTGGCCAATGAGAATGTAAAGACAAATTCAACAAAAGAAGAAAGACAACTTCCTGTAGAAAATGTAAGTTTTCAACACACAGTATCCACACAATGTCTGTATATTTCTGTATGTTATTTGTTACTGATCTTTTTTACCCATACAACTTGATATAGTGTAATTGTATATGACTTGAATTAACATTGTGATATTGGGATGTAAGCTTGCACTAGTGAAGGACACAGAATATATTGGCTCTGTGCTATTGGCTTACAGTCAATAAGCTTTCAAGTAGCATTTTTGTACCTATTCTCAGAACAATTTATACATTGGATATAGAGTTTTGATACACTGTTTTTCAAGAACATGTACAAAACTTTTACTCAATAGTTTTATGATCGTAAGTCTTGGGAATACAAATATGAATGGCAATGGATACCACACGAATACAAACATGAATGGCAATGGATACCACACGAATACAAACATGAATGGCAATGGATACCACATGAATACAAACATGAATGGCAATGGATACCACACGAATACAAACATGAATGGCAATGGATACCACACGAATACAAACATGAATGGCAATGGATACCACACGAATACAAAATTTGATTAGATCCATGACGAGGAAATGCAGAACAGTGTTAGCGGCACATGGTGGTCTCAGTAGATACTGATTAATGTCACCACAAATTGACACAATTTATCGCATCTGTCTTTTTTTTTCAAATATTTATTCAGTATCTTGTATGACATTTTCGTGTGTAAAATTTTAGTTCACTGTACCAAAGTATTGCTGTAAAAAATCAATTTGAAGTACAGATACAAAGAATAAAATTTAGAAAAAACATGCATTTCTTTTTTTAGAGTATAATTATATAATTATGAAGGAAGAGCCAATTGTTTGCTTGTGTTAACCTAAGCTTATTACTAACTCACCAAAACAGTGGATACATTAGGGTTTTTAATGGTGTTTGTGTTCTTTAGTTTTGTTGATCATTGTTAAGTTTCCCAAACAACGTTTGGAGACTTATTGTTTTTGCTCCGTTTCTTCTTATTATTATTATTATTCTTCTTATTCTTGTTATTCTCCTTTCTTTCTGTGCACCATAAACTTGTCCACGGCAGATCTCAGGAACTACAGGACAGAATTTCATGAAGTTTGGTGGAGTTATAGATATATGTTTCTAGTTGATCCTAAAGTTTTCAGATTTGTGGTAAAGGGGGTCAAAGCTATATTTTTGGGGGTTCAAAGGGGGTGGGGGTTACTATAGAATCCTATGGGAAACTTGAAATTTCGTACATTAATGTTGATAACTTCTAACTGGATAATGATACAGACATAAAATTTGACATAGTGATAGGTCACCATTAGAGGAGCAATTCTGCGTTTTCAAAATTTTCAAGATGTCTGCCATTTTCAAAATGGCTGCCAAAACAAGGCATAAAAATGGGGGGTAAAAATTCAACATTTTCCGATATCATCAAAATTTGATATGTGGGTAGATAGTGTCAGTGACCGGTTTGGGAGACTTCATAATCGTTAGATTATAATCATATCTTGTTTGTCCTGTGTCTTTTGGCCATTGTAATGCCAGTCCTTTGATACATGGTTTCTGATCACCACTTTGATATTTTCAAACTTTTCTCTCTGAAAGTAAACAATATTTGCCTTACAGGATGATGATATATTTCCATCTAAAACAGTAAAGAAGAAAGCAAAGAGAGCCAAAACAAAAGATGAAGATTTATTTAAAGATGATACAGACATCTTTGCTGACGTTCCGGCTGCAAAACCAAAGGAGAAGAAGAAAAAGAAAACAGCAACAGCAGCCAGTAAAAGTATATTTAAAGATGACGTGGGTAAGATTCAACTTTGAGTGTCTCAAACTTAAAGAATCGTAGGTACAATAGTATATTTAAAGATGACGTGGGTAAGATTCAACTTTGAGTGTCTCAAACTTAAAGAATCGTAGGTACAATAGTATATTTAAAGATGACGTGGGTAAGATTCAACTTTGAGTGTCTCAAACTTAAAGAATCGTAGGTACAATAGTATATTTAAAGATGACGTGGGTAAGATTCAACTTTGAGTGTCTCAAACTTAAAGAATCGTAGGTACAATAGTATATTTAAAGATGACGTGGGTAAGATTCAACTTTGAGTGTCTCAAACTTAAAGAATCGTAGGTACAATAGTATATTTAAAGATGACGTGGGTAAGATTCAACTTTGAGTGTCTCAAACTTAAAGAATCGTAGGTACAATAGTATATTTAAAGATGACGTGGGTAAGATTCAACTTTGAGTGTCTCAAACTTAAAGAATCGTAGGTACAATAGTATATTTAAAGATGACATGGGTAAGATTCAACTTTGAGAGTCTCAAACTTAAAGAATCGTAGGTACAATAGTATATTTAAAGATGACGTGGGTAAGATTCAACTTTGAGAGTCTCAAACTTAAAGAATCGTAGGTACAATAGTATATTTAAAGATGACGTGGGTAAGATTCAACTTTGAGAGTCTCAAACTTAAAGAATCGTAGGTACAATAGTATATTTAAAGATGACGTGGGTAAGATTCAACTTTGAGTGTCTCAAACTTAAAGAATCGTAGGTACAATAGTATATTTAAAGATGACGTGGGTAAGATTCAACTTTGAGTGTCTCAAACTTAAAGAATCGTAGGTACAATAGTATATTTAAAGATGACGTGGGTAAGATTCAACTTTGAGTGTCTCAAACTTAAAGAATCGTAGGTACAATAGTATATTTAAAGATGACGTGGGTAAGATTCAACTTTGAGTGTCTCAAACTTAAAGAATCATAGGTACAATAGTATATTTAAAGATGACGTGGGTAAGATTCAACTTTGAGTGTCTCAAACTTAAAGAATCGTAGGTACAATAGTATATTTAAAGATGACGTGGGTAAGATTCAACTTTGAGTGTCTCAAACTTAAAGCATCATAGGTACAATAGTATATTTAAAGATGACGTGGGTAAGATTCAACTTTGAGTGTCTCAAACTTAAAGAATCATAGGTACAATAGTATATTTAAAGATGACGTGGGTAAGATTCAACTTTGAGTGTCTCAAACTTAAAGAATCGTAGGTACAATAGTATATTTAAAGATGACGTGGGTAAGATTCAACTTTGAGTGTCTCAAACTTAAAGAATCGTAGGTACAATAGTATATTTAAAGATGACGTGGGTAAGATTCAACTTTGAGTGTCTCAAACTTAAAGAATCGTAGGTACAATAGTATATTTAAAGATGACGTGGGTAAGATTCAACTTTGAGTGTCTCAAACTTAAAGAATCGTAGGTACAATAGTATATTTAAAGATGACGTGGGTAAGATTCAACTTTGAGTGTCTCAAACTTAAAGAATCGTAGGTACAATAGTATATTTAAAGATGACGTGGGTAAGATTCAACTTTGAGTGTCTCAAACTTAAAGAATCGTAGGTACAATAGTATATTTAAAGATGACGTGGGTAAGATTCAACTTTGAGTGTCTCAAACTTAAAGAATCGTAGGTACAATAGTATATTTAAAGATGACGTGGGTAAGATTCAACTTTGAGTGTCTCAAACTTAAAGAATCGTAGGTACAATAGTATATTTAAAGATGACGTGGGTAAGATTCAACTTTGAGTGTCTCAAACTTAAAGAATCGTAGGTACAATAGTATATTTAAAGATGACGTGGGTAAGATTCAACTTTGAGAGTCTCAAACTTAAAGAATCGTAGGTACAATAGTATATTTAAAGATGACGTGGGTAAGATTCAACTTTGAGTGTCTCAAACTTAAAGAATCGTAGGTACAATAGTATATTTAAAGATGACGTGGGTAAGATTCAACTTTGAGTGTCTCAAACTTAAAGAATCGTAGGTACAATAGTATATTTAAAGATGACGTGGGTAAGATTCAACTTTGAGTGTCTCAAACTTAAAGAATCGTAGGTACAATAGTATATTTAAAGATGACGTGGGTAAGATTCAACTTTGAGAGTCTCAAACTTAAAGAATCGTAGGTACAATAGTATATTTAAAGATGACGTGGGTAAGATTCAACTTTGAGTGTCTCAAACTTAAAGAATCGTAGGTACAATAGTATATTTAAAGATGACGTGGGTAAGATTCAACTTTGAGTGTCTCAAACTTAAAGAATCGTAGGTACAATAGTATATTTAAAGATGACGTGGGTAAGATTCAACTTTGAGTGTCTCAAACTTAAAGCATCATAGGTACAATAGTATATTTAAAGATGACGTGGGTAAGATTCAACTTTGAGTGTCTCAAACTTAAAGAATCGTAGGTACAATAGTATATTTAAAGATGACGTGGGTAAGATTCAACTTTGAGTGTCTCAAACTTAAAGAATCGTAGGTACAATAGTATATTTAAAGATGACGTGGGTAAGATTCAACTTTGAGTGTCTCAAACTTAAAGAATCGTAGGTACAATAGTATATTTAAAGATGACGTGGGTAAGATTCAACTTTGAGTGTCTCAAACTTAAAGAATCGTAGGTACAATAGTATATTTAAAGATGACGTGGGTAAGATTCAACTTTGAGTGTCTCAAACTTAAAGAATCGTAGGTACAATAGTATATTTAAAGATGATGTCGGTAGGATTTAACTTTGTGTGTTTCAAACTTAAAGCATCATAGGTACAAATTAAATTGCAGGGTATTCGACTCATTTTCAAGTAGAAGGTGATAATCCTAAAGTATACAAAACAAAGCCATATTTAACTTTCACTTTGACATTTTCATTTTTGAAAACAAGTAGCCGGGGGAAAATGTAATTTGACAAGTAATTATCTCGGTGCCCGGCTGCTATGGAATGCCCTGAATCTGCATTTGGTGATGTGTAATGGGATGATATGCTCACATATTTTTTCTCAAAGGTACATGAGGGATATTATTATCATCATCCGTTATCTTTTTTATGTTTTAATCTATCTTTTTTCTGAAATCACTGGATCAGCAGCAGGATTGATTAATGGCAAGTAATCAGCTGATTTCATACATGACAAGAACATGTTTACAAACAATGCTAGGTTAATAATGCTGTGGTTGAAATTTCAACCTTCTTAGAAATGACATGTGTAATTTTCTGTGTACATCATCAGAGCAGTGTCGTCATTTTCTGTGTACATTATCAGAGCAGTGTAAATCTCCTGTATCATCATTTTCTGTGTACATCATCAGAGCAGTGTAAATCTCCTGTGTCATCATTTTCTGTGTACATCATCAGAGCAGTGTAAATCTCCTGTCATCATTTTCTGTGTGCATCATCAGAGCAGTGTCATCATTTTCTGTGTACATTATCAAAGCAGTGTAAATCTCCTGTATCATCATTTTCTGTGTACATCATCAGAGCAGTGTAAATCTCCTGTGTCATCATTTTCTGTGTACATCATCAGAGCAGTGTAAATCTCCTGTGTCATCATTTTCTGTGTACATCATCAGAGCAGTGTAAATCTCCTGTCATCATTTTCTGTGTGCATCATCAGAGCAGTGTAAATCTCCTGTGTCATCATTTTCTGTGTGCATCATCAGAGCAGTGTAAATCTCCTTTGTCATCATTTTCTATGTACATCATCAGAGCAGTGTAAATCTCCTGTGTCATCATTTTCTGTGTACATCATCAGAGCAGTGTAAATCTCCTGTGTCATCATTTTCTGTGTACATCATCAGAGCAGTGTAAATCTCCTGTATCATCATTTTCTGTGTACATCATCAGAGCAGTGTAAATCTCCTATGTCATCATTTTCTGTACATCATCAGAGCAGTGTAAATCTCCTGTGTCATCATTTTCTGTACATCATCAGAGCAGTGTAAATATCATGTGTCATCATTTTCTGTGTACATCATCAGAGCAGTGTAAATCTCCTGTGTCATCATTTTCTGTACATCATCAGAGCAGTGTAAATCTCCTGTGTCATCATTTTCTGTGTGCATCATCAGAGCAGTGTAAATCTCCTGTGTCATCATTTTCTGTGTACATCATCAGAGCAGTGTAAATCTCCTATATCATCATTTTCTGTGTACATCATCAGAGCAGTGTAAATCTCCTGTATCATCATTTTCTGTGTATATCATCAGAGCAGTGTAAATCTCCTTTGTCATCATTTTCTGTGTACATCATCAGAGCAGTGTAAATCTCCTGTATCATAATTTTCTGTGTACATCATCAGAGCAGTGTAAATCTCCTTTGTCATCATTTTCTGTGTACATCCTCAGAGCAGTGTAAATCTCCTGTGTCATCATTTTCTGTGTACATCATCAGAGCAGTGTAAATCTCCTGTATCATAATTTTCTGTGTACATCATCAGAGCAGTGTAAATCTCCTTTGTCATCATTTTCTGTGTACATCCTCAGAGCAGTGTAAATCTCCTGTGTCATCATTTTCTGTGTACATCATCAGAGCAGTGTAAATCTCCTATATCATCATTTTCTGTGTACATTATCAGAGCAGTGTAAATCTCCTGTGTCATCATTTTCTGTGTACATTATCAGAGCAGTGTAAATCTCCTGTGTCATCATTTTCTGTGTACATCATCAGAGCAGTGTAAATCTCCTGTGTCATCATTTTCTGTGTACATTATCAGAGCAGTGTAAATCTCCTATATCATCATTTTCTGTGTACATTATCAGAGCAGTGTAAATCTCCTGTATCATCGTTTTCTGTGTACATCATCAGAGCAGTGTAAATCTCCTTTGTCATCATTTTCTGTGTGAACAATCACAGCGGTGTAAGTTTCTTATGACATCAGATTCTGAGTAAAATGAATATATATATATATCCTGTGTGTCATCATTTTCTGTGTAGAAAATGACAACAACTTAAATCTACTGTGTGATCCGTTTCTGTACCAATTTTTTTTTTTTTATTGACAATGAATGATACAATGTAACTCATAATATAGAGTCAAGCTTGTAATATGAGACAGGCAACCTGTTTGAAGGACGAAGTCCTAAAATTTCAATAATACGATGATCCGTACACGTTATTATCTTTTATTTTGAATGAATTTTGTAGCCGATTTGTTATGGCTGTTCCGTTCATTTTACCTACACCGCTCCTCCGTCGAAAGTTTCATAGAAAGAGATTTTGTTATTAGAATTTTATTTCAAGTTTATTTCGATTTTGCATAGAGTAAATAATTAAAGAATTGGGAATTTTTCATTGAAATATATTTCTTTTGCGTTTCTAAATATCAATTGATCTATTTTTTTAAACTTTCGGTGAACTGATATTTGGCTATCAATATAGGAGGAAAAATCGGACAGCCTACCATTATAAGGACTTTGTCCTTTATTAAGAGGTCACCATTGGGATAAAGAAAAAATAGTCTTATAAGACGGATGACCTCTTAATTCATTTTAAATTTCCTATGACAGGACAAGAAAAATGTGCCCTTTTCGTACAAGTGACTGCTTAATACAGGAGACTGCTTAATAGAGGTGACTGCTTAATAGAGGTGACTACTTAATAGAGGTGACTGCTTAATAGAGGTGACTGCTTAATACAGGTGACTACTTAATACAGGTGACTTCTTAATAGAGGTGACTACTTAATACATGTGACTGCTTAATACAGGTGACTACTTAATAGAGGTGACTGCTGAATACAGGTGACTACTTAATACATGTGACTACTTAATACAAGTGACTACTTAATACAGGTGACTACTTAATACAGGTGACTACTTAATACATGTGACTACTTAATACAGGTGACTACTTAATAGAGGTGACTACTTAATAGAGGTGACTACTTAATACAGGTGACTGCTTAATAGAGGTGACTGCTGAATACAGGTGACTACTTAATACAGGTGACTACTTAATGCAGGTGACTACTTAATACAGGTGACTACTTAATACAAGTGACTACTTAATACAGGTGACTACTTAATACAAGTGACTACTTAATACAAGTGACTACTTAATACAGGTGACTACTTAATACAAGTGACTACTTAATACAAGTGACTACTTAATACAAGTGACTACTTAATACAGGTGACTGCTTAATAGAGATGACTACTTAATTGAGGTGACTGCTTAATAGAGGTGACTACTTAATACAGGTGACTGCTTAATAGAGGTGACTGTTTAATAGAGGTGATTACTTAATAGAGGTGACTACTTAATACAGGTGACTACTTAATACAGGTGACTGGATGGATAGGTTTGACTAATTTTGAAATATTTTTTTTGTAGATGATATTTTTGCTGACTCTTCTCCTGCACCTAAACAGAAGACAAAGAAAACCACTACAGCTACAAAAGATGATATCATTGATGATCCTTTAGCATAATAATTGCTAAAAATAATTGTTTTAATTTGTTAAATTTAATTCTTTTTATTTATTATTAAGTTTGAATAATGTTGATGGAAGTTTTTATTTAATCATGTTGTCTAATTGATGTAGAAAAACTTGATAATACGTAGACAGTTGTATCAATCAGTTCTTGATAATACGTAGACAGTTGTATCAATCAGTTCTTGATAATACGTAGACAGTTGTATCAATCAGTTCTTGATAATACGTAGACAGTTGTATCAATCAGTTCTTGATAATACGTAGACAGTTGTATCAATCAGTTCTTGATAATACGTAGACAGTTGTATCAATCAGTTCTTGATAATACGTAGACAGTTGTATCAATCAGTTCTTGATAATACGTAGACAGTTGTATCAATCAGTTCTTGATAATACGTAGACAGTTGTATCAATCAGTTCTTGATAATACGTAGACAGTTGTATCAATCAGTTCTTGATAATACGTAGACAGTTGTATCAATCAGTTCCTTGTAGAGTAAGTAAATAAAGACTTTATTTCAAGAGAGTTAACAACAATAAGATAATCTTCCCTCAAAATAATAATAATTAAAGATAAGAAATATAATATCAAACAATACATATATCTTCACAACAAAATATCACAATCTGAGTATAATAAATATAATGTCATAATCATTCATTATTTTACTTTGACATTAAATAATTTATATATTTCTTTTTTAATAGATCTATAGTTTGAATTAATTTTTAAGTTAGAAGATAAAGAATTCCATAAAATAGTTTCGGATTAATGAAAAGTTCATTTCAATAAATTAGAATTTGGACTTGGACCAAACAAGTTTCCCTTTTGATTGTTGAAAACATCTGAAATAGACCCTCACTAATAAAATTAGAATTTAGATATATGTCAATTTTTTTCTTTAAATTTTTTTTTTAACAGAATCAAAACTCAGTATCCTTATAAATATATTCCAATTAAGATAAGATCAGTTTTATTTATAGTCGGCATGTCAAAATAACCAGTACAACACAAGCTCTAGTCAGCTTTTGACCAACAAATTAATCTCCATACCACTTTTTCTGTAATAACCCCATGTTTTTGTGCCTTTGAAAGTATCAGAAGAGATAGGAAAAAGAATTAAAATTATTAATTGGTTTTTCAGGTTTTTATAGCCATGTATTAGAAAAATTTCATTGAAAAAGAATTCTGTAATGGCAATGATTTCTGGGGCATTTTAACAACAAATATGTTTCTTCAGATTAGGGGCCTGATAATGTTCTAAGACAATTAATGATGAAAGTGTAATATATATAACTTAACTGTATCATGAAATAAAAATCACATTGAATATAGAAAGTTCTCAAAATTTGTTGTTTTATGCAGAAAAAAATTAAATTCAGTCTGTAGGTCACTGTTATCATTCCATATCTGAATTTATTTTACTGTTGACAAGAAAAACAACATTATAATGAATGCTTCAATAAGCAACAGTACTGAGAACAAAATTGTTCCTCTTTTTCTTCAAAATAATGGATGTTATAAAAATCAAATTTCTGAATCTTCCTCAAGATGGAGAATAATACAATATTTAATAAATTAATCAAGTAATTGTTTTGTGATTTGTTGATATAATTGAGACAATAAATATCCTTGTAATACTGATGTACTTTATGTTTATACTTTGAGTAATACTCACAGGTTTGTAAGATTGATACACAATTTAATTTTCATCTATATACTAGTAGTAGTTTTTGAGGTTTGGTGTTTAACGCCACTTTCAACAATATTTCAGTTATATCGTACCCGGAGAAAACCACTGACTTGCTGCAAGTCACTCACAAACTTGACCACATGTTTCATCGAGTATACCCCACCATGAGCAGGATTTGAACTCACGTTAGTGGTGATATGCACTGATTGCATAGGTAGTTGTAAATCCAACTATCATATAATCACGACTGCAATGGTTTTTGATGATGAGGAGTTGTATATAAAGGACACTATAGTTCCCATAGCAAACATTGGAGTGTCCCAAGTACATTTTTATTTGATAAACTTTCTCAGTTAAGGTACAAGTCGAGCATACCTTGAAACTTTCTCTCTAACGATACAAGTCGAGCATACCTTGAAACTTTCTCTCTAAAGATACGAGTCAAGCACACCTTGAAACTTTCTCTCTAACGATACAAGTCAAGCACACCTTGAAACTTTCTAACGATACAAGTCAAGCACACTTTGAAACTTTCTCTCTAAAGATACAAGTCAAGCACACCTTGAAACTTTCTTCTAACGGTACAAGTCAAGCACACCTTGAAGCTTTCTCTCTAAAGATACAAGTCAAGCACACATTGAAACTTTCTCTCTAAAGATACAAGTTAAGCACACCTTGAAACTTTCTCTCTAAAGATACAAGTCAAGCACACCTTGAAACTTACTCTAAAGATACAAATCAAGCATGCCTTGAAACTTTCTTTAAAGATACGAGTCAAGCACACCTTGAAACTTTCTCTCTAAAGATACAAGTCGAGCATACCTTGAAGCTTTCTCTCTAAAGATACAAGTCAAGCACACATTGAAACTTTCTCTCTAAAGATACAAGTTAAGCACACCTTGAAACTTTCTCTCTAAAGATACAAGTCAACCACACCTTGAAACTTTCTCTCTAAAGATACAAGTCAAGCACACCTTGAAACTTACTCTAAAGATACAAATCAAGCATGCCTTGAAACTTTCTTTAAAGATACGAGTCAAGCACACCTTGAAACTTTCTCTCTAAAGATACAACTCGAGCATACCTTGAAGCTTTCTCTCTAAAGAAACAAGTCAAGCACACCTTGAAGCTTTCTCTCTAAAGATACAAGTCAAGCACACCTTGAAACTTTCTCTCTAAATATACAAGTCAAGCACACCTTGAAAATTTCTCTCTAAAGATACAAGTCAAGCACACAATGAAGCTTTCTCTCTAAAGATACAAGTCAAGCATACCTTGAAACTTTCTCTCTAAAGACACAAGTCAAGCATACCTTGAAACTTTCTCTCTAAAGATACAAGTCAAGCATACCTTGAAACTTTCTCTCTAACAATACAAGTCAAGCACACATTGAAGCTTTCTCTCTAAAGATACAAGTCAAGCATACCTTGAAGCTTTCTCTCTAAAGGTACAAGTCAAGCACACCTTGAAGCTTTCTCTCTAAAGATACAAGTCGAGTACACTTTGAAACTTTCTCTCTAAAGATACAAGCCGAGCACACCTTGAAACTTTCTAAAGATACAAGTCAAGCACACCTTGAAACTTTCTCTCTAAAGATACAAGTCAAGCACACCTTGAAGCTTTCTCTCTAACGGTACAAGTCAAGCACACCTTGAAACTTTCTCTCTAAAGATACAAGTCGAGCACACCATGAAACTTTCTCTCTAAAGATACAAGTCGAGCATACCTTGAAGCTTTCTCTCCAAAGATACAATTCAAGCACACATTGAAACTTTCTCTCTAAAGATACAAGTCGAGCACACCTTGAAACTTTCTCTCTAAATTTGCAAGTCAGGCACACCTTGAAACTTTCTCTCTAAAGATACAAGTCAAGCACACCTTGAAACTTTCTCTAACGATACAAGTCAAGAACACCTTGAAATTTTCTCTCTAAAGATACAAGTCAAGCACACATTGAAACTTTCTCTCTAACGATACAAGTCAAGCACACATTGAAACTCTAAAGATACAATTCGAACATACCTTGAAGCTTTCTCTCTAAAAATAGAAGTCAAGCACACATTGAAACTTTCTCTCTAACGATACAAGTCAAGCACACATTGAAACTCTAAAGATACAAGTCGAGCACACCTTGAAGCTTTCTCTAACGATACAAGTCAAGCACACCTTTAAGCTTTCTCTCTAAAGATACAAGTCGAGCACACCTTGAAACTTTCTCTCTAAATTTGCAAGTCAGGCACACCTTGAAACTTTCTCTCTAAAGATACAAGTCAAGCACACCTTGAAACTTTCTCTAACGATACAAGTCAAGAACACCTTGAAACTTTCTCTCTAAAGATACAAGTCAAGCACACATTGAAACTTTCTCTCTAACGATACAAGTCAAGCACACATTGAAACTCTAAAGATACAATTCGAGCATACCTTGAAGCTTTCTCTCTAAAGATAGAAGTCAAGCACACATTGAAACTTTCTCTCTAACGATACAAGTCAAGCACACATTGAAACTCTAAAGATACAAGTCGAGCACACCTTGAAGCTTTCTCTAACGATACAAGTCAAGCACACCTTTAAGCTTTCTCTCTAAAGATACAAGTCAAGCGCACATTGAAACTTTCTTTCTAACGATACAAGTCAAGCACACATTGAAACTTTCTCTAACGATACAAGTCGAGCACACCTTGAATCTTTCTCTCTAAAGATACAAGTCGTCTACCTGAACTCGTTCCAACTTACCGGTAAGTGATAAATCAAGCATGCCTTGAATCTTTCAAATTTATGTTCTAACTGGAGCACACATTGAAGTTTTCTGTCTTAAGGTACAAGTTAACCACACTTTACATGTCGAGCATACCTTAATACCCTATTGCTTAAGGTATAAGTTGAACATACCTTAAAACTTTCTCGCTTAAAATTGATGTCAAGCATACATTGAACCTTTCTATTGTAAAGTACAAATCAAGCACACCTTGAAAATTTCTCACTGAAGTTATTAGTCTAGCACACCATGATTCTTTCACACTAAATCGAGCAAACTTTTTTTGTTGATAAAAAAGCCACAATGGTCATCGGTACAGGATGAATTATTATTATCTGAAACCACTGAACAATTTGATATATAACTTGGCTTGAATGTCACTTGCATTGTCCTCTACAAAGTTTTAACATAGGGAGAGAGAGTTATGGTGTTTCATGCCACTTTCAACAATATTTCAGCTATATCGTGGCTGTCAGTTTTATTGGGTAGAGGAAACTGGAGTACCTGTTGAAAACCACCACGAAGCTGTCGCAAGTCACTGACAAACTTTATCAAATGATGTTGTATCAAGTACACCTTGCCTGAGCTGGACTTGAATTCACAACGTTAGTGCTGTCAGATATTGATTGCATAGGTAGTTATAAATCCAACTACCATATGATCACAACCACGACAGTGCCTATTATGGATGTCAAATCATGGTAAAATGAGCATTTTTATTTTATAAGGAAAACTAATAATGTATTGTTATTGGAGGAAACCTAGAGACAACCAACTAACTGACAAACTTCGTCATGTTTATTGGTGTTTAACGACACTTTCAAAACTGTGTCAAGTATAACGTAGTACATGGTGACCAGTTTTATTGGTGTTTAGCGACACTTTCAACAACGTGTCAGGTATAGCGTAGAACATGGTGACCAGTTTTATTGGTGTTTAACGACACTTTCAACAATGTGTCAGGTATAACGTATAACACTTTCAATAATGTGTCAGGGATAACGTACAGGTATGACATGTTGGCCAGTTTTATTGGTATTAACACCCCTGTCAACAATATTTCAGCTATGATGTATAATATGGCATTCAGTTTTATTGGTGTTTAATGACACTTTCAACAATGTGTCAGGTATAGCGTATACCATGGTGACCAGTTTTATTGGTGTTTAACGACACTTTCAAAACTGTCAGGTATAACGTAGAACATGGTGACCAGTTTTATTGGTGTTTAACGACACTTTCAACAATGTGTCAGGTATAAAGTAGAACATGGTGACCAGTTTTATTGGTGTTTAACGACACTTTCAACAATGTGTCAAGTATAACTTAGAACATGGTGACCAATTTTATTGGTGTTTAACGACACTTTCAACAATGTGTCGGGTATAGCGTATAATGTGGCGTTCAGTTTCAACAATGTGTCAGGTATAACGTATAACATGATAACCAGTTTTATTGGTGTTTAACGACACTTTCAACAATGTTAGTTATAGCGTAGAACATGGTGACTAGTTTTATTAGTGTTTAACGACATTTTCAACAATGTGTCAGGTATAACGTATAACATGGTGACCAGTTTTATTCGTGTTTAACGACACTTTCAACAACGTGTCAGGTATAACATATAACATGGTGACCAGTTTTATTAGTGTTTAGCGACACTTTCAACAATGTGTCAGGTATAACGTAGAACATGGTGACCAGTTTTATTGGTGTTTAACGACACTTTCGACAATGTGTCAGGTATTACATAGAACATGGTGACCAGTTTTATTGGTGTTTAACGACACTTTCAATAATGTGTCAGGGATAACGTACAGGTATAACACGGTGACCAGTTTTATTAGTGTTTAACGACACTTTCAACAATGTGTCAGGTATAGCGTATAACATGGTGACCAGTTTTATTGGTGTTTAATGACACTTTCAACAATGTTTCAGGTATAACGTATAACATGGTGACCAGATTTATTGGTGTTTAACGACACTTTCAACAATGTGTCAGGTATAACGTATGACATGTTGGCCAGTTTTATTGGTGTTTAACGACACTTTCAACAATGTGTCAAGTATAACTTAGAACATGGTGACCAATTTTATTGGTGTTTAACGACACTTTCAACAATGTGTCAGGTATAGCGTATAATATGGTGTTCAGTTTCAACAATGTGTCAGGTATAACGTATAACATGATAACCAGTTTTATTGGTGTTTAACGACACTTTCAACAATGTTAGTTATAGAGTAGAACATGGTGACCAGTTTTATTGGTGTTTAACGACACTTTCAACAATGTGACAGGCATAACGTAGAACATGGTGACCAGTTTTATTGGTGTTTAACGACCCTTTCAACAATGTGTCAAGTATAACATAGAACATGGTGACCAGTTTTATTGGTGTTTAACGCCACTTTAAACAATGTGTCAGGTATAACATAGAACATGGTGACCAGTTTTATTGGTGTTTAACGACACTTTCAACAATGTGTCAGGTATAACGTATAACATGTTGACCAGTTTTATTGGTGTTTAGCGACACTTTCAACAACGTGTCAGGTATAGCGTAGAACATGGTGACCAGTTTTATTGGTGTTTAACGACACTTTCAACAATGTGTCAGGTATAACGTATAACACTTTCAATAATGTGTCAGGGATAACGTACAGGTATGACATGTTGGCCACTTTTATTGGTATTAACACCACTGTCAACAATATTTCAGCTATGATGTATAATATGGCATTCAGTTTTATTGGTGTTTAATGACACTTTCAACAATGTGTCAGGTATAGTGTATACCATGGTGACCAGTTTTATTGGTGTTTAACGACACTTTCAAAACTGTCAGGTATAACGTAGAACATGGTGACCAGTTTTATTGGTGTTTAACGACACTTTCAACAATGTGTCAGGTATAAAGTAGAACATGGTGACCAGTTTTATTGGTGTTTAACGACACTTTCAACAATGTGTCAAGTATAACTTAGAACATGGTGACCAATTTTATTGGTGTTTAACGACACTTTCAACAATGTGTCGGGTATAGCGTATAATGTGGCGTTCAGTTTCAACAATGTGTCAGGTATAACGTATAACATGATAACCAGTTTTATTGGTGTTTAACGACACTTTCAACAATGTTAGTTATAGCGTAGAACATGGTGACTAGTTTTATTAGTGTTTAACGACATTTTCAACAATGTGTCAGGTATAACGTATAACATGGTGACCAGTTTTATTCGTGTTTAACGACACTTTCAACAACGTGTCAGGTATAACATATAACATGGTGACCAGTTTTATTAGTGTTTAGCGACACTTTCAACAATGTGTCAGGTATAACGTAGAACATGGTGACCAGTTTTATTGGTGTTTAACGACACTTTCGAAAATGTGTCAGGTATTACGTAGAACATGGTGACCAGTTTTATTGGTGTTTAACGACACTTTCAATAATGTGTCAGGGATAACGTACAGGTATAACACGGTGACCAGTTTTATTAGTGTTTAACGACACTTTCAACAATGTGTCAGGTATAGCGTATAACATGGTGACCAGTTTTATTGGTGTTTAATGACACTTTCAACAATGTTTCAGGTATAACGTATAACATGGTGACCAGTTTTATTGGTGTTTAACGACACTTTCAACAATGTGTCAGGTATAACGTATGACATGTTGGCCAGTTTTATTGGTGTTTAACGACACTTTCAACAATGTGTCAAGTATAACTTAGAACATGGTGACCAATTTTATTGGTGTTTAACGACACTTTCAACAATGTGTCAGGTATAGCGTATAATATGGTGTTCAGTTTCAACAATGTGTCAGGTATAACGTATAACATGATAACCAGTTTTATTGGTGTTTAACGACACTTTCAACAATGTTAGTTATAGAGTAGAACATGGTGACCAGTTTTATTGGTGTTTAACGACCCTTTCAACAATGTGTCAAGTATAACATAGAACATGGTGACCAGTTTTATTGGTGTTTAACGCCACTTTAAACAATGTGTCAGGTATAACATAGAACATGGTGACCAGTTTTATTGGTGTTTAACGACACTTTCAACAATGTGTCAGGTATAACGTATAACATGTTGACCAGTTTTATTGGTGTTTAATGACACTTTCAACAATGTGTCAGGTATAACGTATACCATGGTGACCAGTTTTATTGGTGTTTAACGACACTTTCAACAATGTGTCAGGTATAACGTATAACATGGTGACCAGTTTTATTGGTGTTTAACGACACTTTCAACAATGTGTCAGGTATAACGTATACCATGGTGACCAGTTTTATTGGTGTTTAACGACACTTTCAACAATGTGTCAGGTATAATGTATAACATGGTGACGAGTTTTATTGGTGTTTATCGACACTTTCAACAATGTGTCAGGTATAACGTATAACATGGTGACCAGTTTTATTGGTGTTTAACGACACTTTCAACAATATGTCAGGTATAGCGTATTACATGGTGACCAGTTTTATTGGTCTTTAACGACACTTTCAACAATGTGTCAGGTATAGCGTATAATATGGCGTTCAGTTTCAACAATGTGTCAGGTATAACGTATAACATGATAACCAGTTTTATTGGTGTTTAACGACACTTTCAACAATGTTAGTTATAGCGTAGAACATGGTGACTAGTTTTATTAGTGTTTAACGACATTTTCAACAATGTGTCAGGTATAACGTATAACATGGTGACCAGTTTTATTCGTGTTTAATGACACTTTCAACAATGTGTCAGGTATAACATATAACATGGTGACCAGTTTTATTAGTGTTTAGCGACACTTTCAACAATGTGTCAGGTATAACGTATAACATGGTGACCAGTTTTATTGGTGTTTAACGACACTTTCGACAATGTGTCAGGTATTACGTAGAACATGGTGACCAGTTTTATTGGTGTTTAACGACACTTTCAATAATGTGTCAGGGATAACGTACAGGTATAACACGGTGACTAGTTTTATTGGTGTTTAACGACACTTTAAGCAATGTGTCAGGTATAGCGTATAACATGGTGACCAGTTTTATTGGTGTTTAATGACACTTTCAACAATGTTTCAGGTATAACGTATAACATGGTGACCAGTTTTATTGGTGTTTAACGACACTTTCAACAATGTGTCAGGTATAACGTATGACATGTTGGCCAGTTTTATTGGTATTAACACCACTGTCAACAATATTTCAGCTATGATGTATAATATGGCATTCAGTTTTATTGGTGTTTAATGACACTTTCAACAATGTGTCAGGTATAACGTAGAACATGGTGACCAGTTTTATTGGTGTTTAACGACACTTTCAACAATGTGTCAGGTATAAAGTAGAACATGGTAACCAGTTTTATTGGTGTTTAACGACACTTTCAACAATGTGTCAAGTATAACTTAGAACATGGTGACCAATTTTATTGGTGTTTAACGACACTTTCAACAATGTGTCAGGTATAGCGTATAATATGGTGTTCAGTTTCAACAATGTGTCAGGTATAACGTATAACATGATAACCAGTTTTATTGGTGTTTAACGACATTTTCAACAATGTTAGTTATAGCGTAGAACATGGTGACCAGTTTTATTGGTGTTTAACCACACTTTCAACAATGTGACAGGCATAACGTAGAACATGGTGACCAGTTTTATTGGTGTTTAACGACCCTTTCAACAATGTGTCAAGTATAACATAGAACATGGTGACCAGTTTTATTGGTGTTTAACGCCACTTTAAACAATGTGTCAGGTATAACATAGAACATGGTGACCAGTTTTATTGGTGTTTAACAACACTTTCAACAATGTGTCAGGTATAACGTATAACATGGTGACCAGTTTTATTGGTGTTTAACAACACTTTCAACGATGTGTCAGGTATAACGTAAAATGTGGTGGCCAGTTTTATTGGTGTTGAATGCCACTTTCAACAATATGTCAGCTATAGCATATATCATGGTGACCAGTTTTATGGGTATTTAACGACACTTTCAACAATATCTCGGGTATAACGTAGAACATGGTGGCCAGTTTTATTGGTGTTGAACATCACTTTCAATAATATGTTAGTAATAACGTATAACATGGTGACCAGTTTTATTGGTGTTTAACGACACTTTCAACAATGTGTCAGGTATAAGGTATAACATGGTGACCAGTTTTATTGGTGTTTAACGACATTTTCAACAATGTGTCAGGTATAACGTATAACATGGTGACCAGTTTTATTGGTGTTTAACGGTACTTTCAACAATGCGTCAGGTATAACATATAACATGGTGACCAGTTTTATTGGTGTTTAACGACACTTTCAACAATGTATCAGGTATAACGTATAACATGGTGACCAGTTTTATTGGTGTTTAACGACACTTTCAACAATGTGTCAGGTATTACGTAGAACATGGTGACCAGTTTTATTGGTGTTTAACAACACTTTAAACAATGTGTCAGGTATAACGTATAACATGGTGACCAGTTTTATTGGTGTTTAACGACACTTTCAACAATGCATCAGGTATAACATATAACATGGTGACCAGTTTTATTGGTGTTTAACGACACTTTCAACAATGTGTCAAGTATAACTTAGAACATGGTGACCAATTTTATTGGTGTTTAACGACACTTTCAACAATGTGTCAGGTATAGTGTATAATATGGTGTTCAGTTTCAACAATGTGTCAGGTATAACGTATAACATGATAACCAGTTTTATTGGTGTTTAACGACACTTTCAACAATGTTAGTTATAGCATAGAACATGGTGACCAGTTTTATTGGTGTTTAACGACACTTTCAACAATGTGACAGGCATAACGTAGAACATGGTGACCAGTTTTATTGGTGTTTAACGACACTTTCAACAATGTGTCAAGTATAACATAGAACATGGTGACCAGTTTTATTGGTGTTTAACGCCACTTTAAACAATGTGTCAGGTATAACATAGAACATGGTGACAAGTTTTATTGGTGTTTAACAACACTTTCAACAATGTGTCAGGTATAACGTAAAACGTGGTGGCCAGTTTTATTGGTGTTGAATGCCACTTTCAACAATATGTCAGTTATAGCGTAGATCATGGTGACCAGTTTTATGGGTATTTAACGACACTTTCAACAATATCTCAGGTATAACGTAAAACATGGTGGCCAGTTTTATTGGTGTTGAACATCACTTTCAACAATATGTTAGTAATAACGTATAACATGGTGACCAGTTTTATTGGTGTTTAATGACACTTTCAATAAGGTGTCAGGTATAAGGTATAACATGGTGACCAGTTTTATTGGTGTTTAACGACATTTTCAACAATGTGTAAGGTATAACGTATAACATGGTGACCAGTTTTATTGGTGTTTAACGACACTTTCAACAATGTGTCAGGTATAGCATATAACATGATGACCAGTTTTATTGGTGTTTATCGACACTTTCAACAATGTATCAGGTATAACGTATAACATGGTGACCAGTTTTATTGGTGTTTAACGACACTTTCAACAATGTGTCAGGTATTACGTAGAACATGACCAGTTTTATTGGTGTTTGACGACACTTTAAACAATGTGTCAGGTATAACGTATAACATGGTGACCAGTTTTATTGGTGTATAACGACACTTTCAACAATGTGTCAGGTATAGCGTATAACATGGTGACCAGTTTTATTGGTGTTTAACGACACTTTCAACAATGTGTCAGGTATAACATAGAACATGGTGACCAGTTTTATTGGTGTTTAACGACACTTTCAACAATGTTTCAGGTATAACGTATAACATGTTGACCAGTTTTATTGGTGTTTAACGACACTTTCAACAATGTGTCAGGTATAACGTATACCATGGTGACCAGTTTTATTGGTGTTTAACGACACTTTCAACAATGTGTCAGGTACAACGTATAACATGGTGACCAGTTTTATTGGTGTTTAACGACACTTTCAACAATGTGTCAGGTATAACGTATACCATGGTGACCAGTTTTATTGGTGTTTAACGACACTTTCAACAATGTGTCAGGTATAACGTATAACATGGTGACCAGTTTTATTGGTGTTTAACGACACTTTCAACAATGTGTCAGGTATAACGTATAACATGGTGACCAGTTTTATTGGTGTTTAACGACACTTTCAACAATGTGTCAGGTATAACGTATAACATGGTGACCTGTTTTATTGGTGTTTAACGACACTTTCAACAATATGTCAGGTATAACGTATTACATGGTGACCAGTTTTATTGGTCTTTAACGACACTTTCAACAATGTGTCAGGTATAGCGTATAATATGGCGTTCAGTTTCAACAATGTGTCAGGTATAACGTATAACATGATAACCAGTTTTATTGGTGTTTAACGACACTTTCAACAATGTTATTTATAGCGTAGAACATGGTGACTAGTTTTATTGGTGTTTAACGACATTTTCAACAATGTGTCAGGTATAACGTATAACATGGTGACCAGTTTTATTCGTGTTTAATGACACTTTCAACAATGTGTCAGGTATAACATATAACATGGTGACCAGTTTTATTAGTGTTTAGCGACACTTTCAACAATGTGTCAGGTATAACGTATAACATGGTGACCAGTTTTATTGGTGTTTAACGACACTTTAAGCAATGTGTCAGGTATAGCGTATAACATGGTGACCAGTTTTATTGGTGTTTAATGACACTTTCAACAATGTGTCAGGTATAACGTATGACATGTTGGCCAGTTTTATTGGTATTAACACCACTGTCAACAATATTTCAGCTATGATGTATAATATGGCATTCAGTTTTATTGGTGTTTAATGACACTTTCAACAATGTGTCAGGTATAACGTAGAACATGGTGACCAGTTTTATTGGTGTTTAACGACACTTTCAACAATGTGTCAGGTATAAAGTAGAACATGGTAACCAGTTTTATTGGTGTTTAACGACACTTTCAACAATGTGTCAAGTATAACTTAGAACATGGTGACCAATTTTATTGGTGTTTAACGACACTTTCAACAATGTGTCAGGTATAGCGTATAATATGGTGTTCAGTTTCAACAATGTGTCAGGTATAACGTATAACATGATAACCAGTTTTATTGGTGTTTAACGACACTTTCAACAATGTTAGTTATAGCGTAGAACATGGTGACCAGTTTTATTGGTGTTTAACAACACTTTCAACAATGTGACAGGCATAACGTAGAACATGGTGACCAGTTTTATTGGTGTTTAACGACCCTTTCAACAATGTGTCAAGTATAACATAGAACATGGTGACCAGTTTTATTGGTGTTTAACGCCACTTTAAACAATGTGTCAGGTATAACATAGAACATGGTGACCAGTTTTATTGGTGTTTAACAACACTTTCAACAATGTGTCAGGTATAACGTATAACATGGTGACAAGTTTTATTGGTGTTTAACAACACTTTCAACAATGTGTCAGGTATAACGTAAAATGTGGTGGCCAGTTTTATTGGTGTTGAATGCCACTTTCAACAATATGTCAGCTATAGCATATATCATGGTGACCAGTTTTATGGGTATTTAACGACACTTTCAACAATATCTCGGGTATAACGTAGAACATGGTGGCCAGTTTTATTGGTGTTGAACATCACTTTCAACAATATGTTAGTAATAACGTATAACATGGTGACCAGTTTTATTGGTGTTTAACGACACTTTCAACAATGTGTCAGGTATAAGGTATAACATGGTGACCAGTTTTATTGGTGTTTAACGACATTTTCAACAATGTGTCAGGTATAACGTATAACATGGTGACCAGTTTTATTGGTGTTTAACGGTACTTTCAACAATGCGTCAGGTATAACATATAACATGGTGACCAGTTTTATTGGTGTTTAACGACACATTCAACAATGTATCAGGTATAACGTATAACATGGTGACCAGTTTTATTGGTGTTTAACGACACTTTCAACAATGTGTCAGGTATTACGTAGAACATGGTGACCAGTTTTATTGGTGTTTAACAACACTTTAAACAATGTGTCAGGTATAACGTATAACATGGTGACCAGTTTTATTGGTGTTTAACGACACTTTCAACAATGTGTCAGGTATAACATATAACATGGTGACCAGTTTTATTGGTGTTTAACGACACTTTCAACAATGTGTCAAGTATAACTTAGAACATGGTGACCAATTTTATTGGTGTTTAACGACACTTTCAACAATGTGTCAGGTATAGCGTATAATATGGTGTTCAGTTTCAACAATGTGTCAGGTATAACGTATAACATGATAACCAGTTTTATTGGTGTTTAACGACACTTTCAACAATGTTAGTTATAGCGTAGAACATGGTGACCAGTTTTATTGGTGTTTAACGACACTTTCAACAATGTGACAGGCATAACGTATAACATGGTGACCAGTTTTATTGGTGTTTAACGACACTTTCAACAATGTGTCAAGTATAACATAGAACATGGTGACCAGTTTTATTGGTGTTTAACGCCACTTTAAACAATGTGTCAGGTATAACATATAACATGGTGACCAGTTTTATTAGTGTTTAGCGACACTTTCAACAATGTGTCAGGTATAACGTATAACATGGTGACCAGTTTTATTGGTGTTTAACGACACTTTCGACAATGTGTCAGGTATTACGTAGAACATGGTGACCAGTTTTATTGGTGTTTAACGACACTTTCAATAATGTGTCAGGGATAACGTACAGGTATAACACGGTGACTAGTTTTATTGGTGTTTAACGACACTTTAAGCAATGTGTCAGGTATAGCGTATAACATGGTGACCAGTTTTATTGGTGTTTAATGACACTTTCAACAATGTTTCAGGTATAACGTATAACATGGTGACCAGTTTTATTGGTGTTTAACGACACTTTCAACAATGTGTCAGGTATAACGTATGACATGTTGGCCAGTTTTATTGGTATTAACACCACTGTCAACAATATTTCAGCTATGATGTATAATATGGCATTCAGTTTTATTGGTGTTTAATGACACTTTCAACAATGTGTCAGGTATAACGTAGAACATGGTGACCAGTTTTATTGGTGTTTAACGACACTTTCAACAATGTGTCAGGTTTAAAGTAGAACATGGTAACCAGTTTTATTGGTGTTTAACGACACTTTCAACAATGTGTCAAGTATAACTTAGAACATGGTGACCAATTTTATTGGTGTTTAACGACACTTTCAACAATGTGTCAGGTATAGCGTATAATATGGTGTTCAGTTTCAACAATGTGTCAGGTATAACGTATAACATGATAACCAGTTTTATTGGTGTTTAACGACATTTTCAACAATGTTAGTTATAGCGTAGAACATGGTGACCAGTTTTATTGGTGTTTAACCACACTTTCAACAATGTGACAGGCATAACGTAGAACATGGTGACCAGTTTTATTGGTGTTTAACGACCCTTTCAACAATGTGTCAAGTATAACATAGAACATGGTGACCAGTTTTATTGGTGTTTAACGCCACTTTAAACAATGTGTCAGGTATAACATAGAACATGGTGACCAGTTTTATTGGTGTTTAACAACACTTTCAACAATGTGTCAGGTATAACGTATAACATGGTGACCAGTTTTATTGGTGTTTAACAACACTTTCAACGATGTGTCAGGTATAACGTAAAATGTGGTGGCCAGTTTTATTGGTGTTGAATGCCACTTTCAACAATATGTCAGCTATAGCATATATCATGGTGACCAGTTTTATGGGTATTTAACGACACTTTCAACAATATCTCGGGTATAACGTAGAACATGGTGGCCAGTTTTATTGGTGTTGAACATCACTTTCAACAATATGTTAGTAATAACGTATAACATGGTGACCAGTTTTATTGGTGTTTAACGACACTTTCAACAATGTGTCAGGTATAAGGTATAACATGGTGACCAGTTTTATTGGTGTTTAACGACATTTTCAACAATGTGTCAGGTATAACGTATAACATGGTGACCAGTTTTATTGGTGTTTAACGGTACTTTCAACAATGCGTCAGGTATAACATATAACATGGTGACCAGTTTTATTGGTGTTTAACGACACTTTCAACAATGTATCAGGTATAACGTATAACATGGTGACCAGTTTTATTGGTGTTTAACGACACTTTCAACAATGTGTCAGGTATTACGTAGAACATGGTGACCAGTTTTATTGGTGTTTAACAACACTTTAAACAATGTGTCAGGTATAACGTATAACATGGTGACCAGTTTTATTGGTGTTTAACGACACTTTCAATAATGCATCAGGTATAACATATAACATGGTGACCAGTTTTATTGGTGTTTAACGACACTTTCAACAATGTGTCAAGTATAACTTAGAACATGGTGACCAATTTTATTGGTGTTTAACGACACTTTCAACAATGTGTCAGGTATAGTGTATAATATGGTGTTCAGTTTCAACAATGTGTCAGGTATAACGTATAACATGATAACCAGTTTTATTGGTGTTTAACGACACTTTCAACAATGTTAGTTATAGCATAGAACATGGTGACCAGTTTTATTGGTGTTTAACGACACTTTCAACAATGTGACAGGCATAACGTAGAACATGGTGACCAGTTTTATTGGTGTTTAACGACACTTTCAACAATGTGTCAAGTATAACATAGAACATGGTGACCAGTTTTATTGGTGTTTAACGCCACTTTAAACAATGTGTCAGGTATAACATAGAACATGGTGACCAGTTTTATTGGTGTTTAACAACACTTTCAACAATGTGTCAGGTATAACGTATAACATGGTGACAAGTTTTATTGGTGTTTAACAACACTTTCAACAATGTGTCAGGTATAACGTAAAACGTGGTGGTCAGTTTTATTGGCGTTGAATGCCACTTTCAACAATATGTCAGTTATAGCGTAGATCATGGTGACCAGTTTTATGGGTATTTAACGACACTTTCAACAATATCTCAGGTATAACGTAAAACATGGTGGCCAGTTTTATTGGTGTTGAACATCACTTTCAACAATATGTTAGTAATAACGTATAACATGGTGACCAGTTTTATTGGTGTTTAATGACACTTTCAATAAGGTGTCAGGTATAAGGTATAACATGGTGACCAGTTTTATTGGTGTTTAACGACATTTTCAACAATGTGTAAGGTATAACGTATAACATGGTGACCAGTTTTATTGGTGTTTAACGACACTTTCAACAATGTGTCAGGTATAACATATAACATGATGACCAGTTTTATTGGTGTTTATCGACACTTTCAACAATGTATCAGGTATAACGTATAACATGGTGACCAGTTTTATTGGTGTTTAACGACACTTTCAACAATGTGTCAGGTATTACGTAGAACATGACCAGTTTTATTGGTGTTTGACGACACTTTAAACAATGTGTCAGGTATAACGTATAACATGGTGACCAGTTTTATTGGTGTATAACGACACTTTCAACAATGTGTCAGGTATAGCGTATAACATGGTGACCAGTTTTATTGGTGTTTAACGACACTTTCAACAATGTGTCAGGTATAACATAGAACATGGTGACCAGTTTTATTGGTGTTTAACGACACTTTCAACAATGTTTCAGGTATAACGTATAACATGTTGACCAGTTTTATTGGTGTTTAACGACACTTTCAACAATGTGTCAGGTATAACGTATACCATGGTGACCAGTTTTATTGGTGTTTAACGACACTTTCAACAATGTGTCAGGTACAACGTATAACATGGTGACCAGTTTTATTGGTGTTTAACGACACTTTCAACAATGTGTCAGGTATAACGTATACCATGGTGACCAGTTTTATTGGTGTTTAACGACACTTTCAACAATGTGTCAGGTATAACGTATAACATGGTGACCAGTTTTATTGGTGTTTAACGACACTTTCAACAATGTGTCAGGTATAACGTATAACATGGTGACCAGTTTTATTGGTGTTTAACGACACTTTCAACAATGTGTCAGGTATAACGTATAACATGGTGACCTGTTTTATTGGTGTTTAACGACACTTTCAACAATATGTCAGGTATAACGTATTACATGGTGACCAGTTTTATTGGTCTTTAACGACACTTTCAACAATGTGTCAGGTATAGCGTATAATATGGCGTTCAGTTTCAACAATGTGTCAGGTATAACGTATAACATGATAACCAGTTTTATTGGTGTTTAACGACACTTTCAACAATGTTAGTTATAGCGTAGAACATGGTGACTAGTTTTATTAGTGTTTAACGACATTTTCAACAATGTGTCAGGTATAACGTATAACATGGTGACCAGTTTTATTCGTGTTTAATGACACTTTCAACAATGTGTCAGGTATAACATATAACATGGTGACCAGTTTTATTAGTGTTTAGCGACACTTTCAACAATGTGTCAGGTATAACGTATAACATGGTGACCAGTTTTATTGGTGTTTAACGACACTTTAAGCAATGTGTCAGGTATAGCGTATAACATGGTGACCAGTTTTATTGGTGTTTAATGACACTTTCAACAATGTGTCAGGTATAACGTATGACATGTTGGCCAGTTTTATTGGTATTAACACCACTGTCAACAATATTTCAGCTATGATGTATAATATGGCATTCAGTTTTATTGGTGTTTAATGACACTTTCAACAATGTGTCAGGTATAACGTAGAACATGGTGATCAGTTTTATTGGTGTTTAACGACACTTTC
Source organism: Bathymodiolus septemdierum (assembly GCA_963383655.1). Classification (NCBI taxonomy): domain Eukaryota; kingdom Metazoa; phylum Mollusca; class Bivalvia; order Mytilida; family Modiolidae; genus Bathymodiolus; species Bathymodiolus septemdierum. The sequence goes on along the minus strand of OY726525.1, from coordinate 1,393,783 downwards.
AACAATGTGTCAGGTATAAAGTAGAACATGGTAACCAGTTTTATTGGTGTTTAACGACACTTTCAACAATGTGTCAAGTATAACTTAGAACATGGTGACCAATTTTATTGGTGTTTAACGACACTTTCAACAATGTGTCAGGTATAGCGTATAATATGGTGTTCAGTTTCAACAATGTGTCAGGTATAACGTATAACATGATAACCAGTTTTATTGGTGTTTAACGACACTTTCAACAATGTTAGTTATAGCGTAGAACATGGTGACCAGTTTTATTGGTGTTTAACAACACTTTCAACAATGTGACAGGCATAACGTAGAACATGGTGACCAGTTTTATTGGTGTTTAACGACCCTTTCAACAATGTGTCAAGTATAACATAGAACATGGTGACCAGTTTTATTGGTGTTTAACGCCACTTTAAACAATGTGTCAGGTATAACATAGAACATGGTGACCAGTTTTATTGGTGTTTAACAACACTTTCAACAATGTGTCAGGTATAACGTATAACATGGTGACAAGTTTTATTGGTGTTTAACAACACTTTCAACAATGTGTCAGGTATAACGTAAAATGTGGTGGCCAGTTTTATTGGTGTTGAATGCCACTTTCAACAATATGTCAGCTATAGCATATATCATGGTGACCAGTTTTATGGGTATTTAACGACACTTTCAACAATATCTCGGGTATAACGTAGAACATGGTGGCCAGTTTTATTGGTGTTGAACATCACTTTCAACAATATGTTAGTAATAACGTATAACATGGTGACCAGTTTTATTGGTGTTTAACGACACTTTCAACAATGTGTCAGGTATAAGGTATAACATGGTGACCAGTTTTATTGGTGTTTAACGACATTTTCAACAATGTGTCAGGTATAACGTATAACATGGTGACCAGTTTTATTGGTGTTTAACGGTACTTTCAACAATGCGTCAGGTATAACATATAACATGGTGACCAGTTTTATTGGTGTTTAACGACACTTTCAACAATGTATCAGGTATAACGTATAACATGGTGACCAGTTTTATTGGTGTTTAACGACACTTTCAACAATGTGTCAGGTATTACGTAGATCATGGTGACCAGTTTTATTGGTGTTTAACAACACTTTAAACAATGTGTCAGGTATAACGTATAACATGGTGACCAGTTTTATTGGTGTTTAACGACACTTTCAACAATGTGTCAGGTATAACATATAACATGGTGACCAGTTTTATTGGTGTTTAACGACACTTTCAACAATGTGTCAAGTATAACTTAGAACATGGTGACCAATTTTATTGGTGTTTAACGACACTTTCAACAATGTGTCAGGTATAGCGTATAATATGGTGTTCAGTTTCAACAATGTGTCAGGTATAACGTATAACATGATAACCAGTTTTATTGGTGTTTAACGACACTTTCAACAATGTTAGTTATAACGTAGAACATGGTGACCAGTTTTATTGGTGTTTAACGACACTTTCAACAATGTGACAGGCATAACGTATAACATGGTGACCAGTTTTATTGGTGTTTAACGACACTTTCAACAATGTGTCAAGTATAACATAGAACATGGTGACCAGTTTTATTGGTGTTTAACGCCACTTTAAACAATGTGTCAGGTATAACATAGAACATGGTGACCAGTTTTATTGGTGTTTAACAACACTTTCAACAATGTGTCAGGTATAACGTATTACATGGTGACAAGTTTTATTGGTGTTTAACAACACTTTCAACAATGTGTCAGGTATAACGTAAAACGTGGTGGCCAGTTTTATTGGTGTTGAATGCCACTTTCAACAATATGTCAGTTATAGCGTAGATCATGGTGACCAGTTTTATGGGTATTTAACGACACTTTCAACAATATCTCAGGTATAACGTAGAACATGGTGGCCAGTTTTATTGGTGTTGAACATCACTTTCAACAATATGTTAGTAATAACGTATAACATGGTGACCAGTTTTATTGGTGTTTAACGACACTTTCAATAATGTGTCAGGTATAAGGTATAACATGGTGACCAGTTTTATTGGTGTTTAACGACATTTTCAACAATGTGTCAGGTATAACGTATAACATGGTGACCAGTTTTATTGGTGTTTAACGACACTTTCAACAATGTGTCAGGTATAACATATAACATGATGACCAGTTTTATTGGTGTTTAACGACACTTTCAACAATGTATCAGGTATAACGTATAACATGGTGACCAGTTTTATTGGTGTTTAACGACACTTTCAACAATGTGTCAGGTATTACGTAGAACATGACCAGTTTTATTGGTGTTTGACGACACTTTAAACAATGTATCAGGTATAACGTATAACATGGTGACCAGTTTTATTGGTGTATAACGACACTTTCAACAATGTGTCAGGTATAGCTTATAACATGGTGACCAGTTTTATTGGTGTTTAACGACACTTTCAACAATGTATCAGGTATAGCGTATAACATGGTGACCAGTTTTATTGGTGTATAACGACACTTTCAACAATGTGTCAGGTATAGCGTATAACATGGTGACCAGTTTTATTGGTGTTTAAAGACACTTTCAACAATGTATCAGGTATAACGTATAACATGGTGACCAGTTTTATTGGTGTTTAGCGACACTTTCAGCAATGTGTAGGGTATAACGTATAACATGGTGACCAGTTTTATTGGTGTTTAGCGACACTTTCAACAATTTGTCAGGTATAACGTATAACATGGTGACCAGTTTTATTGGTGTTTAACGACACTTTCAACAATGTGTCAGGTATAACGTATGACATGTTGGCCAGTTTTGTTGGTATTAACACCACTGTCAACAATATTTCAGCTATGATGTATAATAAGGCATTCAGTTTTATTGGTGTTTAATGACACTTTCAACAATGTGTCAAGTATAACGTATACCATGGTGACCAGTTTTATTGGTGTTTAACGACACTTTCAACAATGTGTCAGGTATAACGTAGAACATGGTGACCAGTTTTATTGGTGTTTAACGACACTTTCAACAATGTATCAGGTATAACGTAGAACATGGTGACCAGTTTTATTGGTGTTTAACGACACTTTCAACAATGTGTCAGGTATAACGTATAACATGGTGACCAGTTTTATTGGTGTTTAATGACACTTTCAACAATGTGTCAGGTATAATGTATAACATGGTGACCAGTTTTATTGGTGTTTAATGACACTTTCAACAATGTGTCAGGTATAACGTATAACATGGTGACCAGTTTTATTGGTGTTTAATGACACTTTCAACAATGTGTCAGGTATAACGTATAACATGGTGACCAGTTTTATTGGTGTTTAACAACACTTTCAACAATGTGTCAGGTATAACGTATAACATGGTGACCAGTTTTATTGGTGTTTAATGACACTTTCAACAATGTGTCAGGTATAACGTATAACATGGTGACCAGTTTTATTGGTGTTTAACAACAATTTCAACAATGTGTCAGGTATAACGTATAACCTGGTGACCAGTTTGATTGGTGTTTAACGACACTTTCAACAATGTGTCAGGTACAACGTATAACATGGTGACCAGTTTTATTGGTGTTTAACGACACTTTCAACAATGTGTCAGGTATAACGTATAACATGGTGACCAGTTTTATTGGTGTTTAACGACACTTTCAACCATGTGTCATGTATAACGTATAACATGGTGACCAGTTTTATTGGTGTTTAATGACACTTTCAACAATGTGTCAGGTATAACGTAGAACATGGTGATCAGTTTTATTGTTGTTTAACAACACTTTCAACAATGTGTCAGGTATAACATATAACATGGTGACCAGTTTTATTGGTGTTTAACGACACTTTCAACAATGTGTCGGGTATAACGTAGAACATGGTGACCAGTTTTATTAGTGTTTAACGACACTTTCAACAATGTGTCAGGTATAGCGTATAACATGGTGACCAGTTTGATTGGTGTTTAACGACACTTTCAACAATGTGTCAGGTATAACGTATAACATGGTGACCAGTTTTATTGGTGTTTAGCGAAACTTTCAACAATGTCTCAGGTATAACGTAAAATGTGGTGGCCAGTTTTATTGGTGTTGAATGCCACTTTCAACAATATGTCAGTTATAGCGTAGATCATGGTGACCAGTTTTATGGGTATTTAACGACACTTTCAACAATATGTCAGGTATAACGTAGAACATGGTGGCCAGTTTTATTGGTGTTGAACATCACTTTCAACAATATGTTAGTAATAACGTATAACATGGTGACCAGTTTTATTGGTGTTTAACGACACTTTCAACAATGTGTCAGGTATAACGTAGAACATGGTGATCAGTTTTATTGTTGTTTAACAACACTTTCAACAATGTGTCAGGTATAACATATAACATGGTGACCAGTTTTATTGGTGTTTAACGACACTTTCAACAATGTGTCGGGTATAACGTAGAACATTGTGACCAGTTTTATTAGTGTTTAACGACACTTTCAACAATGTGTCAGTTATAACGTATAACATGGTGACCAGTTTTATTGGTGTTTAACGACGCTTTCAACAATGTGTCAGGTATAACGTATAACATGGTGACCAGTTTTATTGGTGTTTAACGAAACTTTCAACAATATCTCAGGTATAACGTAAAACGTGGTGACCAGTTTTATTGGTGTTGAATGCCACTTTCAACAATATGTCAGTTATAGCGTAGATCATGGTGACCAGTTTTATTGGTATTTAACGACACTTTCAACAATATGTCAGGTATAACGTAGAACATGGTGGCCAGTTTTATTGGTGTTGAACATCACTTTCAACAATATGTTAGTAATAACGTATAACATGGTGACCAGTTTTATTGGTGTTTAACGACACTTTCAACAATGTGTCAGTTATAAGGTATAACATGGTGACCAGTTTTAATGGTGTTTAGCGACACTTTCAACAATTTGTCAGGTATAACGTATAACATGGTGACCAGTTTTATTGGTGTTTAACGACACTTTCAACAATGTGTCAGGTATAACGTATGACATGTTGGCCAGTTTTGTTGGTATTAACACCACTGTCAACAATATTTCAGCTATGATGTATAATAAGGCATTCAGTTTTATTGGTGTTTAATGACACTTTCAACAATGTGTCAAGTATAACGTATACCATGGTGACCAGTTTTATTGGTGTTTAACGACACTTTCAACAATGTGTCAGGTATAACGTAGAACATGGTGACCAGTTTTATTGGTGTTTAACGACACTTTCAACAATGTATCAGGTATAACGTAGAACATGGTGACCAGTTTTATTGGTGTTTAACGACACTTTCAACAATGTGTCAGGTATAACGTATAACATGGTGACCAGTTTTATTGGTGTTTAATGACACTTTCAACAATGTGTCAGGTATAACGTATAACATGGTGACCAGTTTTATTGGTGTTTAATGACACTTTCAACAATGTGTCAGGTATAACGTATAACATGGTGACCAGTTTTATTGGTGTTTAATGACACTTTCAACAATGTGTCAGGTATAACGTATAACATGGTGACCAGTTTTATTGGTGTTTAACAACACTTTCAACAATGTGTAAGGTATAACGTATAACATGGTGACCAGTTTTATTGGTGTTTAATGACACTTTCAACAATGTGTCAGGTATAACGTATAACATGGTGACCAGTTTTATTGGTGTTTAACAACAATTTCAACAATGTGTCAGGTATAACGTATAACCTGGTGACCAGTTTGATTGGTGTTTAACGACACTTTCAACAATGTGTCAGGTACAACGTATAACATGGTGACCAGTTTTATTGGTGTTTAACGACACTTTCAACAATGTGTCAGGTATAACGTATAACATGGTGACCAGTTTTATTGGTGTTTAACGACACTTTCAACCATGTGTCATGTATAACGTATAACATGGTGACCAGTTTTATTGGTGTTTAATGACACTTTCAACAATGTGTCAGGTATAACGTAGAACATGGTGATCAGTTTTATTGTTGTTTAACAACACTTTCAACAATGTGTCAGGTATAACATATAACATGGTGACCAGTTTTATTGGTGTTTAACGACACTTTCAACAATGTGTCGGGTATAACGTAGAACATGGTGACCAGTTTTATTAGTGTTTAACGACACTTTCAACAATGTGTCAGGTATAGCGTATAACATGGTGACCAGTTTGATTGGTGTTTAACGACACTTTCAACAATGTGTCAGGTATAACGTATAACATGGTGGCCAGTTTTATTGGTGTTGAATGCCACTTTCAACAATATGTCAGTTATAGCGTAGATCATGGTGACCAGTTTTATGGGTATTTAACGACACTTTCAACAATATGTCAGGTATAACGTAGAACATGGTGGCCAGTTTTATTGGTGTTGAACATCACTTTCAACAATATGTTAGTAATAACGTATAACATGGTGACCAGTTTTATTGGTGTTTAACGACACTTTCAACAATGTGTCAGGTATAACGTAGAACATGGTGATCAGTTTTATTGTTGTTTAACAACACTTTCAACAATGTGTCAGGTATAACATATAACATGGTGACCAGTTTTATTGGTGTTTAACGACACTTTCAACAATGTGTCGGGTATAACGTAGAACATTGTGACCAGTTTTATTAGTGTTTAACGACACTTTCAACAATGTGTCAGTTATAACGTATAACATGGTGACCAGTTTTATTGGTGTTTAACGACGCTTTCAACAATGTGTCAGGTATAACGTATAACATGGTGACCAGTTTTATTGGTGTTTAACGAAACTTTCAACAATATCTCAGGTATAACGTAAAACGTGGTGACCAGTTTTATTGGTGTTGAATGCCACTTTCAACAATATGTCAGTTATAGCGTAGATCATGGTGACCAGTTTTATTGGTATTTAACGACACTTTAAACAATATGTCAGGTATAACGTAGAACATGGTGGCCAGTTTTATTGGTGTTGAACATCACTTTCAACAATATGTTAGTAATAACGTATAACATGGTGACCAGTTTTATTGGTGTTTAACGACACTTTCAACAATGTGTCAGTTATAAGGTATAACATGGTGACCAGTTTTAATGGTGTTTAACGACACTTTCAACAATGTGTCAGGTATAACGTATGACATGTTGGCCAGTTTTATTGGTATTAACACCACTGTCAACAATATTTCAGCTATGATGTATAATAAGGCATTCAGTTTTATTGGTGTTTAATGACACTTTCAACAATGTGTCAAGTATAACGTATACCATGGTGACCAGTTTTATTGGTGTTTAACGACACTTTCAGCAATGTGTCATGTATAAGGCCAAATAAAAATATATGTCTGTTTGCGGTTACCCGACTGACCCTATTTTCAGCTGCGACCCTAGTTCATTTTATCGGTAAATCAAAAGTGAAAGTGGACACATCAGAAATCTTTGGCCTAAAAAACTGTTTCCGGTTATATCCTGAAAAATAATAGGCGTCAATATTTTTACTATACGACCGCAACAAATTTTTTGAGGTATTATAACACCTTCAGACTGGAGAGCAATCAAATATATTCTAAAGTCTGGTACCTTTTCCGGATACGGATAGGTCCGCAATCCGGAATTTACGTATGTGAAATAAAATGAAAAAATAAAATAAAATGGAAATCCGACCTACAGTTGTACCTACCCTATTTTTTTGGAGGATGTAACCGTAAACAGACATATATTTTTGTTTGGCCCAACGTATGACATGTTGGCCAGTTTTATTGGTATTAACGCCACTGTCAACAATATTTCAGCTATGATGTATAATATGGTGACCAGTTTTATTGGTGTTTAACGACACTTTCAACAATGTGTCAGGTATAACGTATAACATGGTGACCAGTTTTATTGGTGTTTAATGACACTTTCAACAATGTGTCAGGTATAACGTAGAACATGGTGATCAGTTTTATTGTTGTTTAACAACACTTTCAACAATTTGTCAGGTATAACATATAACATGGTGACCAGTTTTATTGGTGTTTAACGACACTTTCAACAATGTGTCAGGTATAAGGTATAACATGGTGACCAGTTTTAATGGTGTTTAACGACACTTTCAACAATGTGTCAGGTATAACGTATGACATGTTGGCCAGTTTTATTGGTATTAACACCACTGTCAACAATATTTCAGCTATGATGTATAATAAGGCATTCAGTTTTATTGGTGTTTAATGACACTTTCAACAATGTGTCAAGTATAACGTATACCATGGTGACCAGTTTTATTGGTGTTTAACGACACTTTCAGCAATGTGTCATGTATAAGGCCAAATAAAAATATATGTCTGTTTGCGGTTACCCGACCGACCCTATTTTCAGCTGCCACCCTAGTTCATTTTATCGGTAAATCAAAAGTGAAAGTGGACACATCAGAAATCTTTGGCCTAAAAAACTGTTTCCGGTTATATCCTGAAAAATAATAGGCGTCAATATTTTTACTATACGACCGCAACAATTTTTTTGAGGTATTATAACACCTTCAGACTGGAGAGCAATCAAATATATTCTAAAGTCCGGTACCTTTTCCGGATACGGATAGGTCCGCAATCCGGAATTTACGTATGTGAAATAAAATGAAAAAATAAAATAAAATGGAAATCCGATATACAGTTGTACCTATCCTATTTTTTTGGAGGATGTAACCGTAAACAGACATATATTTTTGATTGGCCCAACGTATGACATGTTGGCCAGTTTTATTGGTATTAACGCCACTGTCAACAATATTTCAGCTATGATGTATAATATGGTGACCAGTTTTATTGGTGTTTAACGACACTTTCAACAATGTGTCAGGTATAACGTATAACATGGTGACCAGTTTTATTGGTGTTTAATGACACTTTCAATAATGTGTCAGGTATAACGTAGAACATGGTGATCAGTTTTATTGTTTTTTAACAACACTTTCAACAATGTGTCAGGTATAACATATAACATGGTGACCAGTTTTATTGGTGTTTAACGACACTTTCAACAATGTGTCGGGTATAACGTAGAACATGGTGACCAGTTTTATTGGTGTTTAACGACACTTTCAACAATGTGTCAGGTATAACGTATAACATGGTGACCAGTTTTATTGGTGTTTAACGACACTTTCAACAATGTGTCAGGTATAACGTATAACATGGTGACCAGTTTTATTGGTGTTTTGCGAAACTTTCAACAATGTCTCAGGTATAACGTAGAACGTGGTGGCCAGTTTTATTGGTGTTGAATGGCACTTTCAACAATATGTCAGTTAAAGCGTAGATCATGGTGGCCAGTTTTATGGGTATTTAACGAAACTTTCAACAATATGTCAGGTATAACGTAGAACATGGTGGCCAGTTTTATTGGTGTTGAACATCACTTTCAACAATATGTTAGTAATAACGTATAACATGGTGACCAGTTTTATTGGTGTTTAACGACACTTTCAACAATGTGTCAGGTATAAGGTATAACATGGTGACCAGTTTTATTGGTGTTTAACGACATTTTCAACCATGTGTCAGGTATAACGTATAACATGGTGACCAGTTTTATTGGTGTTTAACGACACTTTCAACAATGCGTCAGGTATAACATATAACATGGTGACCAGTTTTATTGGTGTTTAACAACCCTTTCAACAATGTGTCAGGTATAGCGTATAACATGGTGACCAGTTTTATTGCTGTTTAACAACACTTTCAACAATGTATCAGGTATAACGTATAACATGGTGACCAGTTTTATTGGTGTTTAATGACACTTTCAATAAAGTGTCAGGGATAACGTACAGGTATAACATGGTGACCAGTTTTATTGGTGTTTAACGACACTTTCAGCAATGTGTCAGTTATAACGTATAACATGGTGACCAGTTTTATTGGTGTTTAACGACACTTTCAACAATATGCTAGTTATAGTGTATAACATGGTGATCAGTTTTATTGCTGTTTAACGACACTTTCAATAATGTGTCAGTTATTACGTAGAACATGTTGACCAGTTTTATTGGTGTTTAATGACATTTTCAACAATGTGTCAGGTATAGCGTAAAACATGGTGACCAGTTTTATTGGTGTTTAACCACACTTTCAACAATGTGTCAGGTATAACATATAACATGGTGACCAGTTTTATTGGTGTTTAACGACATTTTCAACAATGTGTCAGGTATAAGGTATAACATGGTGACCAGTTTTATTGGTGTTTAACGACATTTTCAACAATGTGTCAGATATAACATATAACATGGTAACCAGTTTTATTGGTATTTAACGACACTTTCAACAATGTGTCGGATATAACGTAGAACATGGTGACTAGTTTTATTGTTGTTTAACGACATTTTCAACAATGTGTCAGGTATAACGTATAACATGGTGACCAGATTTATTGGTGTTTAACGACACTTTCAACAATGCGTCAGGTATAACATATAACATGGTGACCAGTTTTATTGGTGTTTAACGACACTTTCAACAATGTGTCAGGTATAAGGTATAACATGGTGACCAGTTTTGTTGGTGTTTCACGACGCTTTCAACAATGTGTCAGGTATTACGTATAACATGGTGACCAGTTTTATTGGTGTTTAACGACACTTTCAACAATATGCTAGTTATAGTGTATAACATGGTGATCAGTTTTATTGCTGTTTAACGACACTTTCAATAATGTGTCAGTTATTACGTAGAACATGTTGACCAGTTTTATTGGTGTTTAATGACATTTTCAACAATGTGTCAGGTATAGCGTAAAACATGGTGACCAGTTTTATTGGTGTTTAACCACACTTTCAACAATGTGTCAGGTATAACATATAACATGGTGACCAGTTTTATTGGTGTTTAACGACATTTTCAACAATGTGTCAGGTATAAGGTATAACATGGTGACCAGTTTTATTGGTGTTTAACGACATTTTCAACAATGTGTCAGATATAACATATAACATGGTAACCAGTTTTATTGGTATTTAACGACACTTTCAACAATGTGTCGGATATAACGTAGAACATGGTGACTAGTTTTATTGTTGTTTAACGACATTTTCAACAATGTGTCAGGTATAACGTATAACATGGTGACCAGATTTATTGGTGTTTAACGACACTTTCAACAATGCGTCAGGTATAACATATAACATGGTGACCAGTTTTATTGGTGTTTAACGACACTTTCAACAATGTGTCAGGTATAAGGTATAACATGGTGACCAGTTTTGTTGGTGTTTCACGACGCTTTCAACAATGTGTCAGGTATTACGTATAACATGGTGACCAGTTTTATTGGTGTTTAACGACACTTTCAATAATGTGTCAGGGATAACGTACAGGTATAACATGGTGACCAGTTTTATTGGTGTTTAACAAAACTTTCAACAATGTATCAGGTATAGCGTATAACATGGTGACCAGTTTTATTGGTGTTTAACGACACTTTCAATAAAGTGTCAGGGATAACGTACAGGTATAACACGGTGACCAGTTTTATTGGTGTTTAACGACACTTTCAGCAATGTGTCAGGTATAACGTATAACATGGTGACCAGTTTTATTGGTGTTTAACGACACTTTCAACAATATGCTAGTTATAGCGTATAACATGGTGATCAGTTTTATTGCTGTTTAATGACACTTTCAACAATGTCTCAGTTATTACGTAGAACATGTTGACCAGTTTTATTGGTGTTTAACGACATTTTCAACAATGTGTCAGGTATAGCGTAAAACATGGTGACCAGTTTTATTGGTGTTTAACCACACTTTCAACAATGTGTCAGGTATAACATATAACATGGTGACCAGTTTTATTGGTGTTTAACGACATTTTCAACAATGTGTCAGGTATAAGGTATAACATGGTGACCAGTTTTATTGGTGTATAGCGACATTTTCAACAATGTGTCAGATATAACATATAACATGGTGACCAGTTTTATTGGTATTTAACGACACTTTCAACAATGTGTCGGATATAACGTAGATCATGGTGACTAGTTTTATTGTTGTTTAACGACATTTTCAACAATGTGTCAGGTATAACGTATAACATGGTGACCAGATTTATTGGTGTTTAACGACACTTTCAACAATGCGTCAGGTATAACATATAACATGGTAACCAGTTTTATTGGTATTTAACGACACTTTCAACAATGTGTCGGATATAACGTAGAACATGGTGACTAGTTTTATTGTTGTTTAACGACATTTTCAACAATGTGTCAGGTATAACGTATAACATGGTGACCAGTTTTATTGGTGTTTAACGACACTTTCAACAATGTGTCAGGTATAAGGTATAACATGGTGACCAGTTTTGTTGGTGTTTAACGACACTTTCAACAATGTGTCAGGTATTACGTATAACATGGTGACCAGTTTTATTGGTGTTTAACGACACTTTCAATAATGTGTCAGGGATAACGTACAGGTATAACATGGTGACCAGTTTTATTGGTGTTTAACAACACTTTCAACAATGTATCAGGTATAGCGTATAACATGGTGACCAGTTTTATTGGTGTTTAACGACACTTTCAATAAAGTGTCAGGGATAACGTACAGGTATAACACGGTGACCAGTTTTATTGGTGTTTAACAACACTTTCAACAATGTATCAGGTATAACGTAGAACATGGTGACCAGTTTTATTGGTGTTTAACGACACTTTCAACAATGTGTCAGGTATAACGTATAACATGGTGACCAGTTTTATTGGTGTTTAATGACACTTTCAACAATGTGTCAGGTATAACGTATAACATGGTGACCAGTTTTATTGGTGTTTAATGACACTTTCAACAATGTGTCAGGTATAACGTATAACATGGTGACCAGTTTTATTGGTGTTTAATGACACTTTCAACAATGTGTCAGGTATAACGTATAACATGGTGACCAGTTTTATTGGTGTTTAACAACACTTTCAACAATGTGTAAGGTATAACGTATAACATGGTGACCAGTTTTATTGGTGTTTAATGACACTTTCAACAATGTGTCAGGTATAACGTATAACATGGTGACCAGTTTTATTGGTGTTTAACAACAATTTCAACAATGTGTCAGGTATAACGTATAACCTGGTGACCAGTTTGATTGGTGTTTAACGACACTTTCAACAATGTGTCAGGTACAACGTATAACATGGTGACCAGTTTTATTGGTGTTTAACGACACTTTCAACAATGTGTCAGGTATAACGTATAACATGGTGACCAGTTTTATTGGTGTTTAACGACACTTTCAACCATGTGTCATGTATAACGTATAACATGGTGACCAGTTTTATTGGTGTTTAATGACACTTTCAACAATGTGTCAGGTATAACGTAGAACATGGTGATCAGTTTTATTGTTGTTTAACAACACTTTCAACAATGTGTCAGGTATAACATATAACATGGTGACCAGTTTTATTGGTGTTTAACGACACTTTCAACAATGTGTCGGGTATAACGTAGAACATGGTGACCAGTTTTATTAGTGTTTAACGACACTTTCAACAATGTGTCAGGTATAGCGTATAACATGGTGACCAGTTTGATTGGTGTTTAACGACACTTTCAACAATGTGTCAGGTATAACGTATAACATGGTGGCCAGTTTTATTGGTGTTGAATGCCACTTTCAACAATATGTCAGTTATAGCGTAGATCATGGTGACCAGTTTTATGGGTATTTAACGACACTTTCAACAATATGTCAGGTATAACGTAGAACATGGTGGCCAGTTTTATTGGTGTTGAACATCACTTTCAACAATATGTTAGTAATAACGTATAACATGGTGACCAGTTTTATTGGTGTTTAACGACACTTTCAACAATGTGTCAGGTATAACGTAGAACATGGTGATCAGTTTTATTGTTGTTTAACAACACTTTCAACAATGTGTCAGGTATAACATATAACATGGTGACCAGTTTTATTGGTGTTTAACGACACTTTCAACAATGTGTCGGGTATAACGTAGAACATTGTGACCAGTTTTATTAGTGTTTAACGACACTTTCAACAATGTGTCAGTTATAACGTATAACATGGTGACCAGTTTTATTGGTGTTTAACGACGCTTTCAACAATGTGTCAGGTATAACGTATAACATGGTGACCAGTTTTATTGGTGTTTAACGAAACTTTCAACAATATCTCAGGTATAACGTAAAACGTGGTGACCAGTTTTATTGGTGTTGAATGCCACTTTCAACAATATGTCAGTTATAGCGTAGATCATGGTGACCAGTTTTATTGGTATTTAACGACACTTTAAACAATATGTCAGGTATAACGTAGAACATGGTGGCCAGTTTTATTGGTGTTGAACATCACTTTCAACAATATGTTAGTAATAACGTATAACATGGTGACCAGTTTTATTGGTGTTTAACGACACTTTCAACAATGTGTCAGTTATAAGGTATAACATGGTGACCAGTTTTAATGGTGTTTAACGACACTTTCAACAATGTGTCAGGTATAACGTATGACATGTTGGCCAGTTTTATTGGTATTAACACCACTGTCAACAATATTTCAGCTATGATGTATAATAAGGCATTCAGTTTTATTGGTGTTTAATGACACTTTCAACAATGTGTCAAGTATAACGTATACCATGGTGACCAGTTTTATTGGTGTTTAACGACACTTTCAGCAATGTGTCATGTATAAGGCCAAATAAAAATATATGTCTGTTTGCGGTTACCCGACTGACCCTATTTTCAGCTGCGACCCTAGTTCATTTTATCGGTAAATCAAAAGTGAAAGTGGACACATCAGAAATCTTTGGCCTAAAAAACTGTTTCCGGTTATATCCTGAAAAATAATAGGCGTCAATATTTTTACTATACGACCGCAACAAATTTTTTGAGGTATTATAACACCTTCAGACTGGAGAGCAATCAAATATATTCTAAAGTCTGGTACCTTTTCCGGATACGGATAGGTCCGCAATCCGGAATTTACGTATGTGAAATAAAATGAAAAAATAAAATAAAATGGAAATCCGACCTACAGTTGTACCTACCCTATTTTTTTGGAGGATGTAACCGTAAACAGACATATATTTTTGTTTGGCCCAACGTATGACATGTTGGCCAGTTTTATTGGTATTAACGCCACTGTCAACAATATTTCAGCTATGATGTATAATATGGTGACCAGTTTTATTGGTGTTTAACGACACTTTCAACAATGTGTCAGGTATAACGTATAACATGGTGACCAGTTTTATTGGTGTTTAATGACACTTTCAACAATGTGTCAGGTATAACGTAGAACATGGTGATCAGTTTTATTGTTGTTTAACAACACTTTCAACAATTTGTCAGGTATAACATATAACATGGTGACCAGTTTTATTGGTGTTTAACGACACTTTCAACAATGTGTCAGGTATAAGGTATAACATGGTGACCAGTTTTAATGGTGTTTAACGACACTTTCAACAATGTGTCAGGTATAACGTATGACATGTTGGCCAGTTTTATTGGTATTAACACCACTGTCAACAATATTTCAGCTATGATGTATAATAAGGCATTCAGTTTTATTGGTGTTTAATGACACTTTCAACAATGTGTCAAGTATAACGTATACCATGGTGACCAGTTTTATTGGTGTTTAACGACACTTTCAGCAATGTGTCATGTATAAGGCCAAATAAAAATATATGTCTGTTTGCGGTTACCCGACCGACCCTATTTTCAGCTGCCACCCTAGTTCATTTTATCGGTAAATCAAAAGTGAAAGTGGACACATCAGAAATCTTTGGCCTAAAAAACTGTTTCCGGTTATATCCTGAAAAATAATAGGCGTCAATATTTTTACTATACGACCGCAACAATTTTTTTGAGGTATTATAACACCTTCAGACTGGAGAGCAATCAAATATATTCTAAAGTCCGGTACCTTTTCCGGATACGGATAGGTCCGCAATCCGGAATTTACGTATGTGAAATAAAATGAAAAAATAAAATAAAATGGAAATCCGATATACAGTTGTACCTATCCTATTTTTTTGGAGGATGTAACCGTAAACAGACATATATTTTTGATTGGCCCAACGTATGACATGTTGGCCAGTTTTATTGGTATTAACGCCACTGTCAACAATATTTCAGCTATGATGTATAATATGGTGACCAGTTTTATTGGTGTTTAACGACACTTTCAACAATGTGTCAGGTATAACGTATAACATGGTGACCAGTTTTATTGGTGTTTAATGACACTTTCAATAATGTGTCAGGTATAACGTAGAACATGGTGATCAGTTTTATTGTTTTTTAACAACACTTTCAACAATGTGTCAGGTATAACATATAACATGGTGACCAGTTTTATTGGTGTTTAACGACACTTTCAACAATGTGTCGGGTATAACGTAGAACATGGTGACCAGTTTTATTGGTGTTTAACGACACTTTCAACAATGTGTCAGGTATAACGTATAACATGGTGACCAGTTTTATTGGTGTTTAACGACACTTTCAACAATGTGTCAGGTATAACGTATAACATGGTGACCAGTTTTATTGGTGTTTTGCGAAACTTTCAACAATGTCTCAGGTATAACGTAGAACGTGGTGGCCAGTTTTATTGGTGTTGAATGGCACTTTCAACAATATGTCAGTTAAAGCGTAGATCATGGTGGCCAGTTTTATGGGTATTTAACGAAACTTTCAACAATATGTCAGGTATAACGTAGAACATGGTGGCCAGTTTTATTGGTGTTGAACATCACTTTCAACAATATGTTAGTAATAACGTATAACATGGTGACCAGTTTTATTGGTGTTTAACGACACTTTCAACAATGTGTCAGGTATAAGGTATAACATGGTGACCAGTTTTATTGGTGTTTAACGACATTTTCAACCATGTGTCAGGTATAACGTATAACATGGTGACCAGTTTTATTGGTGTTTAACGACACTTTCAACAATGCGTCAGGTATAACATATAACATGGTGACCAGTTTTATTGGTGTTTAACAACCCTTTCAACAATGTGTCAGGTATAGCGTATAACATGGTGACCAGTTTTATTGCTGTTTAACAACACTTTCAACAATGTATCAGGTATAACGTATAACATGGTGACCAGTTTTATTGGTGTTTAATGACACTTTCAATAAAGTGTCAGGGATAACGTACAGGTATAACATGGTGACCAGTTTTATTGGTGTTTAACGACACTTTCAGCAATGTGTCAGTTATAACGTATAACATGGTGACCAGTTTTATTGGTGTTTAACGACACTTTCAACAATATGCTAGTTATAGTGTATAACATGGTGATCAGTTTTATTGCTGTTTAACGACACTTTCAATAATGTGTCAGTTATTACGTAGAACATGTTGACCAGTTTTATTGGTGTTTAATGACATTTTCAACAATGTGTCAGGTATAGCGTAAAACATGGTGACCAGTTTTATTGGTGTTTAACCACACTTTCAACAATGTGTCAGGTATAACATATAACATGGTGACCAGTTTTATTGGTGTTTAACGACATTTTCAACAATGTGTCAGGTATAAGGTATAACATGGTGACCAGTTTTATTGGTGTTTAACGACATTTTCAACAATGTGTCAGATATAACATATAACATGGTAACCAGTTTTATTGGTATTTAACGACACTTTCAACAATGTGTCGGATATAACGTAGAACATGGTGACTAGTTTTATTGTTGTTTAACGACATTTTCAACAATGTGTCAGGTATAACGTATAACATGGTGACCAGATTTATTGGTGTTTAACGACACTTTCAACAATGCGTCAGGTATAACATATAACATGGTGACCAGTTTTATTGGTGTTTAACGACACTTTCAACAATGTGTCAGGTATAAGGTATAACATGGTGACCAGTTTTGTTGGTGTTTCACGACGCTTTCAACAATGTGTCAGGTATTACGTATAACATGGTGACCAGTTTTATTGGTGTTTAACGACACTTTCAACAATATGCTAGTTATAGTGTATAACATGGTGATCAGTTTTATTGCTGTTTAACGACACTTTCAATAATGTGTCAGTTATTACGTAGAACATGTTGACCAGTTTTATTGGTGTTTAATGACATTTTCAACAATGTGTCAGGTATAGCGTAAAACATGGTGACCAGTTTTATTGGTGTTTAACCACACTTTCAACAATGTGTCAGGTATAACATATAACATGGTGACCAGTTTTATTGGTGTTTAACGACATTTTCAACAATGTGTCAGGTATAAGGTATAACATGGTGACCAGTTTTATTGGTGTTTAACGACATTTTCAACAATGTGTCAGATATAACATATAACATGGTAACCAGTTTTATTGGTATTTAACGACACTTTCAACAATGTGTCGGATATAACGTAGAACATGGTGACTAGTTTTATTGTTGTTTAACGACATTTTCAACAATGTGTCAGGTATAACGTATAACATGGTGACCAGATTTATTGGTGTTTAACGACACTTTCAACAATGCGTCAGGTATAACATATAACATGGTGACCAGTTTTATTGGTGTTTAACGACACTTTCAACAATGTGTCAGGTATAAGGTATAACATGGTGACCAGTTTTGTTGGTGTTTCACGACGCTTTCAACAATGTGTCAGGTATTACGTATAACATGGTGACCAGTTTTATTGGTGTTTAACGACACTTTCAATAATGTGTCAGGGATAACGTACAGGTATAACATGGTGACCAGTTTTATTGGTGTTTAACAAAACTTTCAACAATGTATCAGGTATAGCGTATAACATGGTGACCAGTTTTATTGGTGTTTAACGACACTTTCAATAAAGTGTCAGGGATAACGTACAGGTATAACACGGTGACCAGTTTTATTGGTGTTTAACGACACTTTCAGCAATGTGTCAGGTATAACGTATAACATGGTGACCAGTTTTATTGGTGTTTAACGACACTTTCAACAATATGCTAGTTATAGCGTATAACATGGTGATCAGTTTTATTGCTGTTTAATGACACTTTCAACAATGTCTCAGTTATTACGTAGAACATGTTGACCAGTTTTATTGGTGTTTAACGACATTTTCAACAATGTGTCAGGTATAGCGTAAAACATGGTGACCAGTTTTATTGGTGTTTAACCACACTTTCAACAATGTGTCAGGTATAACATATAACATGGTGACCAGTTTTATTGGTGTTTAACGACATTTTCAACAATGTGTCAGGTATAAGGTATAACATGGTGACCAGTTTTATTGGTGTATAGCGACATTTTCAACAATGTGTCAGATATAACATATAACATGGTGACCAGTTTTATTGGTATTTAACGACACTTTCAACAATGTGTCGGATATAACGTAGATCATGGTGACTAGTTTTATTGTTGTTTAACGACATTTTCAACAATGTGTCAGGTATAACGTATAACATGGTGACCAGATTTATTGGTGTTTAACGACACTTTCAACAATGCGTCAGGTATAACATATAACATGGTAACCAGTTTTATTGGTATTTAACGACACTTTCAACAATGTGTCGGATATAACGTAGAACATGGTGACTAGTTTTATTGTTGTTTAACGACATTTTCAACAATGTGTCAGGTATAACGTATAACATGGTGACCAGTTTTATTGGTGTTTAACGACACTTTCAACAATGTGTCAGGTATAAGGTATAACATGGTGACCAGTTTTGTTGGTGTTTAACGACACTTTCAACAATGTGTCAGGTATTACGTATAACATGGTGACCAGTTTTATTGGTGTTTAACGACACTTTCAATAATGTGTCAGGGATAACGTACAGGTATAACATGGTGACCAGTTTTATTGGTGTTTAACAACACTTTCAACAATGTATCAGGTATAGCGTATAACATGGTGACCAGTTTTATTGGTGTTTAACGACACTTTCAATAAAGTGTCAGGGATAACGTACAGGTATAACACGGTGACCAGTTTTATTGGTGTTTAACGACACTTTCAGCAATGTGTCAGGTATAACGTATAACATGGTGACCAGTTTTATTGGTGTTTAACGACACTTTCAACAATATGCTAGTTATAGCGTATAACATGGTGATCAGTTTTATTGCTGTTTAATGACACTTTCAACAATGTGTCAGTTATTACGTAGAACATGTTGACCAGTTTTATTGGTGTTTAACGACATTTTCAACAATGTGTCAGGTATAGCGTAAAACATGGTGACCAGTTTTATTGGTGTTTAACCACACTTTCAACAA
Organism: Bathymodiolus septemdierum; assembly: GCA_963383655.1. Classification (NCBI taxonomy): domain Eukaryota; kingdom Metazoa; phylum Mollusca; class Bivalvia; order Mytilida; family Modiolidae; genus Bathymodiolus; species Bathymodiolus septemdierum. The sequence continues at coordinate 1,373,515 of OY726525.1, read as the reverse complement.
TGTGTCAGGTATAACATATAACATGGTGACCAGTTTTATTGGTGTTTAACGACATTTTCAACAATGTGTCAGGTATAAGGTATAACATGGTGACCAGTTTTATTGGTGTTTAACGACATTTTCAACAATGTGTCAGATATAACATATAACATGGTGACCAGTTTTATTGGTATTTAACGACACTTTCAATAATGTGTCGGATATAACGTAGAACAAGGTGACTAGTTTTATTGTTGTTTAACGACATTTTCAACAATGTGTCAGGTATAACGTATAACATGGTGACCAGATTTATTGGTGTTTAACGACACTTTCAACAATGCGTCAGGTATAACATATAACATGGTGACCAGTTTTATTGGTGTTTAACGACACTTTCAACAATGTGTCAGGTATAAGGTATAACATGGTGACCAGTTTTGTTGGTGTTTAACGACACTTTCAACAATGTGTCAGGTATTACGTATAACATGGTGACCAGTTTTATTGGTGTTTAACGACACTTTCAATAATGTGTCAGGGATAACGTACAGGTATAACATGGTGACCAGTTTTATTGGTGTTTAACAACACTTTCAACAATGTATCAGGTATAGCGTATAACATGGTGTCCAGTTTTATTGGTGTTTAACGACACTTTCAATAAAGTGTCAGGGATAACGTACAGGTATAACACGGTGACCAGTTTTATTGGCGTTTAACGACACTTTCAGCAATGTGTCAGGTATAACGTATAACATGGTGACCAGTTTTATTGGTGTTTAACGACACTTTCAACAATATGCTAGTTATAGCGTATAACATGGTGATCAGTTTTATTGCTGTTTAACGACACTTTCAACAATGTGTCAGTTATTACGTAGAACATGTTGACCAGTTTTATTGGTGTTTAACGACATTTTCAACAATGTGTTAGGTATAGCGTAAAACATGGTGACCAGTTTTATTGGTGTTTAACCACACTTTCAACAATGTGTCAGGTATAACATATAACATGGTGACCAGTTTTATTGGTGTTTAACGACATTTTCAACAATGTGTCAGGTATAACGTATAACATGGTGACCAGTTTTATTGGTGTTTAACGACATTTTCAACAATGTGTCAGATATAACATATAACATGGTGACCAGTTTTATTGGTATTTAACGACACTTTCAACAATGTGTCGGATATAACGTAGAACATGGTGACTAGTTTTATTGTTGTTTAACGACATTTTCAACAATGTGTCAGGTATAACGTATAACATGGTGACCAGATTTATTGGTGTTTAACGACACTTTCAACAATGCGTCAGGTATAACATATAACATGGTGACCAGTTTTATTGGTGTTTAACGACACTTTCAACAATGTGTCAGGTATAAGGTATAACATGGTGACCAGTTTTGTTGGTGTTTCACGACGCTTTCAACAATGTGTCAGGTATTACGTATAACATGGTGACCAGTTTTATTGGTGTTTAACGACACTTTCAATAATGTGTCAGGGATAACGTACAGGTATAACATGGTGACCAGTTTTATTGGTGTTTAACAAAACTTTCAACAATGTATCAGGTATAGCGTATAACATGGTGACCAGTTTTATTGGTGTTTAACGACACTTTCAATAAAGTGTCAGGGATAACGTACAGGTATAACACGGTGACCAGTTTTATTGGTGTTTAACGACACTTTCAGCAATGTGTCAGGTATAACGTATATCATGGTGACCAGTTTTATTGGTGTTTAACGACACTTTCAACAATATGCTAGTTATAGCGTATAACATGGTGATCAGTTTTATTGCTGTTTAATGACACTTTCAACAATGTCTCAGTTATTACGTAGAACATGTTGACCAGTTTTATTGGTGTTTAACGACATTTTCAACAATGTGTCAGGTATAGCGTAAAACATGGTGACCAGTTTTATTGGTGTTTAACCACACTTTCAACAATGTGTCAGGTATAACATATAACATGGTGACCAGTTTTATTGGTGTTTAACGACATTTTCAACAATGTGTCAGGTATAAGGTATAACATGGTGACCAGTTTTATTGGTGTATAACGACATTTTCAACAATGTGTCAGATATAACATATAACATGGTGACCAGTTTTATTGGTATTTAACGACACTTTCAACAATGTGTCGGATATAACGTAGATCATGGTGACTAGTTTTATTGTTGTTTAACGACATTTTCAACAATGTGTCAGGTATAGCGTATAACATGGTGACCAGATTTATTGGTGTTTAACGACACTTTCAACAATGCGTCAGGTATAACATATAACATGGTAACCAGTTTTATTGGTATTTAACGACACTTTCAACAATGTGTCGGATATAACGTAGAACATGGTGACTAGTTTTATTGTTGTTTAACGACATTTTCAACAATGTGTCAGGTATAACGTATAACATGGTGACCAGTTTTATTGGTGTTTAACGACACTTTCAACAATGTGTCAGGTATAACGTATAACATGGTGACCAGTTTTGTTGGTGTTTAACGACACTTTCAACAATGTGTCAGGTATTACGTATAACATGGTGACCAGTTTTATTGGTGTTTAACGACACTTTCAATAATGTGTCAGGGATAACGTACAGGTATAACATGGTGACCAGTTTTATTGGTGTTTAACAACACTTTCAACAATGTATCAGGTATAGTGTATAACATGGTGACCAGTTTTATTGGTGTTTAACGACACTTTCAATAAAGTGTCAGGGATAACGTACAGGTATAACACGGTGACCAGTTTTATTGGTGTTTAACGACACTTTCAGCAATGTGTCAGGTATAACGTATAACATGGTGACCAGTTTTATTGGTGTTTAACGACACTTTCAATAATGTGTCAGGGATAACGTACAGGTATAACATGGTGACCAGTTTTATTGGTGTTTAACAACACTTTCAACAATGTATCAGGTATAGCGTATAACATGGTGACCAGTTTTATTGGTGTTTAACGACACTTTCAATAAAGTGTCAGGGATAACGTACAGGTATAACACGGTGACCAGTTTTATTGGTGTTTAACGACACTTTCAGCAATGTGTCAGGTATAACGTATAACATGGTGACCAGTTTTATTGGTGTTTAACGACACTTTCAACAATATGCTAGTTATAGCGTATAACATGGTGATCAGTTTTATTGCTGTTTAATGACACTTTCAACAATGTGTCAGTTATTACGTAGAACATGTTGACCAGTTTTATTGGTGTTTAACGACATTTTCAACAATGTGTCAGGTATAGCGTAAAACATGGTGACCAGTTTTATTGGTGTTTAACCACACTTTCAACAATGTGTCAGGTATAACATATAACATGGTGACCAGTTTTATTGGTGTTTAACGACATTTTCAACAATGTGTCAGGTATAAGGTATAACATGGTGACCAGTTTTATTGGTGTTTAACGACATTTTCAACAATGTGTCAGATATAACATATAACATGGTGACCAGTTTTATTGGTATTTAACGACACTTTCAATAATGTGTCGGATATAACGTAGAACATGGTGACTAGTTTTATTGTTGTTTAACGACATTTTCAACAATGTGTCAGGTATAACGTATAACATGGTGACCAGATTTATTGGTGTTTAACGACACTTTCAACAATGCGTCAGGTATAACATATAACATGGTGACCAGTTTTATTGGTGTTTAACGACACTTTCAACAATGTGTCAGGTATAAGGTATAACATGGTGACCAGTTTTGTTGGTGTTTAACGACACTTTCAACAATGTGTCAGGTATTACGTATAACATGGTGACCAGTTTTATTGGTGTTTAACGACACTTTCAATAATGTGTCAGGGATAACGTACAGGTATAACATGGTGACCAGTTTTATTGGTGTTTAACAACACTTTCAACAATGTATCAGGTATAGCGTATAACATGGTGTCCAGTTTTATTGGTGTTTAACGACACTTTCAATAAAGTGTCAGGGATAACGTACAGGTATAACACGGTGACCAGTTTTATTGGCGTTTAACGACACTTTCAGCAATGTGTCAGGTATAACGTATAACATGGTGACCAGTTTTATTGGTGTTTAACGACACTTTCAACAATATGCTAGTTATAGCGTATAACATGGTGATCAGTTTTATTGCTGTTTAACGACACTTTCAACAATGTGTCAGTTATTACGTAGAACATGTTGACCAGTTTTATTGGTGTTTAACGACATTTTCAACAATGTGTTAGGTATAGCGTAAAACATGGTGACCAGTTTTATTGGTGTTTAACCACACTTTCAACAATGTGTCAGGTATAACATATAACATGGTGACCAGTTTTATTGGTGTTTAGCGACATTTTCAACAATGTGTCAGGTATAACGTATAACATGGTGACCAGTTTTATTGGTGTTTAACGACATTTTCAACAATGTGTCAGATATAACATATAACATGGTGACCAGTTTTATTGGTATTTAACGACACTTTCAACAATGTGTCGGATATAACGTAGAACATGGTGACTAGTTTTATTGTTGTTTAACGACATTTTCAACAATGTGTCAGGTATAACGTATAACATGGTGACCATATTTATTGGTGTTTAACGACACTTTCAACAATGCGTCAGGTATAACATATAACATGGTGACCAGTTTTATTGGTGTTTAACGACACTTTCAACAATGTGTCAGGTATAAGGTATAACATGGTGACCAGTTTTGTTGGTGTTTCACGACGCTTTCAACAATGTGTCAGGTATTACGTATAACATGGTGACCAGTTTTATTGGTGTTTAACGACACTTTCAATAATGTGTCAGGGATAACGTACAGGTATAACATGGTGACCAGTTTTATTGGTGTTTAACAAAACTTTCAACAATGTATCAGGTATAGCGTATAACATGGTGACCAGTTTTATTGGTGTTTAACGACACTTTCAATAAAGTGTCAGGGATAACGTACAGGTATAACACGGTGACCAGTTTTATTGGTGTTTAACGACACTTTCAGCAATGTGTCAGGTATAACGTATATCATGGTGACCAGTTTTATTGGTGTTTAACGACACTTTCAACAATATGCTAGTTATAGCGTATAACATGGTGATCAGTTTTATTGCTGTTTAATGACACTTTCAACAATGTCTCAGTTATTACGTAGAACATGTTGACCAGTTTTATTGGTGTTTAACGACATTTTCAACAATGTGTCAGGTATAGCGTAAAACATGGTGACCAGTTTTATTGGTGTTTAACCACACTTTCAACAATGTGTCAGGTATAACATATAACATGGTGACCAGTTTTATTGGTGTTTAACGACATTTTCAACAATGTGTCAGATATAACATATAACATGGTGACCAGTTTTATTGGTATTTAACGACACTTTCAACAATGTGTCGGATATAACGTAGATCATGGTGACTAGTTTTATTGTTGTTTAACGACATTTTCAACAATGTGTCAGGTATAGCGTATAACATGGTGACCAGATTTATTGGTGTTTAACGACACTTTCAACAATGCGTCAGGTATAACATATAACATGGTAACCAGTTTTATTGGTATTTAACGACACTTTCAACAATGTGTCGGATATAACGTAGAACATGGTGACTAGTTTTATTGTTGTTTAACGACATTTTCAACAATGTGTCAGGTATAACGTATAACATGGTGACCAGTTTTATTGGTGTTTAACGACACTTTCAACAATGTGTCAGGTATAACGTATAACATGGTGACCAGTTTTGTTGGTGTTTAACGACACTTTCAACAATGTGTCAGGTATTACGTATAACATGGTGACCAGTTTTATTGGTGTTTAACGACACTTTCAATAATGTGTCAGGGATAACGTACAGGTATAACATGGTGACCAGTTTTATTGGTGTTTAACAACACTTTCAACAATGTATCAGGTATAGCGTATAACATGGTGACCAGTTTTATTGGTGTTTAACGACACTTTCAATAAAGTGTCAGGGATAACGTACAGGTATAACACGGTGACCAGTTTTATTGGTGTTTAACGACACTTTCAGCAATGTGTCAGGTATAACGTATAACATGGTGACCAGTTTTATTGGTGTTTAACGACACTTTCAACAATATGCTAGTTATAGCGTATAACATGGTGATCAGTTTTATTGCTGTTTAATGACACTTTCAACAATGTGTCAGTTATTACGTAGAACATGTTGACCAGTTTTATTGGTGTTTAACGACATTTTCAACAATGTGTCAGGTATAGCGTAAAACATGGTGACCAGTTTTATTGGTGTTTAACCACACTTTCAACAATGTGTCAGGTATAACATATAACATGGTGACCAGTTTTATTGGTGTTTAACGACATTTTCAACAATGTGTCAGGTATAAGGTATAACATGGTGACCAGTTTTATTGGTGTTTAACGACATTTTCAACAATGTGTCAGATATAACATATAACATGGTGACCAGTTTTATTGGTATTTAACGACACTTTCAACAATGTGTCGGATATAACGTAGAACATGGTGACTAGTTTTATTGTTGTTTAACGACATTTTCAACAATGTGTCAGGTATAACGTATAACATGGTGACCAGATTTATTGGTGTTTAACGACACTTTCAACAATGCGTCAGGTATAACATATAACATGGTGACCAGTTTTATTGGTGTTTAACGACACTTTCAACAATGTGTCAGGTATAAGGTATAACATGGTGACCAGTTTTGTTGGTGTTTAACGACACTTTCAACAATGTGTCAGGTATTACGTATAACATGGTGACCAGTTTTATTGGTGTTTAACGACACTTTCAATAATGTGTCAGGGATAACGTACAGGTATAACATGGTGACCAGTTTTATTGGTGTTTAACAACACTTTCAACAATGTATCAGGTATAGCGTATAACATGGTGTCCAGTTTTATTGGTGTTTAACGACACTTTCAATAAAGTGTCAGGGATAACGTACAGGTATAACACGGTGACCAGTTTTATTGGCGTTTAACGACACTTTCAGCAATGTGTCAGGTATAACGTATAACATGGTGACCAGTTTTATTGGTGTTTAACGACACTTTCAACAATATGCTAGTTATAGCGTATAACATGGTGATCAGTTTTATTGCTGTTTAACGACACTTTCAACAATGTGTCAGTTATTACGTAGAACATGTTGACCAGTTTTATTGGTGTTTAACGACATTTTCAACAATGTGTTAGGTATAGCGTAAAACATGGTGACCAGTTTTATTGGTGTTTAACCACACTTTCAACAATGTGTCAGGTATAACATATAACATGGTGACCAGTTTTATTGGTGTTTAACGACATTTTCAACAATGTGTCAGGTATAACGTATAACATGGTGACCAGTTTTATTGGTGTTTAACGACATTTTCAACAATGTGTCAGATATAACATATAACATGGTGACCAGTTTTATTGGTATTTAACGACACTTTCAACAATGTGTCGGATATAACGTAGAACATGGTGACTAGTTTTATTGTTGTTTAACGACATTTTCAACAATGTGTCAGGTATAACGTATAACATGGTGACCAGATTTATTGGTGTTTAACGACACTTTCAACAATGCGTCAGGTATAACATATAACATGGTGACCAGTTTTATTGGTGTTTAACGACACTTTCAACAATGTGTCAGGTATAAGGTATAACATGGTGACCAGTTTTGTTGGTGTTTAACGACACTTTCAACAATGTGTCAGGTATTACGTATAACATGGTGACCAGTTTTATTGGTGTTTAACGACACTTTCAATAATGTGTCAGGGATAACGTACAGGTATAACATGGTGACCAGTTTTATTGGTGTTTAACGACACTTTAAGCAATGTATCAGGTATAGCGTATGACATGGTGACCAGTTTTATTGGTGTTTAATGACACTTTCAACAATGTGTCAGGTATAACGTATAACATGTTGACCAGTTTTATTGGTGCTTAACGACACTTTCAACAATGTGTCAGGTATAGCGTAGAACATGGTGACCAGTTTTATTGGTGTTTAACGACACTTTCAACAATGTTTCAGGTATAACGTAGAACATGGTGGCCAGTTTTATTGGTGCTTAATCCCACTTTAAACAATGTTAGTTATAGCGTAGAACATGTTGGGCTGTTTTATTGGTGTTTAACGACACTTTCAACAATGTGTCCGGTATAACGTATTACATGCTGGCCAGTTTTATTGGTTTTTAACGCCACTTTCAACCATATGTCAGGTATAACATAGAACATGGTGACCAGTTTTATTGGTGCTTATCTACACTTTCAACACTGTTAGTTATAGCGTACAACATGGTGACCAGTTTTATTGGTGTTTAACGACACTGTCAACAATATGCCAAGTATAGCGTAGAACATGGTGACCAGTTTTATTGGTGTTTAACGACACTGTCAACAATATGTGAGGTATAAAGTAGAACATGGTGACCAGTTTTATTGGTGTTTAACGACACTTTCAACAATGTGTCAGGTATAACGTAGAACATGGTGACCAGTTTTATTGGTGTTTAACGCCACTTTAAACAATGTGTCAGGTATAGCGTAGAACATGGTGACCAGTTTTATTGGTGTTTAGCGACACTTTCAACAATGTGTCAAGTATAGCGTAGAACATGGTGACCAGTTTTATTGGTGTTTAACGACACTTTAAAAAATGTGTCAGGTATAACGTAGAACATGGTGACCAGTTTTATTGGTGTTTAAGGACACTTTCAATAATGTGTCAGGTATAACGTATAGCATGGTGACCAGTTTTATTGGTGTTTAACGACACTTTCAACAATGTGTCAGGTATAACGTATAACATGGTGACCAGTTTTATTGGTGTTTAACGACACTTTCAACAATGTATCAGGTATAGCGTATAACATGGTGACCAGTTTTATTGGTGTTTAACGACACTTTCAATAATGTGTCAGGGATAACGTACAGGTATAACACGGTGACCAATTTTATTGGTGTTTAGTGACATTTTAAGCAATGTGTCAGGTATAGCGTATAACATGGTGACCAGTTTTATTGGTGTTTAATGACACTTTCAATAATGTGTCAGGTATAACGTATAACATGGTGACCAGTTTTATTGGTTTTTAACGACACTTTCAACAATGTGTCAGGTATAGCGTGTGACATGTTGGCCAGTTTTATTGGTATTAACACCACTGTCAACAATATTTCAGATATGATGTATAATTTGGCATTCAGTTTTATTGGTGCTTAATGACACTTTCAACAATGTGTCAGGTATAATGTATACCATGGTGACCAGTTTTATTGGTGTTTAATGACACTTTCAAAACTGTGTCAGGTATAACGTAGAACATGGTGACCAGTTTTATTGGTGTTTAGCGACACTTTCAACAATGTGTTAGGTATAACGTAGAACATAGTGACCAGTTTTATTGGTGTTTAACGACACTTTAAACAATGTGACAGGTATATAGTATAACATGGTGACCAGTTTTATTGGTGCTTAACTCCACTTTCAACAATGTTAGTTATAGCATAGAACATGTTGGCCTGTTTTATTGGTATTTAACGACACTTTCAACAATGTGTCCGGTATAACGTATAACATGCTGGCCAGTTTTATTGGTGCTTAACAACACTTTCAACAATGTTTCAGGTATAGCGTATAACATGGTGACCAGTTTTATTGGTGTTTAACGACACTCAACAATGTGTAAGGTATAACGTAGACCATGGTGGCCAGTTTTATTGGTGTTGAACACCACTTTCAACAATATGCTAGTTATAGCGTATAACATGCTGATCATTTTTTTTGGTATTTAGCGACATTTTCAACAATATGTCAGGTATAACGTAGAACATGGTGGCCAGTTTTATTGGTGTTGAACACCACTATCAACAATATGCTAGTTATAGCATATAACATGGTGATCATTTTTTTTGGTGTTTAGCGACACTTTCAACAATATGTCAGGTATAACGTAGAACATGGTGGCCAGTTTTATTGGTATTTAACGACACTTTCAAAAATGTGTCAGGTATAACGTAGAACATGTTGACCAGTTTTATTGGTGTTTAACGACATTTTCAATAATGTGTCAGGTATAACGTATAACATGGTGACCAGTTTTATTGGTGTTTAACGACACTTTCAACAATGTGTCAGGTATAACATATAACATGGTGACCAGTTTTATTGGTGTTTAACGACATTTTCAACAATGTGTCAGGTATAAGGTATAACATGATGACAAGTTTTATTGGTGTTTAAAGACATTTTCAACAATGTGTCAGATATAACATATAACATGGTGACCAGTTTTATTGGTATTTAACAACACTTTCAACAATGTGTCAGATATAACGTAGAACATGGTGACTAGTTTTATTGGTGTTTAACGACACTTTCAACAATGTGTCAGGTATAACGTATAACATGGTGACCAGTTTTATTGGTGTTTAACGACACTATCAACAATATGCCAAGTAAAGCGTAGAACATGGTGACCAGTTTTATTGGTGTTTAACGACACTGTCAACAATATGTGAGGTATAAAGTAGAACATGGTGACCAGTTTTATTGGTGTTTAACGACACTTTCAACAATGTGTCAGGTATAACGTAGAACATGGTGACCAGTTTTATTGGTGTTTAACGCCACTTTAAACAATGTGTCATGTATAGCGTAGAACATGGTGACCAGTTTTATTGGTGTTTAACGACACTTTCAACAATGTGTCAAGTATAACGTAGAACATGGTGACCAGTTTTATTGGTGTTTAACGACACTTTAAAAAATGTGTCAGGTATAACGTAGAACATGGTGACCAGTTTTATTGGTGTTTAAGGACACTTTCAACAATGTGTCAGATATAACGTATAACATAGTGACCAGTTTTATTGGTGTTTAACGACACTTTCAACAATGTATCAGGTATAGCGTATAACATGGTGACCAGTTTTATTGGTGTTTAACGACACTTCAATAATGTGTCAGGGATAACGTACAGGTATAACACGGTGACCAGTTTTATTGGTGTTTAACGACACTTTCAACAATGTGTCATGTATAGCGTATAACATGGTGACCAGTTTTATTGGTGTTTAACGACACTTTCAACAATGTGTCATGTATAACGTATGACATGTTGGCCAGTTTTATTGGTATTAACACCACTGTCAACAATATTTCAGATATGATGTATAATATGGCATTCAGTTTTATTGGTGCTTAATGACACTTTCAACAATGTGTCAGGTATAATGTATACCATGGTGACCAGTTTTATTGGTGTTTAGCGACACTTTCAAAACTGTGTCAGGTATAACGTAGAACATGGTGACCAGTTTTATTGGTGTTTAACGACACTTTCAACAATGTGTTAGGTATAACGTAGAACATAGTGACCAGTTTTATTGGTGTTTAACGACACTTTCAACAATGTGACAGGTACATAGTATAATATGGTGACCAGTTTTATTGGTGCTTAACTCCACTTTCAACAATGTTAGTTATAGCGTAGAACATGTTGGCCTGTTTTATTGGTATTTAACGACACTTTCAACAATGTGTCCGGAATAACGTATAACATGCTGGCCAGTTTTATTGGTGTTTAACGACACTTCAATAATGTGTCAGGGATAACGTACAGGTATAACACGGTGACCAGTTTTATTGGTGTTTAACGACACTTTCAACAATGTGTCAGGTATAACATATAACATGGTGACCAGTTTTATTGGTGTTTAACGACACTTTAAAAAATGTGTCAGGTATAACATAGAACATGGTGACCAGTTTTATTGGTGTTTAACGACACTTTCAACAATGTATCAGGTATAGCGTATAACATGGTGACCAGTTTTATTGGTGTTTAACGACACTTTCAATAATGTGTCAGGGATAACGTACAGGTATAACACGGTGACCAATTTTATTGGTGTTTAGTGACATTTTAAGCAATGTGTCAGGTATAGCGTATAACATGGTGACCAGTTTTATTGGTGTTTAATGACACTTTCAATAATGTGTCAGGTATAACGTATAACATGGTGACCAGTTTTATTGGTTTTTAACGACACTTTCAACAATGTGTCAGGTATAGCGTGTGACATGTTGGCCAGTTTTATTGGTATTAACACCACTGTCAACAATATTTCAGATATGATGTATAATTTGGCATTCAGTTTTATTGGTGCTTAATGACACTTTCAACAATGTGTCAGGTATAATGTATACCATGGTGACCAGTTTTATTGGTGTTTAATGACACTTTCAAAACTGTGTCAGGTATAACGTAGAACATGGTGACCAGTTTTATTGGTGTTTAGCGACACTTTCAACAATGTGTTAGGTATAACGTAGAACATAGTGACCAGTTTTATTGGTGTTTAACGACACTTTAAACAATGTGACAGGTATATAGTATAACATGGTGACCAGTTTTATTGGTGCTTAACTCCACTTTCAACAATGTTAGTAATAGCATAGAACATGTTGGCCTGTTTTATTGGTATTTAACGACACTTTCAACAATGTGTCCGGTATAACGTATAACATGCTGGCCAGTTTTATTGGTGTTTAACAACACTTTTAACAATGTTTCAGGTATAGCGTATAACATGGTGACCAGTTTTATTGGTGTTTAACGACACTCAACAATGTGTAAGGTATAACGTAGACCATGGTGGCCAGTTTTATTGGTGTTGAACACCACTTTCAACAATATGCTAGTTATAGCGTATAACATGCTGATCATTTTTTTTGGTATTTAGCGACATTTTCAACAATATGTCAGGTATAACGTAGAACATGGTGGCCAGTTTTATTGGTGTTGAACACCACTATCAACAATATGCTAGTTATAGCATATAACATGGTGATCATTTTTTTTGGTGTTTAGCGACACTTTCAACAATATGTCAGGTATAACGTAGAACATGATAACCAGTTTTATTGGTGTTGAACACCACTTTCAACAAAATGCTAGTTATAGCGTATAACATGGTGATCAGTTTTATTGGTATTTAATGACACTTTCAAAAATGTGTCAGGTATAACGTAGAACATGTTGACCAGTTTTATTGGTGTTTAACGACATTTTCAATAATGTGTCAGGTATAACGTATAACATGGTGACCAGTTTTATTGGTGTTTAATGACACTTTCAACAATGTGTCAGGTATAACATATAACATGGTGACCAGTTTTATTGGTGTTTAACGACATTTTCAACAATGTGTCAGGTATAAGGTATAACATGATGACAAGTTTTATTGGTGTTTAAAGGCATTTTCAACAATGTGTCAGATATAACATATAACATGGTGACCAGTTTTATTGGTATTTAACGACACTTTCAACAATGTGTCAGATATAACGTAGAACATGGTGACTAGTTTTATTGGTGTTTAACGACACTTTCAACATTGTTAGTTATAGCGTAGAACATGTTGGCCTGTTTTATTGGTATTTAACGACACTTTCAACACTGTGTCCGGAATAAAGTATAACATGCTGGCCAGTTTTATTGGTGTTTAACGACACTTCAATAATGTGTCAGGGATAACGTACAGGTATAACACGGTGACCAGTTTTATTGGTGTTTAACGACACTTTCAACAATGTGTCAGGTATAACATATAACATGGTGACCAGTTTTATTGGTGTTTAACGACACTTTAAAAAATGTGTCAGGTATAACATAGAACATGGTGACCAGTTTTATTGGTGTTTAACGACACTTTCAACAATGTATCAGGTATAGCGTATAACATGGTGACCAGTTTTATTGGTGTTTAACGACACTTTCAATAATGTGTCAGGGATAACGTACAGGTATAACACGGTGACCAATTTTATTGGTGTTTAGTGACATTTTAAGCAATGTGTCAGGTATAGCGTATAACATGGTGACCAGTTTTATTGGTGTTTAATGACACTTTCAATAATGTGTCAGGTATAACGTATAACATGGTGACCAGTTTTATTGGTTTTTAACGACACTTTCAACAATGTGTCAGGTATAGCGTGTGACATGTTGGCCAGTTTTATTGGTATTAACACCACTGTCAACAATATTTCAGATATGATGTATAATTTGGCATTCAGTTTTATTGGTGCTTAATGACACTTTCAACAATGTGTCAGGTATAATGTATACCATGGTGACCAGTTTTATTGGTGTTTAATGACACTTTCAAAACTGTGTCAGGTATAACGTAGAACATGGTGACCAGTTTTATTGGTGTTTAGCGACACTTTCAACAATGTGTTAGGTATAACGTAGAACATAGTGACCAGTTTTATTGGTGTTTAACGACACTTTAAACAATGTGACAGGTATATAGTATAACATGGTGACCAGTTTTATTGGTGCTTAACTCCACTTTCAACAATGTTAGTAATAGCATAGAACATGTTGGCCTGTTTTATTGGTATTTAACGACACTTTCAACAATGTGTCCGGTATAACGTATAACATGCTGGCCAGTTTTATTGGTGTTTAACAACACTTTCAACAATGTTTCAGGTATAGCGTATAACATGGTGACCAGTTTTATTGGTGTTTAACGACACTCAACAATGTGTAAGGTATAACGTAGACCATGGTGGCCAGTTTTATTGGTGTTGAACACCACTTTCAACAATATGCTAGTTATAGCGTATAACATGCTGATCATTTTTTTTGGTATTTAGCGACATTTTCAACAATATGTCAGGTATAACGTAGAACATGGTGGCCAGTTTTATTGGTGTTGAACACCACTATCAACAATATGCTAGTTATAGCATATAACATGGTGATCATTTTTTTTGGTGTTTAGCGACACTTTCAACAATATGTCAGGTATAACGTAGAACATGATAACCAGTTTTATTGGTGTTGAACACCACTTTCAACAAAATGCTAGTTATAGCGTATAACATGGTGATCAGTTTTATTGGTATTTAACGACACTTTCAAAAATGTGTCAGGTATAACGTAGAACATGTTGACCAGTTTTATTGGTGTTTAACGACATTTTCAATAATGTGTCAGGTATAACGTATAACATGGTGACCAGTTTTATTGGTGTTTAACGACACTTTCAACAATGTGTCAGGTATAACATATAACATGGTGACCAGTTTTATTGGTGTTTAACGACATTTTCAACAATGTGTCAGGTATAAGGTATAACATGATGACAAGTTTTATTGGTGTTTAAAGACATTTTCAACAATGTGTCAGATATAACATATAACATGGTGACCAGTTTTATTGGTATTTAACGACACTTTCAACAATGTGTCAGATATAACGTAGAACATGGTGACTAGTTTTATTGGTGTTTAACGACACTTTCAACAATGTGTCAGGTATAACGTATAACATGGTGACCAGTTTTATTGGTGTTTAACGACACTATCAACAATATGCCAAGTAAAGCGTAAAACATGGTGACCAGTTTTATTGGTGTTTAACGACACTGTCAACAATATGTGAGGTATAAAGTAGAACATGGTGACCAGTTTTATTGGTGTTTAACGACACTTTCAACAATGTGTCAGATATAACGTAGAACATGGTGACCAGTTTTATTGGTGTTTAACGCCACTTTAAACAATGTGTCAGGTATAGCGTAGAACATGGTGACCAGTTTTATTGGTGTTTAACGACACTTTCAACAATGTGTCAAGTATAACGTAGAACATGGTGACCAGTTTTATTGGTGTTTAACGACACTTTAAAAAATGTGTCAGGTATAACGTAGAACATGGTGACCAGTTTTATTGGTGTTTAAGGACACTTTCAGCAATGTGTCAGGTATAACGTATAACATACTGACCAGTTTTATTGGTGTTTAACGACACTTTCAACAATGTATCAGGTATAGCGTATAACATGGTGACCAGTTTTATTGGTGTTTAACGACACTTCAATAATGTGTCAGGGATAACGTACAGGTATAACACGGTGACCAGTTTTATTGGTGTTTAACGACACTTTCAACAATGTGTCAGGTATAGCGTATAACATGGTGACCAGTTTTATTGGTGTTTAACGACACTTTCAACAATGTGTCATGTATAACGTATGACATGTTGGCCAGTTTTATTGGTATTAACACCACTGTCAACAATATTTCAGATATGATGTATAATATGGCATTCAGTTTTATTGGTGCTTAATGACACTTTCAACAATGTTTCAGGTATAATGTATACCATGGTGACCAGTTTTATTGGTGTTTAACAACACTTTCAAAACTGTGTCAGGTATAACGTAGAACATGGTGACCAGTTTTATTGGTGTTTAACGACACTTTCAACAATGTGTTAGGTATAACGTAGAACATAGTGACCAGTTTTATTGGTGTTTAACGACACTTTCAACAATGTGACAGGTACATGGTATAATATGGTGACCAGTTTTATTGGTGCTTAACTCCACTTTCAACAATGTTAGTTATAGCGTAGAACATGTTGGCCTGTTTTATTGGTATTTAACGACACTTTCAACAATGTGTCCGGAATAACGTATAACATGCTGGCCAGTTTTATTGGTGTTTAACAACACTTTCAACAATGTGTCAGGTATAACGTATAACATGGTGACCAGTTTTATTGGTGTTTAACGACATTTTGAACAATGTGTCAGGTATAACGTATAACATGGTGACCAGTTTTATTGGTGTTTAACGACACTTTCAACAATGTGTCAGGTATAAGGTATAACATGATGACCAGTTTTATTGGTGTTTAAAGACATTTTCAACAATGTGTCAGGTATAACATATAACATGGTGACCAGATTTATTGGTGTTTAACAACACTTTCAACAATGCGTCAGGTATAACATATAACATGGTGACCAGTTTTATTGGTGTTTAACGACAATTTCAACAATGTGTCAGGTATAACGTAGAACATGGTGGCCAGTTTTATTGGTGTTGAACACCACTATCAACAATATGCTAGTTATAGCATATAACATGGTGATCATTTTTTTTGGTGTTTAGCGACACTTTCAACAATATGTCAGGTATAACGTAGAACATGATAACCAGTTTTATTGGTGTTGACCACTTTCAACAAAATGCTAGTTATAGCGTATAACATGGTGATCAGTTTTATTGGTATTTAACGACACTTTCAAAAATGTGTCAGGTATAACGTAGAACATGTTGACCAGTTTTATTGGTGTTTAACGACATTTTCAATAATGTGTCAGGTATAACGTATAACATGGTGACCAGTTTTATTGGTGTTTAACGACACTTTCAACAATGTGTCAGGTATAACATATAACATGGTGACCAGTTTTATTGGTGTTTAACGACATTTTCAACAATGTGTCAGGTATAAGGTATAACATGATGATAAGTTTTATTGGTGTTTAAAGACATTTTCAACAATGTGTCAGATATAACATATAACATGGTGACCAGTTTTATTGGTATTTAACGACACTTTCAACAATGTGTCAGATATAACGTAGAACATGGTGACTAGTTTTATTGGTGTTTAACGACACTTTCAACAATGTGTCAGGTATAACGTATAACATGGTGACCAGTTTTATTGGTGTTTAACGACACTATCAACAATATGCCAAGTAAAGCGTAAAACATGGTGACCAGTTTTATTGGTGTTTAACGACACTGTCAACAATATGTGATGTATAAAGTAGAACATGGTGACCAGTTTTATTGGTGTTTAACGACACTTTCAACAATGTGTCAGGTATAACGTAGAACATGGTGACCAGTTTTATTGGTGTTTAACGCCACTTTAAACAATGTGTCAGGTATAGCGTAGAACATGGTGACCAGTTTTATTGGTGTTTAACGACACTTTCAACAATGTGTCAAGTATAACGTAGAACATGGTGACCAGTTTTATTGGTGTTTAACGACACTTTAAAAAATGTGTCAGGTATAACGTAGAACATGGTGACCAGTTTTATTGGTGTTTAAGGACACTTTCAGCAATGTGTCAGGTATAACGTATAACATACTGACCAGTTTTATTGGTGTTTAACGACACTTTCAACAATGTATCAGGTATAGCGTATAACATGGTGACCAGTTTTATTGGTGTTTAACGACACTTCAATAATGTGTCAGGGATAACGTACAGGTATAACACGGTGACCAGTTTTATTGGTGTTTAACGACACTTTCAACAATGTGTCAGGTATAGCGTATAACATGGTGACCAGTTTTATTGGTGTTTAACGACACTTTCAACAATGTGTCATGTATAACGTATGACATGTTGGCCAGTTTTATTGGTATTAACACCACTGTCAACAATATTTCAGATATGATGTATAATATGGCATTCAGTTTTATTGGTGCTTAATGACACTTTCAACAATGTTTCAGGTATAATGTATACCATGGTGACCAGTTTTATTGGTGTTTAACGACACTTTCAAAACTGTGTCAGGTATAACGTAGAACATGGTGACCAGTTTTATTGGTGTTTAACGACACTTTCAACAATGTGTTAGGTATAACGTAGAACATAGTGACCAGTTTTATTGGTGTTTAACGACACTTTCAACAATGTGACAGGTACATGGTATAATATGGTGACCAGTTTTATTGGTGCTTAACTCCACTTTCAACAATGTTAGTTATAGCGTAGAACATGTTGGCCTGTTTTATTGGTATTTAACGACACTTTCAACAATGTGTCCGGAATAACGTATAACATGCTGGCCAGTTTTATTGGTGTTTAACAACACTTTCAACAATGTGTCAGGTATAACGTATAACATGGTGACCAGTTTTATTGGTGTTTAACGACATTTTGAACAATGTGTCAGGTATAACGTATAACATGGTGACCAGTTTTATTGGTGTTTAACGACACTTTCAACAATGTGTCAGGTATAAGGTATAACATGATGACCAGTTTTATTGGTGTTTAAAGACATTTTCAACAATGTGTCAGATATAACATATAACATGGTGACCAGTTTTATTGGTATTTAGCGACACTTTCAACAATGTGTCAGATATAACGTAGAACATGGTGACTAGTTTTATTGGTGTTTAACGACATTTTCAACAATGTGTCAGGTATAACGTATAACATGGTGACCAGATTTATTGGTGTTTAACAACACTTTCAACAATGCGTCAGGTATAACATATAACATGGTGACCAGTTTTATTGGTGTTTAACAACACTTTCAACAATGTGTCAGGTATAACGTAGAACATGGTGGCCAGTTTTATTGGTGTTGAACACCACTATCAACAATATGCTAGTTATAGCATATAACATGGTGATCATTTTTTTTGGTGTTTAGCGACACTTTCAACAATATGTCAGGTATAACGTAGAACATGATAACCAGTTTTATTGGTGTTGAACACCACTTTCAACAAAATGCTAGTTATAGCGTATAACATGGTGACCAGTTTTATTGGTGTTTAACGACACTTTCAACAATGTGTCAGGTATAACGTATAACATGGTGACCAGTTTTATTGGTGCTTAACGACACTTTCAACAATGTGTCAGGTATTACGTAGCACATGGTGACCAGTTTTATTGGTGTTTAACGACACTTTCAACAATGTGTCAGGTATAACGTATAACATGGTGACCAGTTTTATTGGTGTTTAACGACACTTTCAATAATGTGTCAGGGATAACATACAGGTATAACACGGTGACCAGTTTTATTGGTGTTTAACGACACTTTAAGGAATGTGTCAGGTATAGCGTATACCATGGTGACCAGTTTTTTTGGTGTTTAACGACAGTTTCAAATCTGTGTCAGGTATAACGTAGAACATGGTGACCATTTTTATTGGTGTTTAACGACACTTTCAACAATGTGTCATGTATAACGTAGAAAATGGTGATCAGTTTTATTGGTGCTGAATCCCACTTTCAACAATGTTAGTTATAGCGTAGAACATGTTGGCCTGTTTTATTGGTGTTTAACGACACTTTCAACAATGTGTCCGGTATAGCGTATAACATGCTGGCCAGTTTTATTGGTGTTTAATGCCACTTTCAACCATGTGTCAGGAATAACGTAGAACATGGTGACCAGTTTTATTGGTGCTTATCTACACTTTCAACACTGTTAGTTATAGCGTAGAACATGGTGACCAGTTTTATTGGTGTTTAGCGACACTGTCAACAATATGTCAGGTATAGCGTAGAACATGGTGACCAGTTTTATTGGTGTTTAACGACACTGTCAACAATATGTGAGGTATAAAGTAGAACATGGTGACTAGTTTTATTGGTGTTTAACGACACTTTCAACAATGTGTCAGGTATAACGTACAACATGGTGACCAGTTTTATTGGTGTTTAGCGAGACTTTCAACAATGCGTCAGGTATAACGTATAATATGGCGTTCAGTTTCAATAATGTGTCAGGTATAACGTATAACATGATAACCAGTTTTATTGGTGTTTAACGACACTTTCAACAATGTGTCAGGTATTACGTAGCACATGGTGACCAGTTTTATTGGTGTTTAACGACACTTTCAACAATGTGTCAGGTATAACGTATAACATGGTGACCAGTTTTATTGGTGTTTAACGACACTTTCAATAATGTGTCAGGGATAACATACAGGTATAACACGGTGACCAGTTTTATTGGTGTTTAACGACACTTTAAGGAATGTGTCAGGTATAGCGTATACCATGGTGACCAGTTTTTTTGGTGTTTAACGACAGTTTCAAATCTGTGTCAGGTATAACGTAGAACATGGTGACCATTTTTATTGGTGTTTAACGACACTTTCAACAATGTGTCATGTATAACGTAGAAAATGGTGATCAGTTTTATTGGTGCTGAATCCCACTTTCAACAATGTTAGTTATAGCGTAGAACATGTTGGCCTGTTTTATTGGTGTTTAACGACACTTTCAACAATGTGTCCGGTATAGCGTATAACATGCTGGCCAGTTTTATTGGTGTTTAATGCCACTTTCAACCATGTGTCAGGAATAACGTAGAACATGGTGACCAGTTTTATTGGTGCTTATCTACACTTTCAACACTGTTAGTTATAGCGTAGAACATGGTGACCAGTTTTATTGGTGTTTAGCGACACTGTCAACAATATGTCAGGTATAGCGTAGAACATGGTGACCAGTTTTATTGGTGTTTAACGACACTGTCAACAATATGTGAGGTATAAAGTAGAACATGGTGACTAGTTTTATTGGTGTTTAACGACACTTTCAACAATGTGTCAGGTATAACGTACAACATGGTGACCAGTTTTATTGGTGTTTAGCGAGACTTTCAACAATGCGTCAGGTATAACGTATAATATGGCGTTCAGTTTCAATAATGTGTCAGGTATAACGTATAACATGATAACCAGTTTTATTGGTGTTTAACGACACTTTCAACAATGTGTCAAACATAACATAGAACATGGTGACCAGTTTTATTGCTGTTTAATGCCAATTTCAGCAATGTGTCAGGTATAGCGCATAACATGGTGACCAGTTTTATTGGTGCTTAACGACACTTTCAACAATGTGTCAGGTATTACGTAGAACATGGTGACCAGTTTTATTGGTGTTTAACGACACTTTCAACAATGTGTGAGGTATAACGTATAACATGGTGACCAGTTTTATTGGTGTTTAACGACACTTTCAATAATGTGTCAGGGATAACGTACAGGTATAACACGGTGACCAGTTTTATTGGTGTTTACCGACACTTTAAGCAATGTGTCAGGTATAGCGTATGACATGGTGACCAGTTTAGTTTTATTGGTGTTTAATGACACTTTCAACAATGTGTCAGGTATAGCGTATAAGATGGTGACCAGTTTTATTGGTGTTTAACGACACTTCCAACAATGCGTCCGGTATAACATATAACATGCTGGCCAGTTTTATTGGTGTTTAACACCACTTTCAACCATGTGTCAGGTATAACATAGAACATGGTGACCAGTTTTATTGGTGCTTATCTACACTTTCAACACTGTTAGTTATAGCGTAGAACATGGTGACGAGTTTTATTTGTGCTTAACGACACTGTCAACAATATGTCAGGTATAGCGTAGAACATGGTGACCAGTTTTATTGGTGTTTAACGACACTGTCAACAATATGTGAGGTATAAAGTAGAACATGGTGGCCAGTTTTATTGGTGTTTAACGACACTTTCAACAATGTGTCAGGTATAACATATAACATGGTGACCAGTTTTATTGGTGTTTAACGACACTTTCAACAATGCGTCAGGTATAACGTATAATATGGCGTTCAGTTTCAACAATGTGTCAGGTATAACGTATAACATGATAACCAGTTTTATTGGTGTTTAACGACACTTTCAACAATGTGACAGGCATAATGTAGAACATGGTGACCAGTTTTATTGGTGTTTAACAACACCTTCAACAATGTGTCAAGTATAACATAGAACATGGTGACCAGTTTTATTGGTGTTTAACGCCACTTGAAACAATGTTTCAGGTATAACGTATAATATGGTGTTCAGTTTCAACAATGTGACAGGCATAATGTAGAACATGGTGACCAGTTTTATTGGTGTTTAACGACACTTTCAACAATGTGTCAAGTATAGCATAGAACATGGTGACCAGTTTTATTGGTGTTTAACGCCACTTTAAACAATGTGTCAGGTATAACGTAGAACATGGTGACCAGTTTTATTGGTGTTTAACGACACTTTCAACAATGTATCCGGTATAACGTAGAACATGCTGGCCAGTTTTATTGGTGTTTAAAGCCACTTTCAACAATGTGTCAGGTATAACGTATAACATGGTGACCAGTTTTATTGGTGTTTAACGACACTTTCAACAATGTGTCAGGTATTATGTAGAACATGGTGACCAGTTTTATTGGTGTTTAACGACACTTTCAACAATGTGTGAGGTATAACGTATAACATGGTGACCAGTTTTATTGGTGTTTAACGACGCTTTCAATAATGTGTCAGGGATAGCGTACAGGTATAGCACGGTGACCAGTTTTATTGGTGTTTACCGACACTTTAAGCAATGTGTCAGGTATAGCGTATGACATGGTGACCAGTTTAGCTTTATTGGTGTTTAATGACACTTTCAACAATGTGTCAGGTATAACGTATAAGATGGTGACCAGTTTTATTGGTGTTTAACGACACTTCCAACAATACGTCAGGTATAACATATAACATGCTGGCCAGTTTTATTGGTGTTTAACACCACTTTCAACCATGTGTCAGGTATAACGTAGAACATGGTGACCAGTTTTATTGGTGCTTATCTACACTTTCAACACTGTTAGTTATAGCGTAGAACATGGTGACGAGTTTTATTTGTGCTTAACGACACTGTCAACAATATGTCAGGTATAGCGTAGAACATGGTGACCAGTTTTATTGGTGTTTAACGACACTGTCAACAATATGTGAGGTATAAAGTAGAACATGGTGGCCAGTTTTATTGGTGTTTAACGACACTTTCAACAATGTGTCAGGTATAACATATAACATGGTGACCAGTTTTATTGGTGTTTAACGACACTTTCAACAATGCGTCAGGTATAACGTATAATATGGCGTTCAGTTTCAACAATGTGTCAGGTATAACGTATAACATGATAACCAGTTTTATTGGTGTTTAACGACACTTTCAACAATGTGACAGGCATAATGTAGAACATGGTGACCAGTTTTATTGGTGTTTAACAACACCTTCAACAATGTGTCAAGAATAACATAGAACATGGTGACCAGTTTTATTGGTGTTTAACGCCACTTGAAACAATGTTTCAGGTATAACGTATAATATGGCGTTCAGTTTCAACAATGTGACAGGCATAATGTAGAACATGGTGACCAGTTTTATTGGTGTTTAACGACACTTTCAACAATGTGTCAAGTATAGCATAGAACATGGTGACCAGTTTTATTGGTGTTTAACGCCACTTTCAACAATGTGTCAGGTATAACGTAGAACATGGTGGCCAGTTTTATTGGTGTTTAAAGCCACTTTCAACAATGTGTCAGGTATAACGTATAACATGGTGACCAGTTTTATTGGTGTTTAACGACACTTTCAACAATGTGTCAGGTATAACGTAGAACATGGTGGCCAGTTTTATTGGTATTGAACACCACTTTCAACAATATGCTAGTTATAGCGTATAACATGCTGATCATTTTTTTTGGTATTTAGCGACATTTTCAACAATATGTCAGGTATAACGTAGAACATGGTGGCCAGTTTTATTGGTGTTGAACACCACTATCAACAATATGCTAGTTATAGCATAAAACATGGTGATAAATTTTTTGGGTGTTTAGCGACACTTTCAACAATATGTCAGGTATAACGTAGAACATGGTGGCCAGTTTTATTGGTGTTGAACACCACTTTCAACAATATGCTAGTTATAGCGTATAACATGGTGATCAGTTTTATTGGTGTTTAACGACACTTTCAACAATGTGTCAGGAATAACGTAGAACATGTTGACCAGTTTTATTGGTGTTTAGCGACATTTTGAACAACGTGTCAGGTATAACGTATAACATGGTGACCAGTTTTATTGGTGTTTAACGACACTTTCAACAATGTGTCAGGTATAACATATAACATGGTGACCAGTTTTATTGGTGTTTAGCGACATTTTCAACAATGTGTCAGGTATAAGGTATAACATGATGACCAGTTTTATTGGTGTTTAAAGACATTTTCAACAATGTGTCAGATATAACATATAACATGGTGACCAGTTTTATTGGTATTTAGCGACACTTTCAACAATGTGTCAGATATAACGTAGAACATGGTGACTAGTTTTATTGGTGTTTAACGACATTTTCAACAATGTGTCAAGTATAACGTATAACATGTTGACCAGATTTATTGGCGTTTAACAACACTTTCAACAATGCGTCAGGTATAACATATAACATGGTGACCAGTTTTATTGGTGTTTAACGACACTTTCAACAATGTGTCAGGTATAACGTATAACATGGTGACCAGTTTTATTGGTGCTTAACGACACTTTCAACAATGTGTCAGGTATTACGTAGCACATGGTGACCAGTTTTATTGGTGTTTAACGACACTTTCAATAATGTGTCAGGGATAACATACAGGTATAACACTGTGACCAGTTTTATTGGTGTTTAACGACACTTTAAGCAATGTGTCAGGTATAGCGTATGACATGGTGACCAGTTTAGTTTTATTGGTGTTTAATGACACTTTCAACAATGTGTCATGTATAACGTAGAAAATGGTGATCAGTTTTATTGGTGCTTAATCCCACTTTCAACAATGTTAGTTATAGCGTAGAACATGTTGGCCTGTTTTATTGGTGTTTAATGACACTTTCAACAATGTGTCCGGTATAACGTATAACATGCTGGCCAGTTTTATTGGTGTTTAATGCCACTTTCAACCATGTGTCAGGTATAACGTAGAACATGGTGACCAGTTTTATTGGTGCTTATCTACACTTTCAACACTGTTAGTTATAGCGTAGAACATGGTGACCAGTTTTATTGGTGTTTAGCGACACTGTCAACAATATGTCAGGTATAGCGTAGAACATGGTGACCAGTTTTATTGGTGTTTAACGACACTGTCAACAATATGTGAGGTATAAAGTAGAACATGGTGACCAGTTTTATTGGTGTTTAACGACACTTTCAACAATGTGTCAGGTATAACGTACAACATGGTGACCAGTTTTATTGGTGTTTATCGAGACTTTCAACAATGCGTCAGGTATAGCGTATAATATGGCGTTCAGTTTCAACAATGTGTCAGGTATAACGTATAACATGATAACCAGTTTTATTGGTGTTTAACGACACTTTCAACAATGTGTCAAGCATAACATAGAACATGGTGACCAGTTTTATTGCTGTTTAACGCCAATTTCAGCAATGTGTCAGGTATAGCGTATAACATGGTGACCAGTTTTATTGGTGCTTAACGACACTTTCAACAATGTGTCAGGTATTACGTAGAACATGGTGACCAGTTTTATTGGTGTTTAACGACACTTTCAACAATGTGTCAGGTATAACGTATAACATGGTGACCAGTTTTATTGGTGTTTAACGACACTTTCAATAATGTGTCAGGGATAACGTAGAACATGGTGACCAGTTTTATTGGTGTTTAACGACACTTTCAATAATGTGTCAGGGATAACGTACAGGTATAACATGGTGACCAGTTTTATTGGTGTTTACCGACATTTTAAGCAATGTGTCAGGTATAGCGTATGACATGGTGACCAGTGTAGTTTTATTGGTGTTTAATGACACTTTCAACAATGTGTCAGGTATAACGTATAAGATGGTGACCAGTTTTATTGGTGTTTAACGACACTTTAAACAATGTGTCAGGTATAACGTATGACATGTTGGCCAGTTTTATTGGTATTAACACCACTGTCAACAATATTTCAGCTATGATGTATAATATGGCATTCAGTTTTATTGGTGTTTAATGACACTTTCAACAATGTGTCAGGTATATCGTATACCATGGTGACCAGTTTTTTTTGGTGTTTAACGACACTTTCAACAATGTGTCATGTATAACGTAGAAAATGGTGATCAGTTTTATTGGTGCTTAATCCCACTTTCAACAATGTTAGTTATAGCGTAGAACATGTTGGCCTGTTTTATTAGTGTTTAACGACACTTCCAACAATGTGTCCGGTATAACATATAACATGCTGGCCAGTTTTATTGGTGTTTAATGCCACTTTCAACCATGTGTCAGGTATAACGTAGAACATGGTGACCAGTTTTATTGGTGCTTATCTACACTTTCAACACTGTTAGTTATAGCGTAGAACATGGTGACGAGTTTTATTTGTGCTTAACGACACTGTCAACAATATGTCAGGTATAGCGTAGAACATGGTGACCAGTTTTATTGGTGTTTAACGACACTGTCAACAATATGTGAGGTATAAAGTAGAACATGGTGACCAGTTTTATTGGTGTTTAACGACACTTTCAACAATGTGTCAGGTATAACGTACAACATGGTGACCAGTTTTATTGGTGTTTAGCGAGACTTTCAACAATGCGTCAGGTATAGCGTATAATATGGCGTTCAGTTTCAACAATGTGTCAGGTATAACGTATAACATGATAACCAGTTTTATTGGTGTTTAACGACACTTTCAACAATGTGTCAAGCATAACATAGAACATGGTGACCAGTTTTATTGCTGTTTAACGCCAATTTCAGCAATGTGTCAGGTATAGCGTATAACATGGTGACCAGTTTTATTGGTGCTTAACGACACTTTCAACAATGTGTCAGGTATTACGTAGAACATGGTGACCAGTTTTATTGGTGTTTAACGACACTTTCAACAATGTGTCAGGTATAACGTATAACATGGTGACCAGTTTTATTGGTGTTTAACGACACTTTCAATAATGTGTCAGGGATAACGTAGAACATGGTGACCAGTTTTATTGGTGTTTAACGACACTTTCAATAATGTGTCAGGGATAACGTACAGGTATAACATGGTGACCAGTTTTATTGGTGTTTACCGACATTTTAAGCAATGTGTCAGGTATAGCGTATGACATGGTGACCAGTGTAGTTTTATTGGTGTTTAATGACACTTTCAACAATGTGTCAGGTATAACGTATAAGATGGTGACCAGTTTTATTGGTGTTTAACGACACTTTAAACAATGTGTCAGGTATAACGTATGACATGTTGGCCAGTTTTATTGGTATTAACACCACTGTCAACAATATTTCAGCTATGATGTATAATATGGCATTCAGTTTTATTGGTGTTTAATGACACTTTCAACAATGTGTCAGGTATATCGTATACCATGGTGACCAGTTTTTTTTGGTGTTTAACGACACTTTCAACAATGTGTCATGTATAACGTAGAAAATGGTGATCAGTTTTATTGGTGCTTAATCCCACTTTCAACAATGTTAGTTATAGCGTAGAACATGTTGGCCTGTTTTATTGGTGTTTAACGACACTTCCAACAATGTGTCCGGTATAACATATAACATGCTGGCCAGTTTTATTGGTGTTTAATGCCACTTTCAACCATGTGTCAGGTATAACGTAGAACATGGTGACCAGTTTTATTGGTGCTTATCTACACTTTCAACACTGTTAGTTATAGCGTAGAACATGGTGACGAGTTTTATTTGTGCTTAACGACACTGTCAACAATATGTCAGGTATAGCGTAGAACATGGTGACCAGTTTTATTGGTGTTTAACGACACTGTCAACAATATGTGAGGTATAAAGTAGAACATGGTGGCCAGTTTTATTGGTGTTTAACGACACTTTCAACAATGTGTCAGGTATAACATATAACATGGTGACCAGTTTTATTGGTGTTTAACAACACTTTCAACAATGCGTCAGGTATAACGTATAATATGGCGTTCAGTTTCAACAATGTGTCAGGTATAACGTATAACATGATAACCAGTTTTATTGGTGTTTAACGACACTTTCAACAATGTGACAGGCATAATGTAGAACATGGTGACCAGTTTTATTGGTGTTTAACAACACCTTCAACAATGTGTCAAGTATAACATAGAACATGGTGACCAGTTTTATTGGTGTTTAACGCCACTTGAAACAATGTTTCAGGTATAACGTATAATATGGCGTTCAGTTTCAACAATGTGACAGGCATAATGTAGAACATGGTGACCAGTTTTATTGGTGTTTAACGACACTTTCAACAATGTGTCAAGTATAACATAGAACATGGTGACCAGTTTTATTGGTTTTTAACGCCACTTTAAACAATGTGTCAGGTATAACGTAGAACATGGTGAACAGTTTTATTGGTCTTTAACGACACTTTCAACAATGTATCCGGTATAACGTATAACATGCTGGCCAGTTTTATTGGTGTTTAAAGCCACTTTCAACCATGTGTCAGGTATAACGTAGAACATGGTGACCAGTTTTATTGGTGCTTAACGACACTTTCAACAATGTTAGTTATAGCGTAGAACATGGTGACCAGTTTTATTGGTGTTTAGCGACACTTTCAACAATATGTCAGGTAAAGCGTAGAACATTGTGACCAGTTTTATTGGTGTTTAACGACACTGTCAACAATATGTCAGGGATAACGTATAACATGGCGACCAGTTTTATTGGTGTTTAACGCCACTTTAAAAAATGTATCAGGTATAACGTAGAACATGGTGACCAGTTTTTTTGGTGTTTAGCGACACTTTCAACAATATGTCAGGTAAAGCGTAGAACATGGTAACCAGTTTTATAGGTGTTTAACGACACTTTCAACAATGTGTCAGGTATAACGTATAACATGGGGACCAGTTTTATTGGTGCTTAACGACACTTTCAACAATGTGTCAGGTATAACGTAGAACATGGTAACCAGTTTTTTTGGTGTTTAACGCCACTTTAAAAAATGTGTCAGGTATAACGTAGAACATGGTGACCAGTTTTATTGGTGTTTAACGACACTTTCAACAATGTGTCAAGTATAACGTAGAACATGGTGACCAGTTTTATTGGTGTTTAACGACACTTTCAACAATGTGACCGGTATAAAGTATTACATGGTGACCAGTTTTATTGGTTCTTAACCCCACTTTCAACAATGTTAGTTATAGCGTAGAACATGTTGGCCTGTTTTATTGGTATTTAACGGCACTTTCAACAATGTGTCTGGTATAACGTATAACATGCTGGCCAGTTTTATTGGTGTTTAACAACACTTTCAACAATGTGTCAGGTATAGCGTAGAACATGGTGACCAGTTTTATTGGTGTTTAACGACACTTTCAACAATGTGTCAGGTATAACGTAGAACATGGTGGCCAGTTTTATTGGTGTTGAACACCACTTTCAACAATATGCTAGTTATAGCGTATAACATGGTGATCATTTTTTGGGGTATTTAGTGACACTTTCAACAATATGTCAGGTATAACGTAGAACATGGTGGCCAGTTTTATTGGTGTTGAACACCACTTTCAACAATATGCTAGTTATAGCGTATAACATGGTGATCATTTTGTTTTGGTGTTTAACGACACTTTCAACAATATCTCAGGTATAACGTAGAACATGGTGGCCAGTTTTATTGGTGTTGAACACCACTTTTAACAATATGCTAGTGATAGCGTATAACATGGTGATCAGTTTTATTGCTGTTTAACGACACTTTCAACAATGTGTCAGGTATAACGTAGAACATGTTGACCAGTTTTATTGGTGTTTGACGACATTTTCAACAATGTGTCAGGTATAACGTATTACATGGTGACCAGTTTTATTGGTGTTTAACGACACTTTCAACAATGTGTCAGGTATAACATATAACATGGTGACCAGTTTTATTGGTGTTTAGCGACATTTTCAACAATGTGTCAGGTATAAGGTATAACATGGTGAACAGTTTTATTGGTGTTTAACGACATTTTCAACAATGTGTCAGATATAACATATAACATGGTGACCAGTTTTATTGGTGTTTAGCGACATTTTCAACAATGTGTCAGGTATAAGGTATAACATGGTGAACAGTTTTATTGGTGTTTAACGACATTTTCAACAATGTGTCAGATATAACATATAACATGGTGACCAGTTTCATTGGTATTTAACGACACTTTCAACAATGTGTCGGATATAACGTAGAACATGGTGACTAGTTTTATTGGTGTTTAACGACACTTTCAACAATGCGTCAAGTATAACATATAACATGGTGACCAGTTTTATTGGTGTTTAACGACACTTTCAACAATGTGTCAGGTATAACGTAAAACATGGTGACCAGTTTTATTGGTGTTTAACGACACTTTCAACAATGTGTCAGGTATTACGTATAACATGGTGACCAGTTTTATTGGTGTTTAACGACATTTTAAGCAATGTGTCAGGTATAGCGTATGACATGGTGACCAGTTTTATTGGTGTTTAATGACACTTTAAACATTGTGTCAGGTATAACGTATAACATGGTGACCAGTTTTATTGGTGTTTAACGACACTTTAAACAATGTGTCAGGTATAACGTATGACATGTTGGCCAGTATTATTGGTATTAACACCACTGTCAACAAAATTTCAGCTATGATGTATAATATGGCATTCAGTTTTATTGGTGTTTAATGACACTTTCAAGAATGTGTCAGGTATAGCGTATACCATGGTGACCAGTTTTATTGGTGTTTAACGACACTTTCAACAATGTGTCAGGTATAACGTAGAACATGGTGACCCGTTTTATTGGTGTTTAACGACACTTTCAACAATATGTGAGATATAAAGTAGAACATGGTGACCAGTTTTATTGGTGTTTAACGACACTTTCAACAATGTGTCAGGTATAACGTAGAACATGGTGACCAGTTTTATTGGTGTTTAACAACACTGTCAACAATATGTGAGGTATAAAGTAGAACATGGTGACCAGTTTTATTGGTGTTTAACGACACTTTCAACAATGTGTCAGGTAAAACGTAGAACATGGTGACCAGTTTTATTGGTGTTTAACGCCACTTTAAACAATGTGTCAGGTATAGCGTATAACACGGTGACCAGTTTTATTGGTGTTTAACGGCACTTTAAACAATGTGTCAGGTATAACTTATACTATGGTGACCAGTTTTATTGGTGTTTAACGACACTTTCAAAACTGTGTCAGGTATAACGTAGAACATGGTGACCAGTTTTATTGGTGTTTAACGACACTTTCAACAATGTGTCAGGTATAGCGTAGAACATGGTGACCAGTTTTATTGGTGTTTAACGACACTTTCAACAATGTGACCAGTATAAAGTATTACATGGTGACCAGTTTTATTGGTTCTTTACCCCACTTTCAACAATGTTAGTTATAGCGTAGAACATGTTGGCCTGTTTTATTGGTATTTAACGGCACTTTCAACAATGTGTCTGGTATAACGTATAACATGCTGGCCAGTTTTATTGGTGTTTAACAACACTTTCAACAATGTGTCAGGTATAACGTATAACATGGTGACCAGTTTTATTGGTGTTTAACGACACTTTCAACAATGTGTCAGGTATAACGTAGAACATGGTGGCCAGTTTTATTGGTGTTGAACACCACTTTTAACAATATGCTAGTTATAGCGTATAACATGGTGATCATTTTTTGGGGTATTTAGTGACACTTTCAACAATATGTCAGGTATAACGTAGAACATGGTGGCCAGTTTTATTGGTGTTGAACACCACTTTCAACAATATGCTAGTTATAGCGCATAACATGGTGATCATTTTGTTTTGGTGTTTAACGACACTTTCAACAATATCTCAGGTATAACGTAGAACATGGTGGCCAGTTTTATTGGTGTTGAACACCACTTTTAACAATATGCTAGTGATAGCGTATAACATGGTGATCAGTTTTATTGCTGTTTAACGACACTTTCAACAATGTGTCAGGTATAACGTAGAACATGTTGACCAGTTTTATTGGTGTTTGACGACATTTTCAACAATGTGTCAGGTATAACGTATTACATGGTGACCAGTTTTATTGGTGTTTAACGACACTTTCAACAATGTGTCAGGTATAACATATAACATGGTGACCAGTTTTATTGGTGTTTAGCGACATTTTCAACAATGTGTCAGGTATAAGGTATAACATGGTGAACAGTTTTATTGGTGTTTAACGACATTTTCAACAATGTGTCAGATATAACATATAACATGGTGACCAGTTTTATTGGTGTTTAGCGACATTTTCAACAATGTGTCAGGTATAAGGTATAACATGGTGAACAGTTTTATTGGTGTTTAACGACATTTTCAACAATGTGTCAGATATAACATATAACATGGTGACCAGTTTCATTGGTATTTAACGACACTTTCAACAATGTGTCGGATATAACGTAGAACATGGTGACTAGTTTTATTGGTGTTTAACGACACTTTCAACAATGCGTCAAGTATAACATATAACATGGTGACCAGTTTTATTGGTGTTTAACGACACTTTCAACAATGTGTCAGGTATAACGTAAAACATGGTGACCAGTTTTATTGGTGTTTAACGACACTTTCAACAATGTGTCAGGTATTACGTATAACATGGTGACCAGTTTTATTGGTGTTTAACGACACTTTAAGCAATGTGTCAGGTATAGCGTATGACATGGTGACCAGTTTTATTGGTGTTTAATGACACTTTAAACATTGTGTCAGGTATAACGTATAACATGGTGACCAGTTTTATTGGTGTTTAACAACACTTTCAACAATGTGTCAGGTATAACGTATGACATGTTGGCCAGTATTATTGGTATTAACACCACTGTCAACAAAATTTCAGCTATGATGTATAATATGGCATTCAGTTTTATTGGTGTTTAATGACACTTTCAAGAATGTGTCAGGTATAGCGTATACCATGGTGACCAGTTTTATTGGTGTTTAACGACACTTTCAACAATGTGTCAGGTATAACGTAGAACATGGTGACCCGTTTTATTGGTGTTTAACGACACTTTCAACAATGTTTCAGGTATAACGTAGAACATGGTGGCCAGTTTTATTGGTGCTTAATCCCACTTTAAACAATGTTAGTTATAGCGTAGAACATGTTGGCCTGATTTATTGGTGTTTAACGACACTTTCAACATATGTGACCGGTATAACGTATAACATGCTGGCCAGTTTTATTGGTGTTTAATGGCACTTTCAACCATGTGTCAGGTATAACGTAGAACATGGTGACCAGTTTTATTGGTGCTTATCTACACTTTCAACACTGTTAGTTATAGCGTAGAACATGGTGACCATTTTTATTGGTGTTTAACGACACTGTCAACAATATGCCAGGTATAGCGTAGAACATGGTGACCAGTTTTATTGGTGTTTAACGACACTGTCAACAATATGTGAGGTATAAAGTAGAACATGGTGACCAGTTTTATTGGTGTTTAACGACACTTTCAACAATGTGTCAGGTATAACGTAGAACATGGTGACCAGTTTTATTGGTGTTTAGCACCACTTTAAACAATGTGTCAGGTATAGCGTATAACACGGTGACCAGTTTTATTGGTGTTTAACGACACTTTCAACAATGTGTCAGGTATAACGTATGACATGTTGGCCAGTTTTATTGGTATTAACGCCACTGTCAACAATATTTCAGCTATGATGTATAATATGGTATTCAGTTTTATTGGTGTTTAATGACACTTTCAACAATGTGTCAGGTATAACGTATACCATGGTGACCAGGTTTATTGGTGTTTAATGACACATTCAGCAATTTGTCAGATATAACGTATAATATGGCGTTCAGCTTCAACAATGTGTCAGATATAACATATAACATGATAACCAGTTTTATTGGTGTTTAACAACCCTTTCAACAATGTTAGTTATAGCGTAGAACATGGTGACCAGTTTTATTGGTGTTTAACGACACTGTCAACAATATGTCAGGTATAACATAGAACATGGTGACCAGTTTTATTGGTGTTTAACGACACTTTCAACAATGTGTCATGTATAATATAGAACATGGTGACCAGTTTTATTGGTGTTTAATGCCACTTTCAACAATGTGTCATGTATAGCATAGAACATGTTGACCAATTTTATTGGTGTTTAATGACACTTTCAACAATGTGTCAAGTATAGCGTAGAACATGGTGATCAATTTTATTGGTGTTTAACGCCACTTTAAAAAATGTGTCAGGTATAACGTAGAACATGGTGACCAGTTTTATTGGTGTTTAACGACACTTTCAACAAGGTGTCAGGTATAACGTATAATATGGCGTTCAGTTTCAACAATGTGTCAGGTATAACGTATAACATGATAGCCAGTTTTATTGGTGTTTAACGACACTTTCAACAATGTTAGTTATAGCGTAGAACATGGTGACCAGTTTTATTGGTGTTTAACGACACTTTCAACAATGTTAGTTATAGCGTAGAACATGGTGACCAGTTTTATTGGTGCTTAACGACACTTTCAACAATGTGACAGCATAACGTAGAACATGGTGACCAGTTTTATTGGTGTTTAACGACATTTTCAACAATGTGTCAAGTATAACATAGAACATGGTGACCAGTTTTATTGGTGTTTAACTCCATTTTAAACAATGTGTCAGGTATAACGTAGAACATGGTTACCAGTTTTATTGGTGTTTAACGACACTTTCAACAATGTGTCAAATATAGCGTAGAACATGGTGACCAGTTTTATTGGTGTTTAGCGACACTTTCAACAATGTGTCAAGTATAGCATAGAACATGGTGACCAGTTTTATTGGTGTTTAATGTCACTTTCAACAAAGTGTCAGGTATAACGTAGATAATGGTGACCAGTTTTATTGGTGTTTAATGCCACTTTCAATCATGTGTCAGGTATAACGTAGAACATGGTGACCAGTTTTATTGGTGCTTAGCGACACTTTCAACAATGTTAGCTATAGCGTAGAACATGGTGACCAGTTTTATTGGTGATTAACGATACTGTCAACAATATGTCAGGTATAGCGTAGAACATGGTGACTAGTTTTATTGGTGCTTAATGACACTTTCAACAATGTTAGCTATAGCGTAGAACATGCTGGCCAGTTTTATTGGTGTTTAATGACACTTTCAGCCATGTGTCAGGTATAACGTAGAACATGGTGACCAGTTTTATTGGTGCTTATCTACACTTTTAACAATGTTAGTTATAGCGTAGAACATGGTGACCAGTTTTATTGGTGTTTAGCGACACTGTCAACAATATGTCAGGTATAACATAGAACATGGTGACCAGTTTTATTGGTGTTTAACGACACTGTCAACAATTTGTCAGGTATAACGTATAATATGGCGTTCAGTTTCAACAATGTGTCAGGTATAACGTATAACATGATAACCAGTTTTATTGGTGTTTAACGACACTTTCAACAATGTTAGTGATAGTGTAGAACATGGTGACCAGTTTTATTGGTGTTTAACGACACTTTCAACAATGTGACAGGCAAAACGTAGAAGATGGTGACCAGTTTTATTGCTGTTTAACGACACTTTCAACAATGTGTCAAGTATAACATAGAACATGGTGACCAGTTTTATTGGTGTTTAACGCCACTTTAAACAATGTGTCAGGTATAACATAGAAGATGGTGACCAGTTTTATTGGTGTTCAACGACACTTTCAACAATGTGTCAAATATAACATAGAAGATGGTGACCAGTTTTATTGGTGTTCAACGACACTTTCAACAATGTGTCAAATATAACATAGAACATGGTGACCAGTTTTATTGGTGTTTAACGACATTTTCAACAATGTGTCAGGTATAACGTATAACATGGTGACCAGTTTTATTGGTGTTTAACGCCACTTTCAACAATGTTAATTATAGCGTAGAACATGGTGACCAGTTTTATTGCTGTTTAACGCCACTTTCAACAATGTGACAGGTATAAAGTATAATATGGTGACCATTTTTATTGGTGCTTAATGCCACTTTCAACAATGTTAGTTATAGCGTAGAACATGTTGGCCAGTTTTATTGGTGTTTATCGACGCTTTCAACAATGTGTCCGGTATAACGAATAACATGCTGGCCACTTTTATTGGTGCTTAACGACACTTTCAACAATGTTAGTTATAGCGTAGAAAATGGTGACCAGTTTTATTGGTGTTTAACGACACTGTCAACAATATGTCAGGTATAGCATAGAACATGGTGACCAGTTTTATTGGTGTTTAACGACACTTTCAACAATGTGTCAGGTATAACGTAGAACATGGTGACCAGTTTTATTGGTGCATATCTACACTTTCAACAATGTTAGTCATATCATAGAACATGGTGACCAGTTTTATTGGTGTTTAACGACACTATCAAAAATGTCAGGTATAGCGTAGAACATGGTGACCAGTTTTATTGGTGTTTAACGACACTTTCAACAATGTGTCAGGTATAACGTAGAACATGGTGACCAGTTTTATTGGTGTTTAGCGACACTTTCAACAATGTGTGAGGTATTACGTAGAACATGGCGACCAGTTTTATTGGTGTTTAACAACACTTTCAACAATGTGTCAGGTATAGCGTATAACATGGTGACCAGTTTTATTGGTGTTTAACGACACTTTCAACAATGTGTCAGGTACAGCGTATAACATGGCGACCAGTTTTATTGGTGTTTAACGACATTTTCAACAATGTATCAGGTATAACGTATAACATGGTGACCAGTTTTATTGGTGTTTAACGACACTTTCAACAATGTGTCAGGTATAACATATAACATGGTGACCAGTTTTATTGGTGTTTAACCACATTTTCAACAATGTGTCAGGTATAACGTATAACATGGTGACCAGTTTTATTGGTGTTTAACGACACTTTCAACAATGCGTCAGGTATAGCGTATAACATGGTGACCAGTTTTATTGGTGTTTAACACCACTTTCAACAATGTTAGTTATAGCGTAGAACATGTTGGCCAGTTTTATTGGTGTTTATCGACACTTTCAACAATGTGTCCGGTATAGCGTATAACATGATAACCAGTTTTATTGGTGTTTAACGACACTTTCAACAATGTTAGTTATAGCGTAGAACATGGTGACCAGTTTTATTGGTGTTTAACGACACTTTCAACAATGTGACAGGCATAACGTATAACATGGTGACCAGTTTTATTGGTGTTTAACGACATTTTCAACAATGTGTCAGGTATAACGTAGAACATGGTGACCAGTTTTATTGGTGTTTAACGACACTTTCAACAATGCGTCAGGTATAACATATAACATGGTGACCAGTTTTATTGGTGTTTAACGACATTTTCAACAATGTGTCAGGTATAGCGTATAACATGGTGACCAGTTTTATTGGTGTTTAACGACACTTTCAACAATGCGTCGGGTATAACATATAACATGGTGACCAGTTTTATTGGTGTTTAACGACACTTTCAACAATGTGTCAGGTATAACGTATAACATGGTGACCAGTTTTATTGGTGTTTAACGCCACTTTCAACAATGTTAATTATAGCGTAGAACATGGTGACCAGTTTTATTGGTGTTTAACGCCACTTTCAACAATGTGACAGGTATAAAGTATAACATGGTGACCATTTTTATTGGTGCTTAATGCCACTTTCAACAATGTTAGTTATAGCGTAGAACATGTAGGCCAGTTTTTTTGGTGTTTATCGACACTTTCAACAATGTGTCCGGTATAACGAATAACATGCTGGCCACTTTTATTGGTGCTTAACGACACTTTCAACAATGTTAGTTATAGCGTAGAAAATGGTGACCAGTTTTATTGGTGTTTAACGACACTGTCAACAATATGTCAGGTATAGCATAGAACATGGTGACCAGTTTTATTGGTGTTTAACGACACTTTCAACAATGTGTCAGGTATAACGTAGAACATGGTGACCAGTTTTATTGGTGCATATCTACACTTTCAACAATGTTAGTTATATCATAGAACATGGTGACCAGTTTTATTGGTGTTTAACGACACTATCAAAAATGTCAGGTATAGCGTAGAACATGGTGACCAGTTTTATTGGTGTTTAACGACACTTTCAACAATGTGTCAGGTATAACGTAGAACATGGTGACCAGTTTTATTGGTGTTTAGCGACACTTTCAACAATGTGTGAGGTATTACGTAGAACATGGTGACCAGTTTTATTGGTGTTTAACAACACTTTCAACAATGTGTCAGGTATAGCGTATAACATGGTGACCAGTTTTATTGGTGTTTAACGACACTTTCAACAATGTGTCAGGTACAGCGTATAACATGGCGACCAGTTTTATTGGTGTTTAACGACATTTTCAACAATGTATCAGGTATAACGTATAACATGGTGACCAGTTTTATTGGTGTTTAACGACACTTTCAACAATGTGTCAGGTATAACATATAACATGGTGACCAGTTTTATTGGTGTTTAACCACATTTTCAACAATGTGTCAGGTATAACGTATAACATGGTGACCAGTTTTATTGGTGTTTAACGACACTTTCAACAATGCGTCAGGTATAGCGTATAACATGGTGACCAGTTTTATTGGTGTTTAACGCCACTTTCAACAATGTGTCAGGTATAACGTAGAACATGGTGACCAGTTTTATTGGTGCTTAGCGACACTTTCAACAATGTTAGTTATAGCGTAGAAAATGGTGACCAGTTTTATTTGTGTTTAACGACACTGTCAACAATATGTCAGGTATAGCGTAGAACATGGTGACCAGTTTTATTGGTTTTTAACGACACTGTCAAAAATGTCAGGTATAACGTATAAGATGGTGACCAGTTTTATTGGTGTTTAACGACACTTACAACAATGTGACAGGCATAACGTAGAACATGGTGACCAGTTTTATTGGTGTTTAATGACACTTTCAACAATGTGTCAAGTATAACATAGAACATGGTGACCAGTTTTATTGGTGTTTAACGACACTTTAAACAATGTGTCAGGTATAACGTAGAACACGGTGACCAGTTTTATTGGT
The DNA here is from genome assembly GCA_963383655.1 of Bathymodiolus septemdierum. Lineage (NCBI taxonomy): Eukaryota > Metazoa > Mollusca > Bivalvia > Mytilida > Modiolidae > Bathymodiolus > Bathymodiolus septemdierum. The sequence goes on along the minus strand of OY726525.1, from coordinate 1,333,976 downwards.
GTTTAACAACACTTTAAGCAATGTGTCAGGCATAGCGTATAACATGGTGACCAGTTTTATTGGTGTTTAACGACACTTTCAACAATGTGTCAGGTATAACGTATAACATGGTGACCAGTTTTATTGGTGTTTAACGACACTTTCAACAATGTGTGAGGTATAACGTATGACATGTTGGCCAGTTTTATTGGTATTAACACCACTGTCAACAATATTTCAGATATGATGTATAATATGGCATTCAGTTTTATTGGTGTTTAATGAATCTTTCAACAATGTGTCAGGTATAACGTATACCATGGTGACCAGTTTTATTGGTGTTTAACGACACTTTCAGCAATGTGTCAGGTATAAGGCAAAATAAAAATATATGTCTGTTTACGGTTACCCGATCGACCCTATTTTCAGCGGCGACCCTAGTTCATTTTATCGGTAAATCAAAAGTGAAAGTGGACACATCAGAAATCTTTGGCCTAAAAAACTGTTTCCGGTTATATCCTGAAAAATAATAGGCGTCAATTTTTTTATTATACGACTGCAACAATTTTTTTGAGGTATTATAACACCTTCAGACTGGAGTGCAATCAAATATATTCTAGAGTCCGGTACCTTTTCCGGATACGGATAGGTCCGCAATCTGGAATTTACGTATGTGTAATAAAATGAAAAAATTAAATAAAATGGAAATCTGATATACAGTTGTACCTACCCTATTTTTTTGGAGGATGTAACCGTAAACAGACATATATTTTTGATTGGCCCAACGTATGACATGTTGGCCAGTTTTATTGGTATTAACGCCACTGTCAACAATATTTCAGCTATGATGTATAATATGGTGACCAGTTCTATTGGTGTTTAACGACACTTTTAACAATGTGTCAGGTATAGCGTATAACATGGTGATCAGTTTTATTGGTGTTTAACGACACTTTTAACAATGTGTCAGGCATAGCGTATAACATGGTGATCAGTTTTATTGGTGTTTAACGACACTTTCAACAATGTTTCAGGTATAACGTATAACTTGGTGACCAGTTTTATTGGTGTTTAACAACACTTTCAACAATGTGTCAGGTATAACGTATAACATGGTGACCAGTTTTATTGGTGTTTAACAACACTTTCAACAATGTGTCAGGTATAACGTATAACATGGTGACCGGTTTTATTGGTGTTTAACGACACTTCCAACAATGTGTGAGGTATAACGTAGAATGTGGTGGCCAGTTTTATTGGTGTTGAATGCCACTTTCAACAATATATCAGTTATAGTGTAGATCATGGTGACCAATTTTATGGGTGTTTAACGACATTTTCAACAATATGTCAGGTATAACGTAGAACATGGTGGCCAGTTTTATTGGTGTTGAACACCACTTTCAACAATATGTTAGTTATAGCGTATAACAAAGTGATCATTTTTTTTGGTGTTTAACGACACTTTCAAAAATATGTCAGGTATAACGTAGAACATGGTGGCCAGTTTTATTGGTGTTGAACATCACTTTCAACAATATGTTAGTTATAACTTATAACATGGTGACCAGTTTTATTGGTTTTTAATGACACTTTCAACAGTGTGTTAGGTATAACGTATAACATGGTGACCAGTTTTATTGGTGTTTAACGACACTTTCAACAATGTTAGTTATCGGGTAGAACATGGTGACCAGTTTTATTGGTGTTTAACGACACTTTCAACAATGTGACAGGCATAACGTAGAACATGGTGACCAGTTTTATTGGTGTTTAACGACACTTTCAACAATGTGTCAAGTATAACATAGAACATGGTGACCAGTTTTATTGGTGTTTAACGCCACTTTAAACAATGTGTCAGGTATAACGTAGAACATGGTGACCAGTTTTATTGGTGTTTAACAACACTTTCAACGATGTGTCAGGTATAACGTATAACATGGTGACCAGTTTTATTGGTGTTTAGCGACACTTTCAACAATGTATCAGGTATAACGTATAACATGGTGACCAGTTTTATTGGTGTTTAACGACACTTTCAACAATGTATCAGGTATAACGTATAACATGGTGAACAGTTTTATTGGTGTTTAACGACACTTTCAATAATGTGTCAGGGATAACGTACAGGTATAACATGGTGACCAGTTTTATTGGTGTTTAACAACACTTTAAGCAATGTGTCAGGTATAGCGTATAACATGGTGACCAGTTTTTTTGGTGTTTAACGACACTTTCAACAATGTGTCAGGTATAACGTATGACATGTTGGCCAGTTTTATTGGTGTTTAACGACATTTTCAACAATGTGGCAGGTATAACGTAGAACATGGTGACCAGTTTTATTGGTGTTTAACGACATTTTCAACAATGTGTCAGGTATGACGTAGAACATGGTGACCAGTTTTATTGGTGTTTAACGACACTTTCAACAATGTGTCAGGTATAACGTAGAACATGGTGACCAGTTTTATTGGTGTTTAACGACACTTTCAACACGGTTAGTTATAGCATAGAATATGGTGACCAGTTTAATTGGTGTTTAACGACACTTTCAACAATGTGGCAGGTATAACGTAGAACATGGTGACCAGTTTTATTGGTGTTTAATGACACTTTCAACAATGTGGCAGGTATAACGTATAATATGGCGTTCAGTTTTATTGATGTTTAACGACACTTTCAACAATGTGTCAGGTATAACGTACAACATGGTGACCAGTTTTATTGGTGTTTAACGACACTTTCAACAATGTGTCAGGTATAATGTAAAACATGGTGACCAGTTTTATTGGTGTTTAACGCCACTTTCAACAATGTATCAGATATAGAGTAGAACATGGTGACCAGTTTTATTGGTGTTTAACGACACTTTCAACAATGTGTCAAGTATAGCGTAGAACATGGTGACCAATTTTATTGTTGCTTAACACCACTTTAAACAATGTGTCAGGTATAACGTAGAACATGGTGACCAGTTTTATTGGTGCTTAACGACACTTTCAACAATGTGTCAAGTATAACGTAGAACATGGTGACCAGTTTTATTGGTGTTTAACGCCACTTTCAACAATGTTAGTTATAGCGTAGAACATGGTGATCAGTTTTATTGGTGTTTAATGCCACTTTCAACAATGTGTCAGGTATAACGTAGAAGATGGTGACGAATTTTATTGGTGTTTAATGACACTTTCAACAATGTGTCAAGTATAACATAGAACATGGTGACCAGTTTTATTGGTGTTTAACGCCACTTTAAACAATGTGTCAGGTATAACGTAGAACATGGTGACCAGTTTTATTGGTGTTTAACAACACTTTCAACGATGTGTCAGGTATAACGTATAACATGGTGACCAGTTTTATTGGTGTTTAGCGACACTTTCAACAATGTATCAGGTATAACGTATAACATGGTGACCAGTTTTATTGGTGTTTAACGACACTTTCAACAATGTATCAGGTATAACGTATAACATGGTGAACAGTTTTATTGGTGTTTAACGACACTTTCAATAATGTGTCAGGGATAACGTACAGGTATAACATGGTGACCAGTTTTATTGGTGTTTAACAACACTTTAAGCAATGTGTCAGGTATAGCGTATAACATGGTGACCAGTTTTATTGGTGTTTAACGACACTTTCAACAATGTGTCAGGTATAACGTATGACATGTTGGCCAGTTTTATTGGTGTTTAACGACATTTTCAACAATGTGGCAGGTATAACGTAGAACATGGTGACCAGTTTTATTGGTGTTTAACGACATTTTCAACAATGTGTCAGGTATAACGTATAACATGGTGACCAGTTTTATTGGTGTTTAGCGACACTTTCAACAATGTATCAGGTATAACGTATAACATGGTGACCAGTTTTATTGGTGTTTAACGACACTTTCAACAATGTATCAGGTATAACGTATAACATGGTGACCAGTTTTATTGGTGTTTAACAACACTTTAAGCAATGTGTCAGGTATAGCGTATAACATGGTGACCAGTTTTATTGGTGTTTAACGACACTTTCAACAATGTGTCAGGTATAACGTATGACATGTTGGCCAGTTTTATTGGTGTTTAACGACATTTTCAACAATGTGGCAGGTATAACGTAGAACATGGTGACCAGTTTTATTGGTGTTTAACGACATTTTCAACAATGTGTCAGGTATGACGTAGAACATGGTGACCAGTTTTATTGGTGTTTAACGACACTTTCAACAATGTGTCAGGTATAACGTAGAACATGGTGACCAGTTTTATTGGTGTTTAACGACACTTTCAACACGGTTAGTTATAGCATAGAATATGGTGACCAGTTTAATTGGTGTTTAACGACACTTTCAACAATGTGGCAGGTATAACGTAGAACATGGTGACCAGTTTTATTGGTGTTTAATGACACTTTCAACAATGTGGCAGGTATAACGTATAATATGGCGTTCAGTTTTATTGATGTTTAACGACACTTTCAACAATGTGTCAGGTATAACGTACAACATGGTGACCAGTTTTATTGGTGTTTAACGACACTTTCAACAATGTGTCAGGTATAATGTAAAACATGGTGACCAGTTTTATTGGTGTTTAACGCCACTTTCAACAATGTATCAGGTATAGAGTAGAACATGGTGACCAGTTTTATTGGTGTTTAACGACACTTTCAACAATGTGTCAAGTATAGCGTAGAACATGGTGACCAATTTTATTGTTGCTTAACACCACTTTAAACAATGTGTCAGGTATAACGTAGAACATGGTGACCAGTTTTATTGGTGCTTAACGACACTTTCAACAATGTGTCAAGTATAACGTAGAACATGGTGACCAGTTTTATTGGTGTTTAACGCCACTTTCAACAATGTTAGTTATAGCGTAGAACATGGTGATCAGTTTTATTGGTGTTTAATGCCACTTTCAACAATGTGTCAGGTATAACGTAGAAGATGGTGACGAATTTTATTGGTGTTTAATGACACTTTCAACAATGTGTCAAGTATAACATAGAACATGGTGACCAGTTTTATTGGTGTTTAACGCCACTTTAAACAATGTGTCAGGTATAACGTAGAACATGGTGACCAGTTTTATTGGTGTTTAACAACACTTTCAACGATGTGTCAGGTATAACGTATAACATGGTGACCAGTTTTATTGGTGTTTAGCGACACTTTCAACAATGTATCAGGTATAACGTATAACATGGTGACCAGTTTTATTGGTGTTTAACGACACTTTCAACAATGTATCAGGTATAACGTATAACATGGTGAACAGTTTTATTGGTGTTTAACGACACTTTCAATAATGTGTCAGGGATAACGTACAGGTATAACATGGTGACCAGTTTTATTGGTGTTTAACAACACTTTAAGCAATGTGTCAGGTATAGCGTATAACATGGTGACCAGTTTTATTGGTGTTTAACGACACTTTCAACAATGTGTCAGGTATAACGTATGACATGTTGGCCAGTTTTATTGGTGTTTAACGACATTTTCAACAATGTGGCAGGTATAACGTAGAACATGGTGACCAGTTTTATTGGTGTTTAACGACATTTTCAACAATGTGTCAGGTATGACGTAGAACATGGTGACCAGTTTTATTGGTGTTTAACGACACTTTCAACAATGTGTCAGGTATAACGTAGAACATGGTGACCAGTTTTATTGGTGTTTAACGACACTTTCAACACGGTTAGTTATAGCATAGAATATGGTGACCAGTTTAATTGGTGTTTAACGACACTTTCAACAATGTGGCAGGCATAACGTAGAACATGGTGACCAGTTTTATTGGTGTTTAATGACACTTTCAACAATGTGGCAGGTATAACGTATAATATGGCGTTCAGTTTTATTGATGTTTAACGACACTTTCAACAATGTGTCAGGTATAACGTACAACATGGTGACCAGTTTTATTGGTGTTTAGCGACACTTTCAACAATGTGTCAGGTATAATGTAAAACATGGTGACCAGTTTTATTGGTGTTTAACGCCACTTTCAACAATGTATCAGGTATAGAGTAGAACATGGTGACCAGTTTTATTGGTGTTTAACGACACTTTCAACAATGTGTCAAGTATAGCGTAGAACATGGTGACCAATTTTATTGTTGCTTAACACCACTTTAAACAATGTGTCATGTATAACGTAGAACATGGTGACCAGTTTTATTGGTGCTTAACGACACTTTCAACAATGTGTCAAGTATAACGTAGAACATGGTGACCAGTTTTATTGGTGTTTAACGCCACTTTCAACAATGTTAGTTATAGCGTAGAACATGGTGATCAGTTTTATTGGTGTTTAATGCCACTTTCAACAATGTGTCAGGTATAACGTAGAAGATGGTGACGAATTTTATTGGTGTTTAATGACACTTTCAACAATGTGTCAGGTATAACGTAGAACATGGTGACCAGTTTTATTGGTGTTTAACGACACTTTCAAAACTGTGTCGGGTATAATGTAGAACAAGGTGACCAGTTTTATTGGTGCTTAACGACACTTTCAACAATGTGACATGTATAACATAGAACATGGTGAGCAGTTTTATTGGTGGTTAACGACACTTTCAACAATGTGTGAGGTATAACGGAGAACATGGTGACCAGTTTTATTGGTGTTTAACGCCACTTTCAACAATGTGTCGGGTATAACATAGAACATGGTGACCAGTTTTATTGGTGTTTAACGTCACTTTAAACAATGTGTCAGGTATAGCGTAGAACATGGTGACCAGTTTTATTGGTGTTTAACGACTTTCAACAATGTGTCAAGTATAACGTAGAACATGGTGACCAGTTTTATTGGTGTTTAACGACACTTTCAACAATGTGTCAGGTATAACGTAGAACATGGTGAGCAGTTTTATTGGTGTTTAGCGAAACTTTCAACAATGTCTCAGGTATAACGTAGAACGTGGTGGCCAGTTTTATTGGTGTTGAATGGCACTTTCAACAATATGTCAGTTATAGCGTAGATCATGGTGGCCAGTTTTATGGGTATTCAACGACACTTTCAACAATATGTCAGGTATAACGTAGAACATGGTGGCCAGTTTTATTGGTGTTGAACATCACTTTCAACAATATGTTAGTAATAACGTATAACATGGTGACCAGTTTTATTGGTGTTTAACGACACTTTCAACAATGTGTCAGATATAAGGTATAACATGGTGACCAGTTTTATTGGTGTTTAACGACATTTTCAACAATGTGTCAGGTATAACGTATAACATGGTGACCAGTGTTATTGGTGTTTAACGACATTTTCAACAATGTGTCAGGTATAACGTAGAACATGGTGACCAGTTTTATTGGTGTTTAACGACTTTCAACAATGTGTCAAGTATAACGTAGAACATGGTGACCAGTTTTATTGGTGTTTAACGACACTTTCAACAATGTGTCAGGTATAACGTAGAACATGGTGAGCAGTTTTATTGGTGTTTAATGCCACTTTAAACAATGTTAGTTATAGCATAGAATATGGTGCCCAGGTTCATTGGTGTTTAACGACACTTTCAACAATGTGTCAGGTATAACGTAGAACATGGTGACCAGTTTTATTGGTGTTTAACGACACTTTCAACAATGTGGCAGGTATAACGTAGAACATGGTGACCAGTTTTATTGGTGTTTAACGACACTTTCAACAATGTGGCAGGTATAACGTAGAACATGGTGACCAGTTTTATTGGTGTTTAACGACACTTTCAACAATGTGGCAGGTATAACGTAGAACATGGTGACCAGTTTTATTGGTGTTTAACGACACTTTCAACAATGTGTCGGGTATAACGTAGAAGATGGTGACCAGTTTTATTGGTGTTTAACGACACTTTCAACAATGTGGTAGGTATAACGTATAATATGGCGTTCAGTTTTATTGATGTTTAACGACACTTTCAACAATGTGTCAGGTATAACGTACAACATGGTGACCAGTTTTATTGGTGTTTAACGACACTTTCAACAATGTGTCAGGTATAATGTAGAACATGGTGACCAGTTTTATTGGTGTTTAACGCCACTTTCAACAATGTATCAGGTATAGAGTAGAACATGGTGACCAGTTTTATTGGTGTTTAACGACACTTTCAACAATGTGTCAAGTATAGCGTAGAACATGGTGACCAATTTTATTGTTGTTTAACACCACTTTAAACAATGTGTCAGGTATAACGTAGAACATGGTGACCAGTTTTATTGGTGCTTAACGACACTTTCAACAATGTGTCAAATATAACGTAGAACATGGTGACCAATTTTATTGGTGTTTAACGACGCTTTCAACAATGTGTCAGGAATAACGTAGAACATGGTGACCAGTTTTATTGGTGTTTAACGCCACTTTCAACAATGTTAGTTATAGCGTAGAACATGGTGATCAGTTTTATTGGTGTTTAATGCCACTTTCAACAATGTGTCAGGTATAACGTAGAAGATGGTGACGAATTTTATTGGTGTTTAATGACACTTTCAACAATGTGTCAGGTATAACATAGAACATGGTGACCAATTTTATTGGTGTTTAACGACACTTTCAACAATGTGTCAGGTATAACGTAGAACATGGTGACCAGTTTTATTGGTGTTTAACGACACTTTCAAAACTGTGTCGGGTATAATGTAGAACAAGGTGACCAGTTTTATTGGTGCTTAACGACACTTTCAACAATGTGTCATGTATAACATAGAACATGGTGAGCAGTTTTATTGGTGTTTAACGACACTTTCAACAATGTGTCAGGTATAACGTATAACATGGTGAGCAGTTTTATTGGTGTTTAATGCCACTTTCAACAATATTAGTTATAGCATAGAACATGGTGGCCAGTTTTAATGGTGTTTAATGCCACTTTCAACAATGTGACAGGTATAAAGTATAACATGGTGACCAGTTTTATTGGTGCTTAACGCCACTTTCAACAATGTTAGTTATAGCGTAGAACATGTTGGCCAGTTTTATTGGTGTTTAACGACTTTCAACAATGTGTCAAGTATAACGTATAACATGGTGACCAGTTTTATCGGTGTTTAACGCCACTTTAAACAATGTGTCAGGTATAACGTAGAACATGGTGATCAGTTTTATTGGTGTTTAATGCCACTTTCAACAATGTGTCAGGTATAACGTAGAAGATGGTGACGAATTTTATTGGTGTTTAATGACACTTTCAACAATGTGTCAGGTATAACATAGAACATGGTGACCAATTTTATTGGTGTTTAACGACACTTTCAACAATGTCTCAGGTATAACGTAGAACATGGTGACCAGTTTTATTGGTGTTTAACGACACTTTCAAAACTGTGTCGGGTATAATGTAGAACAAGGTGACCAGTTTTATTGGTGCTTAACGACACTTTCAACAATGTGTCATGTATAACATAAAACATGGTGAGCAGTTTTATTGGTGTTTAACGACACTTTCAACAATGTGTCAGGTATAACGTATAACATGGTGAGCAGTTTTATTGGTGTTTAATGCCACTTTCAACAATATTAGTTATAGCATAGAACATGGTGGCCAGTTTTAATGGTGTTTAATGCCACTTTCAACAATGTGACAGGTATAAAGTATAACATGGTGACCAGTTTTATTGGTGCTTAACGCCACTTTCAACAATGTTAGTTATAGCGTAGAACATGTTGGCCAGTTTTATTGGTGTTTAACGACTTTCAACAATGTGTCAAGTATAACGTATAACATGGTGACCAGTTTTATCGGTGTTTAACGCCACTTTAAACAATGTGTCAGGTATAACGTAGAACATGGTGACCAGTTTTATTGGTGTTTAACAACACTTTCAACAATGTGTCAAGTATAACGTAGAACATGGTGACCAGTTTTATTGGTGTTTAACGACATTTTCAACAATATGTCAGGTATAACGTAGAACATGGTGACCAGTTTTATTGGTGTTTAACGACACTTTCAAAACTGTGTCAGGTATAATGTAAAACATGGTGACCAGTTTTATTGGTGTTTAACGACATTTTCAACAATGTGTCAGGTATAACGTAGAACATGGTGACCAGTTTTATTGGTGTTTAACGACACTTTCAACAATGTGTCATGTATAACATAGAACATGGTGAGCAGTTTTATTGGTGTTTAACGACACTTTCAACAATGTGACAGGTATAAAGTATAACATGGTGACCAGTTTTATTGGTGTTTAGCGAAACTTTCAACAATGTCTCAGGTATAACGTAGAACGTGGTGGCCAGTTTTATTGGTGTTGAATGGCACTTTCAACAATATGTCAGTTATAGCGTAGATCATGGTGGCCAGTTTTATGGGTATTCAACGACACTTTCAACAATATGTCAGGTATAACGTAGAACATGGTGGCCAGTTTTATTGGTGTTGAACATCACTTTCAACAATATGTTAGTAATAACGTATAACATGGTGACCAGTTTTATTGGTGTTTAACGACACTTTCAACAATGTGTCAGATATAAGGTATAACATGGTGACCAGTTTTATTGGTGTTTAACGACATTTTCAACAATGTGTCAGGTATAACGTATAACATGGTGACCAGTGTTATTGGTGTTTAACGACATTTTCAACAATGTGTCAGGTATAACGTAGAACATGGTGACCAGTTTTATTGGTGTTTAACGACTTTCAACAATGTGTCAAGTATAACGTAGAACATGGTGACCAGTTTTATTGGTGTTTAACGACACTTTCAACAATGTGTCAGGTATAACGTAGAACATGGTGAGCAGTTTTATTGGTGTTTAATGCCACTTTAAACAATGTTAGTTATAGCATAGAATATGGTGCCCAGGTTCATTGGTGTTTAACGACACTTTCAACAATGTGTCAGGTATAACGTAGAACATGGTGACCAGTTTTATTGGTGTTTAACGACACTTTCAACAATGTGGCAGGTATAACGTAGAACATGGTGACCAGTTTTATTGGTGTTTAACGCCACTTTCAACAATGTTAGTTATAGCGTAGAACATGGTGATCAGTTTTATTGGTGTTTAATGTCACTTTCAACAATGTGTCAGGTATAACGTAGAAGATGGTGACGAATTTTATTGGTGTTTAATGACACTTTCAACAATGTGTCAGGTATAACATAGAACATGGTGACCAATTTTATTGGTGTTTAACGACACTTTCAACAATGTGTCAGGTATAACGTAGAACATGGTGACCAGTTTTATTGGTGTTTAACGACACTTTCAAAACTGTGTCGGGTATAATGTAGAACAAGGTGACCAGTTTTATTGGTGCTTAACGACACTTTCAACAATGTGTCATGTATAACATAGAACATGGCGAGCAGTTTTATTGGTGTTTAACGACACTTTCAACAATGTGACAGGTATAAAGTATAACATGGTGACAAGTTTTATTGGTGTTTAACGCCACTTTCAACAATGTTAGTTATAGCGTAGAACATGTTGGCCAGTTTTATTGGTGTTTAACGACTTTCAACAATGTGTCAAGTATAACGTATAACATGGTGACCAGTTTTATCGGTGTTTAACGCCACTTTAAACAATGTGTCAGGTATAACGTAGAACATGGTGATCAGTTTTATTGGTGTTTAATGCCACTTTCAACAATGTGTCAGGTATAACGTAGAAGATGGTGACGAATTTTATTGGTGTTTAATGACACTTTCAACAATGTGTCAGGTATAACATAGAACATGGTGACCAATTTTATTGGTGTTTAACGACACTTTCAACAATGTGTCAGGTATGACGTAGAACATGGTGACCAGTTTTATTGGTGTTTAACGACACTTTCAAAACTGTGTCGGGTATAATGTAGAACAAGGTGACCAGTTTTATTGGTGCTTAACGACACTTTCAACAATGTGTCATGTATAACATAGAACATGGTGAGCAGTTTTATTGGTGTTTAACGACACTTTCAACAATGTGTCAGGTATAACGTATAACATGGTGAGCAGTTTTATTGGTGTTTAATGCCACTTTCAACAATATTAGTTATAGCATAGAACATGGTGGCCAGTTTTAATGGTGTTTAATGCCACTTTCAACAATGTGACAGGTATAAAGTATAACATGGTGACCAGTTTTATTGGTGCTTAACGCCACTTTCAACAATGTTAGTTATAGCGTAGAACATGTTGGCCAGTTTTATTGGTGTTTAACGACTTTCAACAATGTGTCAAGTATAACGTATAACATGGTGACCAGTTTTATCGGTGTTTAACGCCACTTTAAACAATGTGTCAGGTATAACGTAGAACATGGTGACCAGTTTTATTGGTGTTTAACAACACTTTCAACAATGTGTCAAGTATAACGTAGAACATGGTGACCACTTTATTGGTGTTTAACGACATTTTCAACAATGTCAGGTATAACGTAGAACATGGTGACCAGTTTTATTGGTGTTTAACGACACTTTCAAAACTGTGTCAGGTATAATGTAAAACATGGTGACCAGTTTTATTGGTGTTTAACGACACTTTCAACAATGTGTCAGGTATAACGTAGAACATGGTGACCAGTTTTATTGGTGTTTAACGACACTTTCAACAATGTGTCATGTATAACATAGAACATGGTGAGCAGTTTTATTGGTGTTTAACGACACTCTCAACAATGTGACAGGTATAAAGTATAACATGGTGACCAGTTTTATTGGTGCTTAACGCCACTTTCAACAATGTTAGTTATAGCGTAGAACATGTTGGCCAGTTTTATTGGTGTTTAACGACTTTCAACAATGTGTCAATTATAACGTATAACATGGTGACCAGTTTTATCGGTGTTTAATGCCACTTTAAACAATGTGTCAGGTATAACGTAGAACATGGTGACCAGTTTTATTGGTGTTTAACAACACTTTCAACAATGTGTCAAGTATAACGTAGAACATGGTGACCAGTTTTATTGGTGTTTAACGACTTTCAACAATGTGTCAAATATAACGTAGAACATGGTGAGCAGTTTTATTGGTGTTTAATGCCACTTTAAACAATGTTAGTTATAGCATAGAATATGGTGCCCAGTTTCATTGGTGTTTAATGACACTTTCAACAATGTGTCAGGTATAACGTAGAACATGGTGACCAGTTTTATTGGTGTTTAACGACACTTTCAACAATGTGTCAGGTATAACGTAGAACATGGTGACCCGTTTTATTGGTGTTTAACGACACTTTCAACAATGTGTCAGGTATAACGTAGAACATGGTGACCCGTTTTATTGGTGTTTAACGACACTTTCAACAATGTGTCAGGTATATTTATTTTTATTCAACATTTTAGCCAGACCAAATACATTTCATATTTTTCTTCATTAATATGGTAACTTTCTTTCAAGAATATGAACTTAGGATGAAATTTTCATTGTTTTCAGAATAAAAATCAACTAAAAAAATCACTCCAACAGCTTAACATAATGATTCACAGAAGATGGATATCTGGGTGGAAGTGAATCTGTGCAGGTTGTGTTTTTGTATTGTTTATATCTACATCACATTGAACTTCCATTTAATATCAAGAGGGGGTTGGGAATCCCATTCACTGGTAGGAGCGTTGTGGTCGTGATCGCAAGGTACATTATTTAGCTGGATTTACAACTACAAGTGCAATCAATGCCTATCATCACTAAAGTTGAGAGGTCAAACCCTGTTCATGGCAAGGTGTACTTGATACAACATTTACCAACCAACCCATTCACTGGCTTAAACACTGTCAGATGTTTGTGCCCATGGAGGAAACTAGAGTATACATCTGACAACTAGTAACTGTTTTATCAAGTTCACCTTCTGTCAAACAGTTTTATTTGTGGAGGAAACTAGAGTATACATCTGACAACTAGTAAATGTTTTATCAACTTCACCTTCTGTCTAACAGTTTTATTTGTTGAGGAAACTAGAGTATACATCTGACAACTAGTAACTGTTTTATCAAGTTCATCTTCTGTCTAACAGTTTTATTTGTGGAGGAAACTAGAGTATACATCCGACAACTAGTAACTGTTTTATTTGTAGAGGAAACATATGACAACTAGTAACTGTTTTACCAAGTTCACCTTCTGTCTAACTGGAATCAAACTCACAAAATGTAGTGCCATTTTTTTACTGGTCCCTCTAATTTGTTTTTATTCAATCTTATAACATTCTAAGGCCATACCAAATAAATTGAGATGTTTCATCATTAAAATGGAAACTTTCTTTAAGAATATGAACTATAAAATTACATTTTCATTGTACTCAGAATATTTTTTATAGAAAAAAAACATAACCCCCCCCCCACCTGCAAGTTAAATGAACAGTCCTTAATCAGATGTTCCATTTGTATATCTAGGTGGAAGCAAATCTGTGTTTTTGTATTGTTTATATCTGCATCGCATTGAACTTCCATTTATCAAGGGGAGGTGAAATCCCATTCACTGGTAGGGGCGTCATTGTCATGATCATGATCATATGGTCATTGGATTTACAACATCATGTGCAATCAGTGTCTAACACCATTAAAGTTACGAGTTTGAATCCCCGTTTGTGGATAAGTGTAATCAATTCAACATTGTGTGAAAAGTTTGTCAGTTATAGGCCATTGGTTTTCTCAGGTTCCCTCCACCAATAAAACTGACCGCCACGACATAACTGAAATATTGTTGAAAGTGGCACTAAACACCAAAAACCAACCACCCCATTCACTGGCTTAAACACTGTCACATGTTTTGTGCCCATCTCAAGACCTGGATTTTCACCATCATCACTGTTTAAATTTTCTGTTCATAATTGATGTGTAATAAAAATCTAATCTTAAGATACAAGTGTAAAATATAATAAATATAAATAGTATTTAGTTGTTATATCTCTGTTTATTATATTCTTATGATGTTTTTTTACAATACTTTTGGAATCTTTTTAAGTAAAAAAATGCACATCTCCCCACTTCTGAATCAAAACATAAAACCAATTTTTTTTCTTATAAAAAATAAAGCACAAATAAATATAAATAATATAATGACAACAGACATCTTGTGCAGGTATATCAATTCATACACTTTTAATGTCCAGATTTATCATGTATCATCATTTAAAAAGATAAAAATGTCAGGTCTCCAAATAAATCCTACAATTATCACTTGAACCTGTCATTTGTACATACAAAATATGATACCACCAGGATACATGTATTATTTAAAAAATAAAATTTTCAGGTCTTCAAATATATCAAAGATCACCAAACAATCTTATTTTGTCATCTGTTTAAATTATCATACAACTTCTTTTAAAAATAAAAATGTCAGCTGTCCAAATTATTCTATAACTCAATTAAAACATAAAAATGTCATGATCAGGTGTCTAAAGTAAATTATTATAAAACTTCATTTAAAAATGGGAAATGTCAGCTGTCTAAATTATTATACAACTCCATTAAAACATAGAAATGTCAGCTGTCTAAATTATTATATAACTCCATTAAAACATAGAAATGTCAGGTGTCTAAATTATTATAGAACTCAATTAAAACATAAAAATGTCAGCTGTCTAAATTATTATAAAACCACATTTTAAAATGAGAAATGTCAGCTGTCAAATTATCATACAATTTCATTGAAATAAAATGTCAGTTTTTAAATTATTATAAAACTCCATTTAATTTAATAAAAAATAAAAATGGCAGATGTCAAAAAGAAAAAATGTCAGCTGTCAAATATAAATAATAAAACTTGATTCATTAAAGAAGTTTTACTTTGTGTATTGTTGCTCCTGACTTTTTATAACAACCCACCCATAATTGTCCCCTCATGTCAATGTCAAGTGATATAGGATATTTAATCCCTGTGTCCTCCATTACTTTACATGTCAATATATCTCCTTGTTCAGATAAAACATGGAGGGCATGTGTACAGAAGTCACACACAATAATGTGTCCTGCTGTTGTTGTTACTACATCAACAGGATCAAATTGTGTAGTAACATTTATCTTAGAATGTCCTGTATATGTCCACCTTAAACCCCCCTCCCACCCTACAACCACCACCCTCCCAGTATCAACTGATGTCCTGTCAACAACAACTATGTCTTTGTTATTATTTGTTGTGATTCTGAATGGTAAAGTAAACAGTCTGTGTTTGTTACTGTCATATTGATAAGTATGTTGTTGTTTACCATCCATACCAAAGATAAGTAGTGCCCTTGTACTTTTGTCTGTAGGTGTGAAGGTACCAGATTCTGTGACACCTACTATAATATAATCGTCACTAGTCACATGGATTCCCCAGGTTAACAAGGGTGATGACACTGAGAAGAATGGTTTTATTTCTCCTGACTTTGTCAAGAGTTTTATATCTGAACTGTTAACATCAGACAGAAGTATGTCATTGTTTGATGTCAATGTCATGTCAAAGATATCACAAGAAATCTGCTTTGTGGTTGTAATGTTGTCATTGTCAATGTTTATTTGTCTTATGACTTGTTCATTATAATCATTAACCCATGTAGATTTGTCATCAACAGTAATTATGTTGTAGATACCTGATAAATCTGTAGTGTATGAATTAACAACCTCAAAATCAATGTCTGATTCTACTTGTGCTATTTTCTGAAGTGATCCAAATAAGTTTGATATATCATTAATAACTGTTTCTTTCCCTGGAATAAAACATTTAATTTCAGAAGGAATTTGATTAAAATTCAAGTCTGACATCATTTTCTTAGATTTTGTAGCTGTTGTAAATATTGTACTTCCTTGGATAGATTTCAAAGCTGCCATGATTTCATCTTGGTGGAGTATAATTGTTTTTTCGGCTTGGTCGGCCTGTCTCTTCAAGTCACAGAATGTCTGTTTAACAGTTTTTCTTTCCAATTCTATTTCATTTTGTAGTTTTTGAGAATGTTTAGTGATTCCATCTATTAATTGTTTTTCTCTTTTTTTAATTGTTGTTATTGATTCATCACACAAAGACTCGTATTTAGTTTCACTGATTTGTAATTCTTCAACTTTTTCCCGACAGAGAGTTAAATTTTTACTATATCTCGCCTCCGCTCCTTTAAGTTCATCCAATTTTTCCGGGAGAATTTTTTCTACGGGTTCAAAGTTGTGTTTGTTGTGTTTAGATGAAATACAATCTGTACACACAAGATGATCACAGGTTCTACAGAATAAACACGTCATCTTTGTTTGGTGTTCATCACATCTAATGTTGTCTAGAATCACTTTCTGTTCTACATCTTGAAATGGTATTTTTAAATCCACAATCTGATGCTGTGTGTTGGTCTGAAATTTATTATGGATTTTTTTACATTTATCACACAAAATTGTATCACATTGAATGCACCTCCATTTTAAGTTTGTTTCTGTCTCACAAAGATCACACATTTTTACGATTTGTGCCTTTGAACTTGAACAAGCCATAATAATATAATGTTATACAAATGTAATTCCAATGAACAATTGTTTTAATCAATCCGTACAACGTATAAATATTGAATGAGCAGACTGATATTTATCACATGTCTGTACAAATCTTAACACAATAGAAGAGTTTATTTATTTTCGGGGGAGGGGGGATTTAAATTTGGTATAAAATATTATCTGTCATAACAATATTGTGCAGATTCTGAATTAGAATAGGCAGTATATCATATATCTAGTATTTATTATCATTTAAACAGAATTAATATCTTAAAATTTTAATGTTTTCTTCTGTTTGTATTGATTGTCTTGACCGGTTTTATTTTTTTAAATAGAACGTTCCTAAACTTCCTGCGTGTACACACATGATTGGATGGAAATTTTACACTCAAAACAAGTTCAAGGTTTTATTTATAGATAGATATTCGGCACATGAATAAATAATTACATTGTGACCTTTTAAAACAAACATTAATGTCAGTTAATAGGATTTATCCTATATTAGTCGATTCAAAATCGCATTAGAGCTTATGTTATGTGTTATAGATATTTCGACTTTAAATAAAACTTATTTGATTGATTTGATTTGATATTATGATCAAATTATAATTTTCTATGTTTTGTTTGTTTGTATATTTGTATTTGCTTGACCCACATGGGTGTATTATGCAAATAAAGAACACAAATGTCATTTTTGTCCTATGTTCTGTACACGGGATATTGTCCGTTATTATTTTCGGTTGTACATCTTGAAATAGCGATTTAATATCAATAATCTGGTGCTGAATGTTCGTTTGTACATTCAGGTGAATGTCCTTACATCGGTTGCAGATGAGCTTATTGCACTCGACACACTTCCATTTAATGTTAATGTCTGTTTTACAGAGTTCACAAAGTTTTGGATTTCGTGCTCTGAAAACGCCATAGTAATACACAGTTAAATTATGTATGGGAGAATGTCCAAGTAACTCTCCATTCCTTAAAAATAATGGAGCCGAGGCCCATTGTTTTTAAGGAATGGAGAGATACGAGGACATTCTCCAACTTAAAATCCACCCATTGTACTTTATTAATTTGATTAATTAAATCTTGTCACAAAAAAATTCTGTGTATAGTATCTAAAGTACAAAGTATTAAATTGTTTGCCCCTTGTGGGACCTTAACACTTGATATTAACAATCCGTCAAAATTCAATATGGATAATGCATGGACGAGTAAACCGACCTGCGCAAACATGACCATGGAAATTCCCACTTCAAACAAACATCGTACGTTACGATGAAAAAAACAATCGGGCGATAGAAATTGAACATGTACAAACATCCAATCAAATCATGTTTAACACGCACACCTCCCGAGTTCAATGAGTGGACTAAGAAATGGTAAACAATAATACGTGTATGAAATTAAACAAACAAAAATCGATATTAAATGCTTTATCTAATAACCAGATGTAATTGTGAACAAAAATAAAATAAAACATAATTTCATGCAGGGACAGTAAATAAATCATCACTATTAAAAAGCGTCCTTCGCTTAATAAAATAAATCATTACTATTAAAAAGCGTCTGACGTACGATGTTTGTTTGAAGTGGGAATTTCCATGGTCATGTTTGCGCAGGTCGGTTTACTCGTTCATACTGAATTTTGACGGATTGTAATTGTAAATTCTGACCTAATAATGTTACAATCTCTGACTTAGAATGGGGGGTACATCTTGTGTAAAGTGGTGAAATATTTAAAAAATAATTTATATTTTTATATTGTGATGTTTTCTTCTGATATGTATTAATTTTGTTGACCCGGTTTTAAATAGACTAATCCAAGCTAAAACTTCCTGGGTCTATACGGGGAATTCCCTTAGCCGGATGATTGTGATTTATCGAAAATGAAAAAAATAAATATTGCATAATCATTATCAATATCTCTATCAATATATTTAAAGATGTTAAAATATCACTCGTGCCAATATTAAACTTATAAATGTAGCAACATAAAAAATAGGGGAGCGGGCATGAACAGAGATGTAGCCCGTGGTCAGGATATCGGAAAGGGGGGGGGGGGGGGGCTTTGAGAGTGGGGCGGAAAGTTGGGGACAACATGTGGGAGTGGGCCGGATAGTGTGTGTGTGTGTGTGTGTGTTATGTGTCTGTATTGTTTGTCTTCGTCTTGTGTCCTCGATGTTATCAGTCCATTCACAGTCGCCAGAAGTTTCAACTAGCCTATTAGGAAAACAATTATTTATTATAGATGACCAACATTTTTCGAAGTTTTTCTTATTTTTTTCCCTAATTTTTGAAACTTCAAGTGACTGTGGTCCATTCTTGATTTGCACTTCAGTTTTCTCACAGGCACCTGGGTCCAAGATTTCTTTTTATTAAAATAAGTTATCTAGAGTGTATGTTTAATTTTAGAACCCCTTGGCATGTTTTATTACTATTTTAGGCCTTATTAACATTTTCTACAAATTTTCTATATATATACAAAATGTACCATCTATTTAACTTTTGGAAAATGTCAATATGGCCTAATATAGTAATAAACCATGCCAGGGGGCTCTAAAATTAAACATATTTTATTTTTTTTTAAATTCTGGACCCAAATTCGATATTTATATATGTCTCATCAGTATATGGCTATCGACAGGGGCAGATTCAGGCGGAGGCGTGGCGTGCATGCACCCTCCCCTAAGAATCCTTTTTTGGGTTTTTTTTTGCTCAAAAGTGTCGCACGCCTCCCCCCTAACTTCATTTCCTGGATTTGCCCCTGATAGATATAAATTGTTTGTGATCTTTTCAATTTTTACCCTATATCAGGTTTTTTTCATTACTGTTGTTGGTATATTAAATGATTAAGATGAAAGCCAAGTGTTGTCATATTTTCATTGTGTGTTCTCTGTTATTTTAGTTAATGTTTTGTATCATGTTAAGTTTTGTGAAGAAATACAATTCACTTTCAGTTAGGCCTATTGTAACTCTTTTGACCAGAGTTTTGTTCTCTATATTTATACTGCAACTACAAAATAATGCTCTATGAAGCTTGCAATTCTACCAGTTTCTAAACATTGTAGAAATAAACTTGATATTTGCCGACACTGTATGTATATATTTTCTAATTATAAATTCTAATTATAATTGTCTATTTGTTAGTTTTTTTTTAAAACCATATCTGTTTGTCATACATTTGAAATAATTAATGTTGTATACTTACTGCCGACTCCCAAGGCCTTAGATTACAAACAGGAGGTGGACCTCCGCCAGTGGCACGAGCATTTGCCCTCCTAGCTGCTTCCCTTTTCTTTGTCATCATCTGCACGTCTTGCCATTTCTTTTTGCATTCCGCCACAGTTCTGGCTATACAAGACGTACTAACTCCATTTATACCTTCAAATATATGAAAAATTAAGAAATAGTCAAATAGCAGAAAAAAGTTTTTTCATTTGAAATAAACAAAAATTTTAAGACAAGGAATTTAAATTATTTAATATTAAAGTTGGACATGTTGGAAAGTCTCCTATGATAAGAATGTATGTATTTTACTATTTTATTTTTCATTTCTAGTACAGACTCTGATATTGCATTTCATTAATAGTGACTTAGGCCAATTGGCCCATTAGGTCACTGTGCTTAATGCATACATGTATTGTTTATTATTAATTGTGTGTATTATCATGATTATAATTTAATATATAATTTATTTAATATTCCAATAAATGTAATCAATCAATCACATCACTTGTTTTTCTTGTTAATTCATTATCTATAATGAATTGTACTGCTTTTTGTGGTTGTCATATCTGCCAACTTTTGAAAGTCCAAGGGATTTTATGCATGATGCCATTTTAATGATTGTGTTTTTTCGCGACATTTTGGAGTATATGTTTTTTTTAATGATTTTCAGTTTTGGTGTCTCGTGTTCATAAATTCCATATTTTTGTTGCAGTCGTCCTGATATCAATGTCTCATGTTCATGTATCTCATCATATTATTTATCTATATAAAGTTGTACCTATAAAGTTTGTCAGTTTAGAAGTCTCATGTTCATATTGATCAAAACTGAAATAATATGAATCAGAAGATAACGGAAAGAAACTTTACAGAGTTTGGGTGGATTAAGCTTTTTTAACTGATGCACAACATTTTAAGATTCTTTTTGAGAAAATTTGGTAGCCCTTAAAAGGGCTGTTTTTTGATAAATGAAGCTAGACATCTTTACTTCTTCTTTGGTTTTGGTGCTGCCTATTAATGTTTTGTTTTGTGATTTTACAACCTTCTTTGCAGCGGATTTCTTGGGAGCTGATGTCTTTGCTGCTGAAGACATCTTGTCGAACAAAAAAGGTTGCTGGCAACCTGGGTTGAGTTCTGCGCTTTCAGTGACAGAATGTTTGGTAACGTCGTTCAGCCTGGCACCGTGTTCCACTTTGAAGTCACAATTGCATACTCGGCAATAAGCATGAGATGCGCTCTGTCTGGACTTTGCAAGCCAGCCACAAAGTCTTTCGTCATTCCATGGTTCTCCTATTTCTCGAGACAACAACAGACAACTTTCTAGGAGGGCCGAGAACCATTTTTGAAGTGATTCCTCATTTCCGGGTGTTGTGATATTGATGGTACAGGGTTGTTTCGTTCCGAATCCCGTTCACCCACCAAGTCGTTTCGCCCCTGCCTATTCCTGTTCAACACGATTCCCTTTCGCCCTCATTTATTAATAGTGCTTTAACAAATGAAATATGGAAAATACCATTGCAAATATTCGTATTTTGGATGTTGCAAGGCTTGTTCATGGCTACTTTATTTTCGTCTTCATAATTACACGGCAACATGCTTTCTTGACGTGTTTAATATTATGTATTGCTTCACTCTTTGTTTGACACCTGATACGAAATCTGATATTTATTATTGTTAAATATCCGAGAAATTAGCATATGAAGGAGAGTTTGATGTCTCCGTTAGTCGATTTCGTCGTATTTTGTTGCCATTCTATACACATAAGTGAATATAAACCCCTTCACGATGATTCTTTTTTGAGAAAAATATTCTCCCTTTTGTGTTCAACAATATTCCACTGACCAAAATGAATGAATTATTATTTTTTTTGCATACAACTAATCAATAAATAATTACCAAAAAATTGTCGAAAAAGACTTCATCTATTATAATAAAATAGCCATTAAGTGGGGCGAATCGACTCACTTTCCGGGGCGAACAGGTAATCGGGGTGATATTTATCATCTTTCTACCCAAGGCCAAGTTCACAAAATTAGTGTAAATTTAATTACTCAAAATTCCAATCCGAATTTTACCTGTCCCAAATCAGGAATTATTGTCAATGCTAAGTACATTGTCTGTTTTAGTTTTTGACAGATCCGACTTATTTGCGACTGGACGTTAAACAACTAACAATCAATCAACTTAGGTCAAACATGTCAAATGGGAAATGCACAAAAAAAAAAGTTCGAGTCAATAAGTAGGACTAGCTAGATAATAATTAAGTCTGACGGAGACGTGCGCGTCGATTTTCCGGACACTGCTCGAGTGGGGTCGGACTTGTAGTGTATATATATTGGCTCAAGCTATTCGACCAAGGAAACCTGACCATAGTGTAAATAGTGCCACAAAATAGAAACAAGTAATGGAAATTAAAATAAGGGATATGACGGGGGATATATAATATGTAAATCGTGCTTAATCTCACGGGGAAAGCTTTTACCTTTCGGCAACTTCGGCCCAACACGTATTTTTGTCTCTGGCCGTTAACCCTGGGCCAAATTGACCGCGGATGATTGAAATGTTAGATCCACTGCATCGGAAAGCGCAAGCAATTCGCTTTCCGAACAGTTTGGTTTACGCTTAGCCATCACAACCTGTACTTGATCCATGGCCATGTTTTCTAGTTTTCTAGCAGACGATGTTTTTATTTACATCGGAAGTATCCATTGCGCATGATTTTCAGGTTTTTTGTTTCGTAGAAGTTAAATGGTCTTTCCCTTACGACTTTTTGTGAAAGTGACCCCCAGTGGGTACCTATAAAGTGCGAAACGAAATAGAAACGAAACGAAACGAAACGAAATCAACGAAAACGAAACGAAACGAAATCAACGAAATGAAAGGAAACCAACGAAAGCAAAACGAAATAGACTGATATGAAGAAAATGGAAGGAAAAAAGTAAAAGACAAAACGAAATAAAGAAATAAAAAGAAAAAGATAATTCGATTTTTTTAATACAATAATTTTGATTAATTATAACCCATCTTGCATGTCTGTCCGTTACAGTACTCCTCACGTACATTACTCGCAACTCAATCCAAGCCGGGTTTGCTTGCCGACAACAAACTTTCAGAAGTTCAAATGTCATATTTTTATTTGTGTTTGTGTGTGTGTCAGTATATATGAATTATAAAGTTTCTGGAGTGGGCATATAGAAAAAAATGGGGGATATGAGGGGGTATTTTCATAGATTGGGATATTGAGGGTTCATTAATCGTCTGATTTTATTACGTTTTTCGTTTGTATTCTATCTAAATTTGCCTATTCGCAAATCTAACAGGATGGTCTTGAGTTTCAGATTCTGGGCACTATTTGACTACTGGATTTTCCCGACTTGTCACGTTTAATCCCCATGCACCCCCCCCCCCCCCTCCTCCCCTTTCCCCCATTTGTCAATATGACGGAACTATTAACGACTGTCATACAAGTGGGAGGTTTGATCCACCATTTTCTTGGGAAATGTCTGTACCAAGTCGGGAATATGATAGTTGTTTTCTTGTTTCACATTTGGTCATGTCTTGGGATTAGAGAATTTACATGTATCGATTGTTTTTATACTTGGTAACGTCTTAGGGTTAGACGAGTGGCATCTGCCTATCTGCTATCAGAGCCCACCATTTTCCTGGGAAAATGCCTGTACCAAGTCAGGAATGTGTTGTTTTTCAGTTGATTGAAAACTCAGATGGTTTAGCTTCTTATCGGTTTTGTCTGTTTTTGTAGACTTTCCCTTTTGAATGTGCCTTGGAGTACGGTATCATTGTTATTACCTTTATTCGGTAGTGTGCCAACAGATCTGGCGCAATGTCTTACCGTTGTTCTTTCCGAGATATACAGGGGTCAAAAAGACCCAACACTATAAACTTTTTATTTCAAATCCTATTGTTCTGTTTTGAAGAACTAAAAAAAAAAAACAACAGCAACATAACAGGACGTACAGTGAGCGCCCTCCTTACAGAAGAACTTCTGGAAAAAATAATGCTTGCAAAAATTAAACATTCTGTTGTTTAGGAAGAGTTATGAATAACGCAACAGCATCGTCTCTCTATTGTATAGCCTTGTATGACAATTACATAGCCTTAAATGACAAAGTCCAAAAGTGATGAAATTTTAGCAAGAACTGTTAAAATGGGAAAACAAAAATAGAAGGTGCACAATGCCATTTGGTACTAAAGAATTCATGAAATTAATGAATCTTGTCATATGGTATTAAAGATTTCCTGTAAGATTCATTCAATTCCATCAAGTTGTTAAGGAGGAATTGCATAGGCAGTGAGGGAAGCGCTTACGGACAAACGGACATATACTATATACCCCCTCCCGCTGGATAGCGGAGGGTATACAAATATGTGTCGTATCAAATTTTATTAATACCGGACATTTTTTTTTGGATGGGGGGTGATTTGGGTTTTTTTTATATGAAAAGGGACCACAGGGAAAAAAGGTACTTTTACAAGATATGTAGATTTTATTTGAATTTCTAAAGTTAATTTTTGATAGAATTTGTATACCTCCGCCAAAAAAAGGTAGGGGTATTTAGGACTTCTGCTGTCCGTTCGTTCGTTTGTCCGTCCGGTCGTCACACTTTCTCGTCTCTCCGACACACTTTTTAATTTTGCTCGGACGGGGGTATCTATTAGTGAACGTTGACTACTGCACTTCTCTGTTATTTTAATTCCCCTCCTTTAAACAGTCTTGAAGCTACTCTTATGGTTCCCAAATTTAAAAGAAGCCACTAAGTAAAAAGGACAGACTCCCGCTGAATAAATACATAGTATTCTTGTTCAATGGTGATCAAATCCTGTCCTCTCCTGATGAAAGATAGACATGTGTGGGAACTAGTCTAGCATCGTAATTGTGAAAATAAGTTTGATTTCTTTTAGGCCCCTATTATTTTTCTTCCATCTTCTATTTCGTTTTGTTTTCGTTGATTTCGTTTTGCTTTCGTTGGTTTCTTTTTATTTCGTTTTCATTTCGTTGATTTCGTTTCGTTTCGTTTCGTTTTTGTTGATTTCGTTTCGTTTCGTTTCGTTTCGTTTTCGTTGATTTCGTTTCGATTCGTTTCTATTTCGTTTTACCCTTTATAGGTGCCCGACCCCAGTAACCCTTTTCACAAAAATTCATAACTATAGTCCTAACTTTTTCACTTAAGATTATCTTACGACAATTCCAAAGTCCTTTTCACAAAGATTATCTTACGACAAATTTTAATCTTACCACTAAAATTACACTTACGATAAACATTCTTCCTTAGGTGTACTCGATACAACATTACGTCATAAAGTTTGTCAGTGATTTGCGACAGGTCAATGGTTTTCTCCGAGTACTCCAGTTTTCTCCACCAATAAAACTGACCGATATATAGTTGAAAGGGGCGTTAAACACCATAAACCATCTTCCTTAGCAACCTAGTTCCATTTCCTTAGCACAACAAAACATGTTTTTAAATAAAATTATTCTATACTATGCAAGCAGTGCCTATCACCACTGATGTTGTGAGTTCGAATCTCGATCAGGGCGAGGTGTACAACATTATATAATAAAGTTTGTCACTGACTTACGACAGGTCGGTGGTTTTCTCGGTGTCCTCCACCAATAAGACTGACCACCAGGATATAACTGAAAAATTGTTGAAAGTGGCGTTAAACACCATCAAGCAAACAAACAAACCATCAAACCGTATCCATCCCTAATTTAGTTACATTATGTCCTACATGTACGTGTATTACGTATTTTAGACACGTGTACATGTTTACATTGACAATACTTCTTGTAGGAAATGGATATTTGATTGAAAACAGGGTGTTGCCGAAAAAGAAAAGCAGGACAGTCCGAATTAGGTTTGTGCAAGTTGTATATGTTGTCATTGTTCATACACATATCTCAACGTGTACTTCGAGAACATTCCAAAATCCATTGTGACGTCTTCTTCTTCACCTGAACTACTAGTAATGAAATACTCGAGATAACGGATACGAGGTAATGACACGAAGACAGTACAAAAACACCCGATGTAACATATTACAAAAAGAATTCACCGCATGATCTGCAATCAACGTGACACCCTCTCCCTCCACACACAACACGAAGCCGGTCGCCCCAACATAAGAGCAATCACATCAAAATGTTTATCTGGATCCAAGGCATTGTCTCCTTTCCCAATGATTCCTTTCTTCCCTTGCATCAATCCCATGGTATCAGTGGCTCAAGAAGGATCGTCATCGTTCGCAAGGTCGCCTAAAAATTGTAGGTCGCTAAAAAATCTCTACAGTTTATTGTTGGAAGTGCAAAAAATGCAGTGGGGATTGCGCGTCCTTTTTCGAACTCGAAAAGGATAGACTCATAAACCCATCACCGAGGACGAACTCCGACTTTCAGACGGAGATTGTCTATTGGAATAACTTGGACTTGTCCATAAGGAATGTTGGATCTTTGTCCCATTTTAAAAGTGAACTAAAGAAATTGTCAAACTCCTATGGTGTAAATATTCCGAAATATTACTCGTATGGTCCACGTAAATTGAATATAGTGCTTACCCAGTTTAGATGTTCGGCAACATTTTAAAACTATGATCTGTTTAAAGGTAATATAATATCTAACCCATCCTGTAGTTGCGGTGCCATTTGAGGAGATTCCTACCATTACTTCTTTGAATGCCCCCTGTACAATGGAATTCGTAATGATCTACTAAATTGTCTGGATTGGTTACCTAGTGATTGCCATTTGGATCTTAATCTGCTAATTTTTGGTAACTCAACCCTTACAAATGAACAGAATGAACTTGTATTAAAGAAAGTGTTTGACTATATAAGAAAGTCAGAACGGTTCCTGATTGTTCAATGAATACATTTAAATATGTTTTTCCCCCAACAAATCCACATCCATTCAATCATTGTATTGTTATCAATGTTATCAATGTTCTTTACTATTCTTACTCTCCTTTTAACCTTTTTTCTTTCTCTCAAATTTTTACTCTCCTTCCTTCTTTCAAATTTTGGTATAAACGTCTAAATATCAGTAATATTTAAAACTATGTTCATTTTGCATGCTTAGTATTGTTGTAAAATTGTATGTAGGAGAAGACCTCGTAAGTACGTTGTACTTGTGTCCTATCCAATTTGTTATTTTGTGACAAATAAAATACGTTTAAGCTAAACTATTGGTCGAGGGTTATGTTGTGCAATTCATGTTATTTTATCCCTAGGTTTTCAGGGGTCGGAATATTTTTTTACCCATATCAGTCCGTCCCGGGGTATGTTTCCGTGGAATAGGTCGAGAACGCCTCAACAGAAACATCTTGTATGCAGGGCATTCGTTTCGTAGTTATTTTGTTTTCATATAATTTTGGTAATTAAAGCTTTTCTTGTATGACTGCGTTGATTTTCGAGTGTAATAAGCATGCGATGACCTAAATATTTGTTTTCGGTATATTCTTGTGGTTCTGACATCACCATTGAATAAGGTAGTTGTTGTATATCCCTCCGTATTACGAAAGGGGCATACCTTAATCATACCTACTACACGTATCGCACATTGTCATACTATAGTGTGGAATTTATTTCGATTTGCTTTATTTTTTCATTGAACACATAACCACTGCATGACTTCCTTCTTTTTATGTCAGTTGGATGGTAATCTTGACTACTAAAACAACCACTTGCATGTGTTCGATTATTCACATAGCCAAATTACCCTTGCACTTTCAAGTAAGGCCGCAGCTTGAGGGGCGCTTAGCCCCCCCCCCCCCCCCCCACCCCCCCCACCACCCCACCACCCCCCCCCCCCCACCCCCCGAAACCCCTACCAAGGCTCTGTCAGATCCCTTGCCTCACTAGAAATTATAACCTAGTTACGGCCTTGTAAACCCGGAATACGTAGCCTTTGTTCATTGTTCCGGTAGGTTCATCTAGCGAAGACAGTCTTTTTAGTCCGGCCTAAATTGCCTGCTACGTCGGCTCTGTCGAAAAACATAATTTAGCGGTGAAGAAGACGAACAGATTTAATTTGATCCAAAAATATCCCTCCCCTCCCATCCGAAAATCGTACGGTCGTCTCTTTGAGATTATCAGTGAATTAAAGACGTTTAATATTTCTTCATTTAAGTGAATGAAAGTTCCGTCATTAAAGTACAATTTCAAACAAATATTGTAACCCACGGGCAACTGAAGGAGAATATATATATATGTGACGGTAAAAAAAAGAATTTGTAAATCCATTATATGGCGTATACCAGCAAAAATTCAAGTAACACGAACCTGACTAAATATTGGGGGTGAACTCAGGTGCTACGGAATGGTAAGCAATTCCTGCTCCACTAGTGGCACCCGTCGTGTTAATCTAGTTACAAAGCCGGTGATAAGTCATGAATGAGGAAAGGACCGGGAAGTGCTTACGGCAAGCAGTGCCGGATTTACCAATAGGCTGGACAGGTTGAAGTCTAGGGCCTCAAAATTTAGGAGGCCTCCGGCCAATTTCTATAATACTTTTGACACTGTTATTGAACTTTCATACTTATGCTGTCCTAGCGCACTCTACTCTCTAAACAACCCTTCAGTAATTTTTTTGCACAGTTGCACTCCATTTCAGAATATTGTAGAATTGTATAAAACATCTCTGATCATCCTCGCTTTTATTCAAATTGATTAAACATTCTCCCATCTTCCTCTAGTCGTAAGACTGTGTGATTAGGAGCTAGGGTCCTATCGAAATAGTCTTGGGCCTCTTTTCATCTAAATCCGGCACTGACAACAAGTGGAACATATCAAAGCATGCTGATGAAGGTGGCCCGTAACGCCACCCGAAAAGTACCTTATAGTTTTTTTTTATTATAATATGATGTACTACTATGACTGTGACATAAATGGAAGACACGTGAAAGGCAAGTTATATATGACATGTCACTATATCTTCTAGAACTTTTTAAAAAATCGCTTGAAGATACTTGTTTTAGTATATTTTCACTTTATTGTCAAAACTGTGTAGCTTTCTGTATTTTGTATTTATTTAGTTAATTCCTATCATATGTGTTAGTTCCAGTTAAATAATTTTAATTTGAATAATAAATGTATGTGCATGCGTTGAACCGCTTCAAGAAAATCTAAACCGGAAGTGAATATAATCCGGATATTACGGTCCATTTCAGTACCGTTAAAGATACTACACAGAGAAGTAAACAAAATGTGAGATTTTTCGTCACTTTGATAACAGAAATCGACCATTAACAACTTTAAATATATTATACTTTGTATGTTTAGCCCAAAAATACGTATTTTACCTAAGCACATCGGCATACAACAGCATTAATGACAGACAATCAATGAATGTTGACGTGATTATAAATGAATAAAAAAAAGGGGAGGGAGAGAGGGGGGTCAGACAATATCAATCGATGTCGATCATACTAAAAAGCTCCCGGGACCGTCCGGGGATTGGAAATAGCGCCCGGGTATATAATTGTTTTAAATAAAGTTATTTTAAAATTATGTCGTTAATTTTATATATTGTACAAGCTATTTGCAACCAAACATTGCCGCCTGGGACTCCAACACAACTTGAACAAATATTACTCGTGTTTTGCTTTTATTTAAAATATATCAATTTATTGTTTGAAATGCTTAGTTTATATATATAAAAATTTGAACAATCCAAACCTATCATGTTAATTTTGTTCGTAAGCTCTAGTCTAGGTGAGATGTGTTCAAAATATTTAATTTAAAAGTCTTAAGGTTATTCTTTAATATGTTCATCAATTAATTTTGATTAATTATATTTTAAAGTAAATCGTATTAACGAGATAATCATAGATTAATACAAGGGTAACATGGCACATGTAATTACCTGCTAATTGATTAAATTGGTGAGTGATGTTTATTCAATAATACATAGATTTCATATAAAATTTAAATAACTTGTAATGTCATAACCGAGGCACGTGTCGGTAATTCATTTGCTAATTACCCAATACACACACAGATTTTATACAAAACTAAAAACAACAAAGAAAAAGACAATAAAATATAGCAAGTTATATATAATAGAATTGAAATAAACCTAATATTTACACCAAACTAGGGAATAATCCCGGGCGCTTTTTAGTATATAACTTGAACATTTACACTCACGGAAAGACTTCACTTAACATCATATTCCATTATAAGTTTGACAAAAATTATTTAGACAATATTCCAATACGCCGGTCGTTATTTCCAGTCCTCGGGCTGTTCCCGTGGTGCTCCAGGTGGTCTCTGGCTGTCCCGGGCACTTTTTAGTATGACCTGACATTGATGGTGTAATAGTTAGTGTTGTCACCCTCCTCAAACTCATTGATGGTGTAATAGTTAGTGTTGTCACACTCCTCAAACTCATTGATGGTGTAATAGTTAGTGTTGTCACACTCCTCAACCTCATTGATGGTGTAATAGTTAGTGTTGTCACACTCCTCAAACTCATTGATGGTGTAATAGTTAGTGTTGTCACACTCCTCAACCTCATTGATGGTGTAATAGTTAGTGTTGTCACACTCATCAACCTCATTGATGGTGTAATAGTTAGTGTTGCCACACTCCTCAACCTCATTGATGGTGTAATAGTTAGTGTTGTCACACTCCTCAACCTCATTGATGGTTTAATAGTTAGTGTTGTCACACTCCACAACCTCATTGATGGTGTATGTAATAGTTAGTGTTGTCACACTCCTCAAACTCATTGATGGTGTAATAGTTTGTGTTGTCACACTCCTCAAACTCATTGATGGTGTAATAGTTAGTGTTGTCACACTCCTCAAACTCATTGATGGTGTAATAGTTAGTGTTGTCACACTCCTCAACCTCATTGATGGTGTAATAGTTAGTTTTGTCACACTCCTCAAACTCATTGATGGTGTAATAGTTAGTGTTGTCACACTCCTCAACCTCATTGATGGTGTAATAGTTAGTGTTGTCACACTCCTCAACCTCATTGATGGTGTAATAGTTAGTGTTGCCACACTCCTCAACCTCATTGATGGTGTAATAGTTAGTGTTGTCACACTCCTCAACCTCATTGATGGTTTAATAGTTAGTGTTGTCACACTCCACAACCTCATTGATGGTGTATGTAATAGTTAGTGTTGTCACACTCCTCAACCTCATTGATGGTGTATGTAATAGTTAGTGTTGTCACACTCCTCAAACTCATTGATGGTGTAATAGTTAGTGTTGTCACACTCCTCAACCTCATTGATGGTGTAATAATTAGTGTTGTCACACTCTTCAACCTCATTGATGGTGTATGTAATAGTTAGTGTTGTCACACTCCTCAAACTCATTGATGGTGTAATAGTTAGTGTTGCCACACTCCTCAAACTCATTGATGGTGTAATAGTTAGTGTTGTCACACTCCTCAACCTCATTGATGGTGTATGTAATAGTTAGTGTTGTCACACTCCTCAAACTCATTGATGGTGTAATAGTTAGTGTTGTCACACTCCTCAACCTCATTGATGGTGTATGTAATAGTTAGTGTTGTCACACTCCTCAAACTCATTGATGGTGTAATAGTTAGTGTTGTCACACTCCTCAACCTCATTGATGGTGTAATAATTAGTGTTGTCACACTCTTCAACCTCATTGATGGTGTATGTAATAGTTAGTGTTGTCACACTCCTCAAACTCATTGATGGTGTAATAGTTAGTGTTGCCACACTCCTCAAACTCATTGATGGTGTAATAGTTAGTGTTGTCACACTCCTCAACCTCATTGATGGTGTATGTAATAGTTAGTGTTGTCACACTCCTCAAACGCATTGATGGTGTAATAGTTAGTGTTGTCACACTCCTCAACCTCATTGATGGTGTATGTAATAGTTAGTGTTGTCACACTCCTCAAACTCATTGATTGTGTAATAGTTAGTGTTGTCACACTCCTCAACCTCATTGATGGTGTATGTAATAGTTAGTGTTGTCACACTCCTCAAACTCATTGATGGTGTAATAGTTAGTGTTGCCACACTCCTCAACCTCATTGATGGTGTAATAGTTAGTGTTGTCACACTCCTCAACCTCATTGATGGTGTAATAGTTAGTGTTGTCACACTCCTCAACCTCATTGATGGTGTAATAGTTAGTGTTGTCACACTCCTCAACCTCATTGATGGTGTATGTAATAGTTAGTGTTGTCACACTCCTCAAACTCATTGATGGTGTAATAGTTAGTGTTGCCACACTCCTCAAGCTCATTGATGGTATAATAGTTAGTGTTGTCACACTCCTCAACCTCATTGATGGTGTATGTAATAGTTAGTGTTGTCACACTCCTCAAACTCATTGATGGTGTAATAGTTAGTGTTGCCACACTCCTCAAACTCATTGATGGTGTAATAGTTAGTGTTGTCACACTCCTCAACCTCATTGATGGTGTAATAGTTAGTGTTGTCACACTCCTCAACCTCATTGATGGTGTATGTAATAGTTAGTGTTGTCACACTCCTCAAACTCATTGATGGTGTAATAGTTAGTGTTGTCACACTCCTCAAACTCATTGATGGTGTAATAGTTAGTGTTGTCACACTCCTCAAACTCATTGATGGTGTAATAGTTAGTGTTGTCACACTCCTCAAACTCATTGATGGTGTAATAGTTAGTGTTGTCACACTCCTCAAACTCATTGATGGTGTAATAGTTAGTGTTGCCACACTCCTCAAACTCATTGATGGTGTAATAGTTAGTGTTGTCACACTCCTCAACCTCATTGATGGTGTATGTAATGGTTAGTGTTGTCACACTCCTCAACCTCATTGATGGTGTAATAATTAGTGTTGTCACACTCTTCAACCTCATTGATGGTGTATGTAATAGTTAGTGTTGTCACACTCCTCAAACTCATTGATGGTGTAATAGTTAGTGTTGCCACACTCCTCAAACTCATTGATGGTGTAATAGTTAGTGTTGTCACACTCCTCAACCTCATTGATGGTGTATGTAATAGTTAGTGTTGTCACACTCCTCAAACTCATTGATGGTGTAATAGTTAGTGTTGTCACACTCCTCAAGCTCATTGATGGTGTATGTAATAGTTAGTGTTGTCACACTCCTCAAACTCATTGATGATGTAATAGTTAGTGTTGCCACACTCCTCAAACTCATTGATGGTGTAATAGTTAGTGTTGTCACACTCCTCAAACTCATTGATGGTGTAATAGTTAGTGTTGTCACACTCCTCAAACTCATTGATGGTGTAATAGTTAGTGTTGTCACACTCCTCAAACTCATTGATGGTGTAATAGTTAGTGTTGTCACACTCCTCAAACTCATTGATGGTGTAATAGTTAGTGTTGTCACACTCCTCAAACTCATTGATGGTGTAATAGTTAGTGTTGTCACACTCCTCAACCTCATTGATGGTGTATGTAATAGTTAGTGTTGTCACACTCCTCAACCTCATTGATGGTGTATGTAATAGTTAGTGTTGTCACACTCCTCAAACTCATTGATGGTGTAATAGTTAGTGTTGCTACACTCCTCAACCTCATTGATGGTGTAATAGTTAGTGTTGTCACACTCCTCAACCTCATTGATGGTGTAATAGTTAGTGTTGTCACACTCCTCAACCTCATTGATGGTGTATGTAATAGTTAGTGTTGTCACACTCCTCAAACTCATTGATGGTGTAATAGTTAGTGTTGCCACACTCCTCAAGCTCATTGATGGTATAATAGTTAGTGTTGTCACACTCCTCAACCTCATTGATGGTGTATGTAATAGTTAGTGTTGTCACACTCCTCAAACTCATTGATGGTGTAATAGTTAGTGTTGCCACACTCCTCAAACTCATTGATGGTGTAATAGTTAGTGTTGTCACACTCCTCAACCTCATTGATGGTGTAATAGTTAGTGTTGTCACACTCCTCAACCTCATTGATGGTGTATGTAATAGTTAGTGTTGTCACACTCCTCAAACTCATTGATGGTGTAATAGTTAGTGTTGTCACACTCCTCAAACTCATTGATGGTGTAATAGTTAGTGTTGCCACACTCCTCAAACTCATTGATGGTGTAATAGTTAGTGTTGTCACACTCCTCAACCTCATTGATGGTGTATGTAATGGTTAGTGTTGTCACACTCCTCAAACTCATTGATGGTGTAATAGTTAGTGTTGTCACACTCCTCAAACTCATTGATGGTGTAATAGTTAGTGTTGTCACACTCCTCAAACTCATTGATGGTGTAATAGTTAGTGTTGTCACACTCCTCAAACTCATTGATGGTGTAATAGTTAGTGTTGCCACACTCCTCAAACTCATTGATGGTGTAATAGTTAGTGTTGTCACACTCCTCAAACTCATTGATGGTGTAATAGTTGGTGTTGTCACACTCCTCAACCTCATTGATGGTGTAATAGTTAGTGTTGTCACACTCCTCAACCTCATTGATGGTGTAATAGTTAGTGTTGTCACACTCCTCAACCTCATTGATGGTGTATGTAATAGTTAGTGTTGCCACACTCCTCAACCTCATTGATGGTTTAATAGTTAGTGTTGTCACAATCCTCAAACTCATTGATGGTTTAATAGTTAGTGTTGTCACAATCCTCAAACTCATTGATGGTGTAATAGTTAGTGTTGTCACACTCCTCAACCTCATTGATGGTGTAATAGTTAGTGTTGTCACACTCCTCAAACTAATTGATGGTGTAATAGTTAGTGTTGTCACACTCAACCTCATTGATGGTGTAATAGTTAGTTACCCTTACTCCTCAAACTCATTGATGGTGTAATAGTTAGTGTTGTCACACTCCTCAAACTCATTGATGGTGTAATAGTTAGTTACCCTTACTCAACCTCATTGATGGTGTAATAGTTATTTACCCTTATTCAGCCTCATTGATGGTGTAATAGTTAGTTACCCTTACTCCTCAAACTCATTGATGGTGTAATAGTTAGTGTTGTCACACTCCTCAACCTCATTGATGGTGTAATAGTTAGTGTTGTCACACTCCTCAAAATCATTGATGGTGTTATAGTTATTGTTGCCACACTCCTCAACCTCGTTGATGGTGTATGTAATAGTTAGTGTTGTCACACTCCTCAAGCTCATTGATAGTGTAATAGTTAGTTTTGTCACACTCCTCAACCTCATTGATGGTGTAATAGTTAGTGTTGTCACACTCCTCAACCTCATTGATGGTGTATGTAATAGTTAGTGTTGTCACACTCCTCAAACTCATTGATGGTGTAATATTTAGTGTTGTCACACTCCTCAAACTCATTGATGGTGTAATAGTTAGTGTTGTCACACTCCTCAAACTCATTGATGGTGTAATAGTTAGTGTTGTCACACTCCTCAACCTCATTGATGTTGTATGTAATAGTTAGTGTTGTCACACTCCTCAACCTCATTGATGGTGTAATAGTTAGTGTTGCCACACTCCACCACCTCATTGATGGTGTATGTAATAGTTGGTGTTGTCACACTCCTCAAACTGTTTGATGGTGTAATAGTTAGTGTTGTCACACTCCTCAACCTGATTGATGGTGTAATAGTTAGTGTTGTCACACTCCTCAACCTCATTGATGGTGTAATAGTTAGTGTTGTCACACTCCTCAAACTCATTGATGGTGTAATAGTTAGTGTTGTCACACTCCTCAAACTCATTGATGGTGTAATAGTTAGTGTTGTCACACCCCTGAAACTCATTGATGGTGTAATAGTTAGTGTTGTCACACTCCTCAACCTCATTGATGGTGTATGTAATAGTTAGTGTTGTCACACTCCTCAACCTCATTGATGGTGTAATAGTTAGTGTTGTCACACTCCTCAACCTCATTGATGGTGTAATAGTTAGTGTTGTCACACTCCTCAACCACATTGATGGTGTATGTAATAGTTAGTGTTGTCACACTCCTCAACCTCATTGATGGTGTAATAGTTAGTGTTGTCACACTCCTCAAACTCATTGATGATGTAATAGTTAGTGTTGTCACACTCCTCAAACTCATTGATGGTGTAATAGTTAGTGTTGTCACACTCCTCAACCTCATTGATGGTGTAATTGTTAGTGTTGTCACACTCATCAAACTCATTGATGGTGTAATAGTTAGTGTTGTCACACTCCTCAACCTCATTGATGGTGTAATAGTTAGTGTTGTCACACTCCTCAGCGTCATTGATGGTATAATAGTTAGTGTTGTCACACTCCTCAACCTCATTGATGGTGTAATAGTTAGTGTTGTCACACTCCTCAACCTCATTGATGGTGTAATAGTTAGTGTTGTCACACTCCTCAACCTCATTGATGGTGTAATAGTTAGTGTTGTCACACTCCTCAACCACATTGATGGTGTATGTAATAGTTAGTGTTGTCACACTCCTCAACCTCATTGATGGTGTAATAGTTAGTGTTGTCACTCTCCTCAAACTCATTGATGGTGTAATAGTTAGTGTTGTCACACTCCTCAACCTCATTGATGGTGTAATAGTTAATGTTGTCACTCCTCAAACTCATTAATGGTGTATGTAATAGTTAGTGTTGTCATACTCCTCAAACTCATTGATGGTGTAATAGTTAGTGTTGTCACACTCCTCAAACTCATTGATGGTGTAATAGTTAGTGTTGTCACACTCCTCAAACTCATTGATGGTGTAATAGTTAGTGTTGCCACACTCCTCAACCTCGTTGATGGTGTATGTAATAGTTAGTGTTGTCACACTCCTCAAGCTCATTGATAGTGTAATAGTTAGTTTTGTCACACTCCTCAACCTCATTGATGGTGTAATAGTTAGTGTTGTCACACTCCTCAACCTCATTGATGGTGTATGTAATAGTTAGTGTTGTCACACTCCTCAAACTCATTGATGGTGTAATATTTAGTGTTGTCACACTCCTCAAACTCATTGATGGTGTAATAGTTAGTGTTGTCACACTCCTCAAACTCATTGATGGTGTAATAGTTAGTGTTGTCACACTCCTCAACCTCATTGATGGTGTATGTAATAGTTAGTGTTGTCACACTCCTCAACCTCATTGATGGTGTAATAGTTAGTGTTGCCACACTCCACCACCTCATTGATGGTGTATGTAATAGTTGGTGTTGTCACACTCCTCAAACTGTTTGATGGTGTAATAGTTAGTGTTGTCACACTCCTCAACCTGATTGATGGTGTAATAGTTAGTGTTGTCACACTCCTCAACCTCATTGATGGTGTAATAGTTAGTGTTGTCACACTCCTCAAACTCATTGACGGTGTAATAGTTAGTGTTGTCACACTCCTCAAACTCATTGATGGTGTAATAGTTAGTGTTGTCACACCCCTGAAACTCATTGATGGTGTAATAGTTAGTGTTGTCACACTCCTCAACCTCATTGATGGTGTATGTAATAGTTAGTGTTGTCACACTCCTCAAACTCATTGATGATGTAATAGTTAGTGTTGTCACACTCCTCAAACTCATTGATGGTGTAATAGTTAGTGTTGTCACACTCCTCAACCTCATTGATGGTGTAATTGTTAGTGTTGTCACACTCATCAAACTCATTGATGGTGTAATAGTTAGCGTTGTCACACTCCTCAACCTCATTGATGGTGTAATAGTTAGTGTTGTCACACTCCTCAACCTCATTGATGGTGTAATAGTTAGTGTTGTCACACTCCTCAACCTCATTGATGGTGTAATAGTTAGTGTTGTCACACTCCTCAGCGTCATTGATGGTATAATAGTTAGTGTTGTCACACTCCTCAACCTCATTGATGGTGTAATAGTTAGTGTTGTCACACTCCTCAACCTCATTGATGGTGTAATAGTTAGTGTTGTCACACTCCTCAACCTCATTGATGGTGTAATAGTTAGTGTTGTCACACTCCTCAACCACATTGATGGTGTATGTAATAGTTAGTGTTGTCACACTCCTCAACCTCATTGATGGTGTAATAGTTAGTGTTGTCACACTCCTCAAACTCATTGATGGTGTAATAGTTAGTGTTGTCACACTCCTCAACCTCATTGATGGTGTAATAGTTAATGTTGTCACTCCTCAAACTCATTGATGGTGTAAGTTAGTGTTGTCACACTCCTCAACCTCATTGATGGTGTAATAGTTAGTGTTGTCACACTCCTCACTCATTGATGGTGTAATAGTTAGTGTTGTCACACTCCTCAAACTCATTGATGGTGTAATAGTTAGTGTTGTCACACTCCTCAACCTCATTGATGGTGTAATAGTTAGTGTTGTCACACTCCTCAAACTCATTGATGGTGTAATAGTTAGTGTTGTCACACTCCTCAAAATCATTGATGGTGTAATAGTTAGTGTTGTCACACTCCTCAACCTCATTGATGGTGTAATAGTTAGTGTTGTCACACTCCTCAACCACATTGATGGTGTATGTAATAGTTAGTGTTGTCACACTCCTCAACCTCATTGATGGTGTAATAGTTAGTGTTGTCACTCTCCTCAAACTCATTGATGGTGTAATAGTTAGTGTTGTCACACTCCTCAACCTCATTGATGGTGTAATAGTTAATGTTGTCACTCCTCAAACTCATTAATGGTGTATGTAATAGTTAGTGTTGTCATACTCCTCAAACTCATTGATGGTGTAATAGTTAGTGTTGTCACACTCCTCAAACTCATTGATGGTGTAATAGTTAGTGTTGTCACACTCCTCAAACTCATTGATGGTGTAATAGTTAGTGTTGCCACACTCCTCAACCTCGTTGATGGTGTATGTAATAGTTAGTGTTGTCACACTCCTCAAGCTCATTGATAGTGTAATAGTTAGTTTTGTCACACTCCTCAACCTCATTGATGGTGTAATAGTTAGTGTTGTCACACTCCTCAACCTCATTGATGGTGTATGTAATAGTTAGTGTTGTCACACTCCTCAAACTCATTGATGGTGTAATATTTAGTGTTGTCACACTCCTCAAACTCATTGATGGTGTAATAGTTAGTGTTGTCACACTCCTCAAACTCATTGATGGTGTAATAGTTAGTGTTGTCACACTCCTCAACCTCATTGATGGTGTATGTAATAGTTAGTGTTGTCACACTCCTCAACCTCATTGATGGTGTAATAGTTAGTGTTGCCACACTCCACCACCTCATTGATGGTGTATGTAATAGTTGGTGTTGTCACACTCCTCAAACTGTTTGATGGTGTAATAGTTAGTGTTGTCACACTCCTCAACCTGATTGATGGTGTAATAGTTAGTGTTGTCACACTCCTCAACCTCATTGATGGTGTAATAGTTAGTGTTGTCACACTCCTCAAACTCATTGACGGTGTAATAGTTAGTGTTGTCACACTCCTCAAACTCATTGATGGTGTAATAGTTAGTGTTGTCACACCCCTGAAACTCATTGATGGTGTAATAGTTAGTGTTGTCACACTCCTCAACCTCATTGATGGTGTATGTAATAGTTAGTGTTGTCACACTCCTCAAACTCATTGATGATGTAATAGTTAGTGTTGTCACACTCCTCAAACTCATTGATGGTGTAATAGTTAGTGTTGTCACACTCCTCAACCTCATTGATGGTGTAATTGTTAGTGTTGTCACACTCATCAAACTCATTGATGGTGTAATAGTTAGCGTTGTCACACTCCTCAACCTCATTGATGGTGTAATAGTTAGTGTTGTCACACTCCTCAACCTCATTGATGGTGTAATAGTTAGTGTTGTCACACTCCTCAACCTCATTGATGGTGTAATAGTTAGTGTTGTCACACTCCTCAGCGTCATTGATGGTATAATAGTTAGTGTTGTCACACTCCTCAACCTCATTGATGGTGTAATAGTTAGTGTTGTCACACTCCTCAACCTCATTGATGGTGTAATAGTTAGTGTTGTCACACTCCTCAACCTCATTGATGGTGTAATAGTTAGTGTTGTCACACTCCTCAACCACATTGATGGTGTATGTAATAGTTAGTGTTGTCACACTCCTCAACCTCATTGATGGTGTAATAGTTAGTGTTGTCACACTCCTCAAACTCATTGATGGTGTAATAGTTAGTGTTGTCACACTCCTCAACCTCATTGATGGTGTAATAGTTAATGTTGTCACTCCTCAAACTCATTGATGGTGTAAGTTAGTGTTGTCACACTCCTCAACCTCATTGATGGTGTAATAGTTAGTGTTGTCACACTCCTCACTCATTGATGGTGTAATAGTTAGTGTTGTCACACTCCTCAAACTCATTGATGGTGTAATAGTTAGTGTTGTCACACTCCTCAACCTCATTGATGGTGTAATAGTTAGTGTTGTCACACTCCTCAAACTCATTGATGGTGTAATAGTTAGTGTTGTCACACTCCTCAAAATCATTGATGGTGTAATAGTTAGTGTTGTCACACTCCTCAACCTCATTGATGGTGTAATAGTTAGTGTTGTCACACTCCTCAAACTAATTGATGGTGTAATAGTTAGTGTTGTCACACTCAACCTCATTGATGGTGTAATAGTTAGTTACCCTTACTCAACCTCATTGATGGTGTAATAGTTAGTTACCCTTACTCCTCAAACTCATTGATGGTGTAATAGTTAGTGTTGTCACACTCCTCAAACTCATTGATGGTGTAATAGTTAGTGTTGCCACACTCCTCAAACTCATTGATGGTGTAATAGTTAGTGTTGTCACACTCCTCAAACTCATTGATGGTGTAATAGTTGGTGTTGTCACACTCCTCAACCTCATTGATGGTGTAATAGTTAGTGTTGTCACACTCCTCAACCTCATTGATGGTGTAATAGTTAGTGTTGTCACACTCCTCAACCTCATTGATGGTGTATGTAATAGTTAGTGTTGCCACACTCCTCAGCCTCATTGATGGTTTAATCGTTAGTGTTGTCACAATCCTCAAACTCATTGATGGTTTAATAGTTAGTGTTGTCACAATCCTCAAACTCATTGATGGTGTAATAGTTAGTGTTGTCACAATCCTCAAACTCATTGATGGTGTAGTAGTTAGTGTTGCCACACTCCTCAAACTCATTGATGGTGTAATAGTTAGTGTTGTCACACTCCTCAACCTCATTGATGGTGTATGTAATAGTTAGTGTTGTCACACTCCTCAAACTCATTGATGGTGTAATAGTTAGTGTTGTCACACTCCTCAACCTCATTGATGGTGTAATAATTAGTGTTGTCACACTCCTCAACTTCATTGATGGTGTATGTAATAGTTAGTGTTGTCACACTCCTCAAACTCATTGATGGTGTAATAGTTAGTGTTGCCACACTCCTCAAACTCATTGATGGTATAATAGTTAGTGTTGTCACACTCCTCAACCTCATTGATGGTGTATGTAATAGTTAGTGTTGTCACACTCCTCAAACTCATTGATGGTGTAATAGTTAGTGTTGTCACACTCCTCAAACTAATTGATGGTGTAATAGTTAGTGTTGTCACACTCAACCTCATTGATGGTGTAATAGTTAGTTACCCTTACTCCTCAAACTCATTGATGGTGTAATAGTTAGTGTTGTCACACTCCTCAAACTCATTGATGATGTATGTAATAGTTAGTGTTGTCACACTCCTCAAACTCATTGATGTTGTAATAGTTAGTGTTGTCACACTCCTCAACCTCATTGATGGTGTAATAGTTAGTGTTGTCACACTCCTCAAACTAATTGATGGTGTAATAGTTAGTGTTGTCACACTCAACCTCATTGATGGTGTAATAGTTAGTTACCCTTACTCCTCAAACTCATTGATGGTGTAATAGTTAGTGTTGTCACACTCCTCAAACTCATTGATGGTGTAATAGTTAGTTACCCTTACTCAACCTCATTGATGGTGTAATAGTTATTTACCCTTATTCAGCCTCATTGATGGTGTAATAGTTAGTTACCCTTACTCCTCAAACTCATTGATGGTGTAATAGTTAGTGTTGTCACACTCCTCAACCTCATTGATGGTGTAATAGTTAGTGTTGTCACACTCCTCAAAATCATTGATGGTGTTATAGTTATTGTTGCCACACTCCTCAACCTCGTTGATGGTGTATGTAATAGTTAGTGTTGTCACACTCCTCAAGCTCATTGATAGTGTAATAGTTAGTTTTGTCACACTCCTCAACCTCATTGATGGTGTAATAGTTAGTGTTGTCACACTCCTCAACCTCATTGATGGTGTATGTAATAGTTAGTGTTGTCACACTCCTCAAACTCATTGATGGTGTAATATTTAGTGTTGTCACACTCCTCAAACTCATTGATGGTGTAATAGTTAGTGTTGTCACACTCCTCAAACTCATTGATGGTGTAATAGTTAGTGTTGTC
This sequence comes from Bathymodiolus septemdierum, assembly GCA_963383655.1. NCBI lineage: Eukaryota > Metazoa > Mollusca > Bivalvia > Mytilida > Modiolidae > Bathymodiolus > Bathymodiolus septemdierum. Next base: position 1,291,052 of record OY726525.1, on the reverse strand, counting down.
ACACTCCTCAACCTCATTGATGTTGTATGTAATAGTTAGTGTTGTCACACTCCTCAACCTCATTGATGGTGTAATAGTTAGTGTTGCCACACTCCACCACCTCATTGATGGTGTATGTAATAGTTGGTGTTGTCACACTCCTCAAACTGTTTGATGGTGTAATAGTTAGTGTTGTCACACTCCTCAACCTGATTGATGGTGTAATAGTTAGTGTTGTCACACTCCTCAACCTCATTGATGGTGTAATAGTTAGTGTTGTCACACTCCTCAAACTCATTGATGGTGTAATAGTTAGTGTTGTCACACTCCTCAAACTCATTGATGGTGTAATAGTTAGTGTTGTCACACCCCTGAAACTCATTGATGGTGTAATAGTTAGTGTTGTCACACTCCTCAACCTCATTGATGGTGTATGTAATAGTTAGTGTTGTCACACTCCTCAAACTCATTGATGATGTAATAGTTAGTGTTGTCACACTCCTCAAACTCATTGATGGTGTAATAGTTAGTGTTGTCACACTCCTCAACCTCATTGATGGTGTAATTGTTAGTGTTGTCACACTCATCAAACTCATTGATGGTGTAATAGTTAGCATTGTCACACTCCTCAACCTCATTGATGGTGTAATAGTTAGTGTTGTCACACTCCTCAACCTCATTGATGGTGTAATAGTTAGTGTTGTCACACTCCTCAACCTCATTGATGGTGTAATAGTTAGTGTTGTCACACTCCTCAGCGTCATTGATGGTATAATAGTTAGTGTTGTCACACTCCTCAACCTCATTGATGGTGTAATAGTTAGTGTTGTCACACTCCTCAACCTCATTGATGGTGTAATAGTTAGTGTTGTCACACTCCTCAACCTCATTGATGGTGTAATAGTTAGTGTTGTCACACTCCTCAACCACATTGATGGTGTATGTAATAGTTAGTGTTGTCACACTCCTCAACCTCATTGATGGTGTAATAGTTAGTGTTGTCACTCTCCTCAAACTCATTGATGGTGTAATAGTTAGTGTTGTCACACTCCTCAACCTCATTGATGGTGTAATAGTTAATGTTGTCACTCCTCAAACTCATTAATGGTGTATGTAATAGTTAGTGTTGTCATACTCCTCAAACTCATTGATGGTGTAATAGTTAGTGTTGTCACACTCCTCAAACTCATTGATGGTGTAATAGTTAGTGTTGTCACACTCCTCAAACTCATTGATGGTGTAATAGTTAGTGTTGCCACACTCCTCAACCTCGTTGATGGTGTATGTAATAGTTAGTGTTGTCACACTCCTCAAGCTCATTGATAGTGTAATAGTTAGTTTTGTCACACTCCTCAACCTCATTGATGGTGTAATAGTTAGTGTTGTCACACTCCTCAACCTCATTGATGGTGTATGTAATAGTTAGTGTTGTCACACTCCTCAAACTCATTGATGGTGTAATATTTAGTGTTGTCACACTCCTCAAACTCATTGATGGTGTAATAGTTAGTGTTGTCACACTCCTCAAACTCATTGATGGTGTAATAGTTAGTGTTGTCACACTCCTCAACCTCATTGATGGTGTATGTAATAGTTAGTGTTGTCACACTCCTCAACCTCATTGATGGTGTAATAGTTAGTGTTGCCACACTCCACCACCTCATTGATGGTGTATGTAATAGTTGGTGTTGTCACACTCCTCAAACTGTTTGATGGTGTAATAGTTAGTGTTGTCACACTCCTCAACCTGATTGATGGTGTAATAGTTAGTGTTGTCACACTCCTCAACCTCATTGATGGTGTAATAGTTAGTGTTGTCACACTCCTCAAACTCATTGACGGTGTAATAGTTAGTGTTGTCACACTCCTCAAACTCATTGATGGTGTAATAGTTAGTGTTGTCACACCCCTGAAACTCATTGATGGTGTAATAGTTAGTGTTGTCACACTCCTCAACCTCATTGATGGTGTATGTAATAGTTAGTGTTGTCACACTCCTCAAACTCATTGATGATGTAATAGTTAGTGTTGTCACACTCCTCAAACTCATTGATGGTGTAATAGTTAGTGTTGTCACACTCCTCAACCTCATTGATGGTGTAATTGTTAGTGTTGTCACACTCATCAAACTCATTGATGGTGTAATAGTTAGCGTTGTCACACTCCTCAACCTCATTGATGGTGTAATAGTTAGTGTTGTCACACTCCTCAACCTCATTGATGGTGTAATAGTTAGTGTTGTCACACTCCTCAACCTCATTGATGGTGTAATAGTTAGTGTTGTCACACTCCTCAGCGTCATTGATGGTATAATAGTTAGTGTTGTCACACTCCTCAACCTCATTGATGGTGTAATAGTTAGTGTTGTCACACTCCTCAACCTCATTGATGGTGTAATAGTTAGTGTTGTCACACTCCTCAACCTCATTGATGGTGTAATAGTTAGTGTTGTCACACTCCTCAACCACATTGATGGTGTATGTAATAGTTAGTGTTGTCACACTCCTCAACCTCATTGATGGTGTAATAGTTAGTGTTGTCACACTCCTCAAACTCATTGATGGTGTAATAGTTAGTGTTGTCACACTCCTCAACCTCATTGATGGTGTAATAGTTAATGTTGTCACTCCTCAAACTCATTGATGGTGTAAGTTAGTGTTGTCACACTCCTCAACCTCATTGATGGTGTAATAGTTAGTGTTGTCACACTCCTCACTCATTGATGGTGTAATAGTTAGTGTTGTCACACTCCTCAAACTCATTGATGGTGTAATAGTTAGTGTTGTCACACTCCTCAACCTCATTGATGGTGTAATAGTTAGTGTTGCCACACTCCACCACCTCATTGATGGTGTATGTAATAGTTGGTGTTGTCACACTCCTCAAACTGTTTGATGGTGTAATAGTTAGTGTTGTCACACTCCTCAACCTGATTGATGGTGTAATAGTTAGTGTTGTCACACTCCTCAACCTCATTGATGGTGTAATAGTTAGTGTTGTCACACTCCTCAAACTCATTGATGGTGTAATAGTTAGTGTTGTCACACTCCTCAAACTCATTGATGGTGTAATAGTTAGTGTTGTCACACCCCTGAAACTCATTGATGGTGTAATAGTTAGTGTTGTCACACTCCTCAACCTCATTGATGGTGTATGTAATAGTTAGTGTTGTCACACTCCTCAAACTCATTGATGATGTAATAGTTAGTGTTGTCACACTCCTCAAACTCATTGATGGTGTAATAGTTAGTGTTGTCACACTCCTCAACCTCATTGATGGTGTAATTGTTAGTGTTGTCACACTCATCAAACTCATTGATGGTGTAATAGTTAGCATTGTCACACTCCTCAACCTCATTGATGGTGTAATAGTTAGTGTTGTCACACTCCTCAACCTCATTGATGGTGTAATAGTTAGTGTTGTCACACTCCTCAACCTCATTGATGGTGTAATAGTTAGTGTTGTCACACTCCTCAGCGTCATTGATGGTATAATAGTTAGTGTTGTCACACTCCTCAACCTCATTGATGGTGTAATAGTTAGTGTTGTCACACTCCTCAACCTCATTGATGGTGTAATAGTTAGTGTTGTCACACTCCTCAACCTCATTGATGGTGTAATAGTTAGTGTTGTCACACTCCTCAACCACATTGATGGTGTATGTAATAGTTAGTGTTGTCACACTCCTCAACCTCATTGATGGTGTAATAGTTAGTGTTGTCACTCTCCTCAAACTCATTGATGGTGTAATAGTTAGTGTTGTCACACTCCTCAACCTCATTGATGGTGTAATAGTTAATGTTGTCACTCCTCAAACTCATTAATGGTGTATGTAATAGTTAGTGTTGTCATACTCCTCAAACTCATTGATGGTGTAATAGTTAGTGTTGTCACACTCCTCAAACTCATTGATGGTGTAATAGTTAGTGTTGTCACACTCCTCAAACTCATTGATGGTGTAATAGTTAGTGTTGCCACACTCCTCAACCTCGTTGATGGTGTATGTAATAGTTAGTGTTGTCACACTCCTCAAGCTCATTGATAGTGTAATAGTTAGTTTTGTCACACTCCTCAACCTCATTGATGGTGTAATAGTTAGTGTTGTCACACTCCTCAACCTCATTGATGGTGTATGTAATAGTTAGTGTTGTCACACTCCTCAAACTCATTGATGGTGTAATATTTAGTGTTGTCACACTCCTCAAACTCATTGATGGTGTAATAGTTAGTGTTGTCACACTCCTCAAACTCATTGATGGTGTAATAGTTAGTGTTGTCACACTCCTCAACCTCATTGATGGTGTATGTAATAGTTAGTGTTGTCACACTCCTCAACCTCATTGATGGTGTAATAGTTAGTGTTGCCACACTCCACCACCTCATTGATGGTGTATGTAATAGTTGGTGTTGTCACACTCCTCAAACTGTTTGATGGTGTAATAGTTAGTGTTGTCACACTCCTCAACCTGATTGATGGTGTAATAGTTAGTGTTGTCACACTCCTCAACCTCATTGATGGTGTAATAGTTAGTGTTGTCACACTCCTCAAACTCATTGACGGTGTAATAGTTAGTGTTGTCACACTCCTCAAACTCATTGATGGTGTAATAGTTAGTGTTGTCACACCCCTGAAACTCATTGATGGTGTAATAGTTAGTGTTGTCACACTCCTCAACCTCATTGATGGTGTATGTAATAGTTAGTGTTGTCACACTCCTCAAACTCATTGATGATGTAATAGTTAGTGTTGTCACACTCCTCAAACTCATTGATGGTGTAATAGTTAGTGTTGTCACACTCCTCAACCTCATTGATGGTGTAATTGTTAGTGTTGTCACACTCATCAAACTCATTGATGGTGTAATAGTTAGCGTTGTCACACTCCTCAACCTCATTGATGGTGTAATAGTTAGTGTTGTCACACTCCTCAACCTCATTGATGGTGTAATAGTTAGTGTTGTCACACTCCTCAACCTCATTGATGGTGTAATAGTTAGTGTTGTCACACTCCTCAGCGTCATTGATGGTATAATAGTTAGTGTTGTCACACTCCTCAACCTCATTGATGGTGTAATAGTTAGTGTTGTCACACTCCTCAACCTCATTGATGGTGTAATAGTTAGTGTTGTCACACTCCTCAACCTCATTGATGGTGTAATAGTTAGTGTTGTCACACTCCTCAACCACATTGATGGTGTATGTAATAGTTAGTGTTGTCACACTCCTCAACCTCATTGATGGTGTAATAGTTAGTGTTGTCACACTCCTCAAACTCATTGATGGTGTAATAGTTAGTGTTGTCACACTCCTCAACCTCATTGATGGTGTAATAGTTAATGTTGTCACTCCTCAAACTCATTGATGGTGTAAGTTAGTGTTGTCACACTCCTCAACCTCATTGATGGTGTAATAGTTAGTGTTGTCACACTCCTCACTCATTGATGGTGTAATAGTTAGTGTTGTCACACTCCTCAAACTCATTGATGGTGTAATAGTTAGTGTTGTCACACTCCTCAACCTCATTGATGGTGTAATAGTTAGTGTTGTCACACTCCTCAAACTCATTGATGGTGTAATAGTTAGTGTTGTCACACTCCTCAAAATCATTGATGGTGTAATAGTTAGTGTTGTCACACTCCTCAACCTCATTGATGGTGTAATAGTTAGTGTTGTCACACTCCTCAAACTAATTGATGGTGTAATAGTTAGTGTTGTCACACTCAACCTCATTGATGGTGTAATAGTTAGTTACCCTTACTCAACCTCATTGATGGTGTAATAGTTAGTTACCCTTACTCCTCAAACTCATTGATGGTGTAATAGTTAGTGTTGTCACACTCCTCAAACTCATTGATGGTGTAATAGTTAGTTACCCTTACTCAACCTCATTGATGGTGTAATAGTTATTTACCCTTACTCAACCTCATTGATGGTGTAATAGTTAGTTACCCTTACTCCTCAAACTCATTGATGGTGTAATAGTTAGTGTTGTCACACTCCTCAAACTCATTGATGGTGTAATAGTTAGTGTTGTCACACTCAGCCTCATTGATGGTGTAATGGTTAGTTACCCTTACTCAACCTCATTGATGGTGTAATAGTTAGTTACCCTTACTCAACCTTATTGATGGTGTAATAGTTATTTACCCTTACTCAACCTCATTGATGGTGTAATAGTTAGTTACCCTTACTCCTCAAACTCATTGATGGTATAATAGTTAGTGTTGTCACACTCCTCAAACTCATTGATGGTGTAATAGTTAGTTACCCTTACTCAACCTCATTGATGGTGTAATAGTTATTTACCCTTACTCAACCTCATTGATGGTGTAATAGTTAGTTACCCTTACTCCTCAAACTCATTGATGGTGTAATAGTTAGTGTTGTCACACTCCTCAAACTCATTGATGGTGTAATAGTTAGTGTTGTCGCCTCAAGTGTAGAAGAGTGTGGGTTCAAGTCTGTTTAGACTAGAGACTATAACATTGCTATTTGTTGCTTCTCTGTTAAGCACACAGCACTAAGATGAAGAACAAAGACTGGTTGGCTCAGAAACAGGAGAATGTGTCCGATTGGATCGACGTCTACCCACAGATTGTTGTTTCAGTAAGCTAGCACTATAAATATCCAACTAAGTGTGTTGTACAAAGCAGACATCATCATCTTATCGAAATGTAACTTGTTGCCATGACTATAGATAAAGCTGAAACATTACTCACTTGGCATTAAATAACACACTGACTCATCTCATACTCCCAAATAAGGGAGATAACTCCTTACATTATCCTCATTCTGGTGATATAAAATTATGACGCATACTGTCTTGTGTTTGGGTATTTTTTATCCCCTCGACAACGAAGTTGCGAAGGGATATAGTAACGCTACCGTCCGTCCTTCCATCCACCCGTCTGCCCTTCCGTAACATCCTTGTGAACACTTGCTACATGTACATACTTAGTCCTTTAGAGAATCTGAAACCCTATTGATTTTCAAGGCCAAAGGTGAAGGTCACTGGGTCAATTTTTTTTACTGCGTAACATCCTTGTGAACACTAGAATCAACATCCTTCAATGAATTTTGACCAAACTTGGTACATACTTAATCCTTAGGCAAGTCTGGAACCCTATTGATTTTCAAGGTCATAGGTCAAGGTCACAGGATCTAATTTTTTTACCCTGTAACATCCTTTTGAACACTATAGAATCAACATCCTTCAATGGATTTTGACCAAACTTGGTACATACTTAGTCCTTAAGAGAATCTGGAACCCTGTTGATTTTCAAGGTCAAATTTTTAGGCAAGGGGATATGCCACGCTTTGCGTTGCCCTTGTTTTTCTTATGACATTACAGGTAATGCTTACACTTATGACATTACAGGAAATGTTTACAATAAAAAAATAAACAATATTGAATTATTTATTTATTTTCAATTTAAATTCTTGAATATATTTTATTTTTGGTATCACATACATTCTCCATTTGTGTAATTCATATATTTCTTTATAATACAATTTATACACCTTTTAGTTTATATATATATATACACTGGTTATGAATACTTTTTAACAAGTAATTACCTCTGTGCATACCCCATAACAGGATATCTTGGAATTTGTATGGCTTTGTGATTTGGAATGGCAAAAGAAACATGAAAGTATTTTGAATTTTGTAGTTGACTAGTAAGGTAGAACAAAAATACCTATATAATCAATCTAAATCTACAGACCAGGTCTCACACACAGTCATAACTTTCCGTGTACAAGTTTCGTACTCGAAAAAAAAACAACATCTAATCAGAACACTATATATTATAAATGCTTTGTTTTATTTAAATAATTTTGTAGTACGAGAATGAAAATCATACTTGAACGTTTTACGATGATAAGGCCAGGCCTAGCATTTAATAAAACTGTTGAGTACTAGTATACTAGTCTAAAAATGTCCAATCAGAGCACTTTAGTATTTGATATGTCATTTGTTTTTACTGTTCGTCCAATCAGAATACTTTATTTATTGGACACAGTGTTCTGATTGGTTGTTTTCATTTTCTGTTCATCAAATCAGAATACTTTATTTATTGGACACAGTATTCTGATTGGTTGTGTTTTCCGCTGTTCATCCAATCAGAATACTTTATTTATTGGACACAGTGTTCTGATTGGTTGTTTTCATTTTCTGTTCGTCAAATCAAATACTTTATTTATTGGACACAGTATTCTGATTGGTTGTGTTTTTCGCTGTTCATCCAATCAGAATACTTTATTTATTGGACAGTGTTCTGATTGGTTGTTTTCATTTTCTGTTCGTCAAATCAAATACTTTATTTATTGGACACAGTATTCTGATTGGTTGTGTTTTTCGCTGTTCATCCAATCAGAATGCTTTATTTATTGGACATACATATAAGTGTTCCGATTGATTGTTTTTTGGCTGTTCGTCAAATTAGAATACTTTATTTATTGGACACAGTATTCTGATTGGTTGTGTTTTTTGGCTGTTCATCCAATCAGAATACTTTATTTATTGGAAATACATATAAGTGTTCTGATTGGTTGTTTTTTGATTAGGAGTAAACAAATTTACTTGCAATGTTTTATGCCGGAAAGGCCTGATCTGTTTTGTACTCTCATACATAATAAAGAAAACACTAAGTAAAAGGTAAGTGCATGCAATACTGACATGGTGAATGCTTCTGAAACAAGTGAACAAATCAAAAACTAACAATTTGAAAATACAAATAAAAACACAACACTCTTAGAAATGTAGAACACAAAATTCCTAAATAACACACTTCAACAAAATTCAACAAGTAAGTACTTATGTGCACAACTTTTACAACAAGGAGAAGTTTACCTTTAGAAATCAATAGATATCATGTCACATAGACTTACAGTTTAATTATTATAGTGGAGCACAACTTTTACAACAAGGAGAAGTTTACCTTTAGAAATCAATAGATATCGTGTCACATAGACCTACAGTTTAATTATGATAGTGGATGTGGCTAATACTATCGTTTGATGTGCTTTTTAAGAATGGGAGCAATATCACATCGAAGGTTGGTTTATAGTGTTTAACACCACTTTCAACAATATTTCAGTTATATCGTGGCGGTCAGTTTTATTCGTGGAGGAAACCGCAGTACCCGGAGAAAACCATCAAACTGCCACAAGTCACTGACAAACTTTATCACATAATGTTGTATCAAGTACACCTCGCCATGAACGGGGTTCGAACTCACAACTTTTAGTGGTGATAGGCACCGATTGCACAGGTAGTTGTAAATCCAACTACCATATGATCAGAACCACCCATGTTCTGCCTTTATCAACAAGTGGTAAGACATATTTATTGAAAAAGAAAATCAATATACTTTTTTACCAATACATACAAGTGTATTTTAAATCAGCATAGTATACAGTGTTTGTGTTATAAGGTGTACATTTTACAAACATGTTCTAGTAAACGGACCACATCTTACTTGAAGATATCAACTTATCAAAGATGTAGATTACAGATTTCACATCAAACAAATATATCATGATTATCAAACAGTTCATAAATATGGTTTATATTAGCTAATAAAATAAACAACAACAAAAAATCATTGAACACTTCTGTACATATGTGCATCAAATATAAATTATTATCAGAACATATTTTGCATAGTTGTAGAGTTGAGGGGGATTTTTGGGTTCATGATTGGAGAGTTGATGGTGGGAGGTTCATAGTTGGAGAGTTGAGAGGGGATTCATAGTTGGAGAGTTCATGGGGGGTTCGAAGTTGGAGGAAACTAGAGTACACTGGAAGAAACCACAGATCTGCCACAAGTTACTGACAGAGGAAACCACAGATCTGCCACAAGTTACTGACAGAGGAAACCACAGATCTGCCACAAGTTACTGACAGAGGAAACCACAGATCTGCCACAAGTTACTGACAGAGGAAACCACAGATCTGCCACAAGTTACTGACAGAGGAAACCACAGATCTGTCACAAGTTACTGACAGAGGAAACCACAGATCTGCCACAAGTTACTGACAGAGAAAACCACAGATCTGCCACAAGTTACTGACAGAGGAAACCACAGATCTGCCACAAGTTACTGACAGAGGAAACCACAGATCTGCCACAAGTTACTGACAGAGGAAACCACAGATCTGCCACAAGTTACTGACAGAGGAAACCACAGATCTGTCACAAGTTACTGACAGAGGAAACCACAGATCTGCCACAAGTTACTGACAGAGGAAACCACAGATCTGCCACAAGTTACTGACAGAGGAAACCACAGATCTGCCACAAGTTACTGACAGAGAAAACCACAGATCTGCCACAAGTTACTGACAGAGGAAACCACAGATCTGCCACAAATTACTGACAGAGGAAACCACAGATCTGCCACAAGTTACTGACAGAGGAAACCACGGATCTGCCACAAGTTACTGACAGAGGAAACCACAGATCTGCCACAAGTTACTGACAGAGGAAACCACAAATCTGCCACAAGTTACTGACAGAGGAAACCACGGATCTGCCACAAGTTACTGACAGAGGAAACCACAGATCTGCCACAAGTTACTGACAGAGGAAACCACAGATCTGCCACAAGTTACTGACAGAGGAAACCACAGATCTGCCACAAGTTACTGACAGAGGAAACCACGGATCTGCCACAAGTTACTGACAGAGGAAACCACAGATCTGCCACAAGTTACTGACAGAGGAAACCACAGATCTGCCACAAGTTACTGACAGAGGAAACCACGGATCTGCCACAAGTTACTGACAGAGGAAACCACAGATCTGCCACAAGTTACTGACTTTATAACTACAGTGAAACATGTCTAACCTGAACCCTGAATAAACTGGAATCCCGTATGAAACGAACTTTAAATAAAGTCCCAATGAAGGAAAAATCTTTGTTAATTAAACTTGTATAAACTGATGAACACCTGTCTATTCTGAACACAAATGTTGGCCTCAAGTAGGTTTGGTTTAGACAGGCTTCACTGTAATATGTGGACTGGAATCAAACGGATTACTTTAATGGTGATAGGCACTGATTACATAGGGAGATTTAAATATACCAGATGATCATAGCCATGATGTCAACCTATATTCAACATGTACCTTGTAATACTAATAGAAACAGTTGTGTATTATCAAACTTTATTCCTGTTAAAAACAATTGGGTTAGGAGAAAAAATATAAGAATGACACAGGAAGTATTCTATAAATGCATCAAAATTTGATAATCACAATCAGTAAATCAATATATAATCACAATCAGTAAATCAATATATAATCAAAGTAAAATAATATAGTACTAACAAGGTACATAAATCACTCCATCAGGTGTACCACTGTGAGTGTGAATGTGTGCAATATGCCAGAAATGTATGTGTATATTGCATAGAAATATATTGATAAGGTTTTAATGTAGTATATCTGAAAGATTCCACCAATTGCATTGATCCACTGATGTCAGATCTCGGCATCATTGATTCACTGATGTCAGATCTCAGCATCGTTGATTCACTGATGTCAGATCTCAGCATCATTGATTCACTGATGTCAGATCTCAGCATCTTTCATTCACTGATGTCAGATCTTAGCACCATTGATCCACTGATGTCAGATCTTAGCACCATTGATTCACTGATGTCAGATCTCAGTATCATTGATTCACTGATGTCAGATCTCAGCATCATTGATTCACTGATGTCAGATCTCAGCATAATTGATTCACTGATGTCAGATCTCAGCATCATTGATCCACTGATGTCAGATCTCTGCATCATTGATTCACTGATGTCAGATCTCCGCATCATTGATGTCAAATCTCAGCATCATTGATTCACTGATGTCAGATCTCAGCATCATTGATCCACTGATGTCAGATCTCAGCATCATTGATTTACTGATGTCAGATCTCAGCATCATTGATTCACTGATGTCAGATCTCAGCATCATTGATTCACTGATGTCAGATCTCAGCACCAATGATTCACTGATGTCAGATCTCGGCATCATTGATTCACTAATGTCAGATCTCGGCATCATTGATTCACTGATGTCAGATCTCGGCATCATTGATTCACTGATGTCAGATCTCGGCATCATTGATTCACTGATGTCAGATCTTAGCACCATTGATTCACTGATGTCAGATCTCAGTATCATTGATTCACTGATGTCAGATCTCAGCATCATTGATTCACTGATGTCAGATCTCAGCATAATTGATTCACTGATGTCAGATCTCAGCATCATTGATCCACTGATGTCAGATCTCTACATCATTGATTCACTGATGTCAGATCTCCGCATCATTGATGTCAAATCTCAGCATCATTGATTCACTGATGTCAGATCTCAGCATCATTGATCCACTGATGTCAGATCTCAGCATCATTGATTTACTGATGTCAGATCTCAGCATCATTGATTCACTGATGTCAGATCTCAGCATCATTGATTCACTGATGTCAGATCTCAGCACCAATGATTCACTGATGTCAGATCTCAGCATCATTGAGCCACTGATGTCAGATCTCGGCATCATTGATTCACTAATGTCAGATCTCGGCATCATTGATTCACTGATGTCAGATCTCCGCATCATTGATTCACTGATGTCAGATCTCAGCATCATTGATTCACTGATGTCAGATCTCGGCATCATTGATTCACTGATGTCAGATCTTAGCACCATTGATTCACTGATGTCAGATCTCAGTATCATTGATTCACTGATGTCAGATCTCAGCATCATTGATTCACTGATGTCAGATCTCAGCATCATTGATCCACTGATGTCAGATCTCAGCATCATCGATTCACTGATGTCAGATCTCAGCATCATCGATTCAATGATGTCAGATCTCAGCATCATTGATTCACTGATGTCAGATCTCAGCATCATTGATTCACTAATGTCAGATCTCAGGCTCAGTGTCGCCTAATAAAAACACCTTGTTAGTAATAAACTTGAACTCTCAAAATAAAATTTCATGTCAATACAGATACAAGTTTTTGTACATGCAAGAAAATATCATATCACTTCTAATAAAGTCATCCTTACAGAAATACTGCTTTGCTGTAACCATAGTAACAAGACTAACCATTTATTAAGTAGATAGGAAGATTATGTTTTCTTTTATTAAATATCAAGGAGACAAAATTAATACAAAAAATCTTCCTAAAATAGTCATGTAAAAACTTTCTTTGGAATTTCTGCTAAATTTTGTTGGTGAAGTTTGTGGATTAGTTGTACAGTAATCCCTCTCTTGCCAACCATTCTGCTATGTAAATGTGGTCTTATAATGCCAACCATTCTGCTATGTAAATGTGGTCTTATAAGGCCAACCATTCTGCTATGTAAATGTGGTCTTATAAGGCCAACCATTCTGCTATGTAAATGTGGTCTTATAAGGCCAACCATTCTGCTATGTAAATGTGGTCTTATAATGCCAACCATTCTGCTATGTAAATGTGGTCTTATAAGGCCAACCATTCTGCTATGTAAATGTGGTCTTATAATGCCAACCATTCTGCTATGTAAATGTGGTCTTATAAGGCCAACCATTCTGCTATGTAAATGTGGTCTTATAATGCCAACCATTCTGCTATGTAAATGTGGTCTTATAAGGCCAACCATTCTGCTATGTAAATGTGGTCTTATAAGGCCAACCATTCTGCTATGTAAATGTGGTCTTATAATGCCAACCATTCTGCTATGTAAATGTGGTCTTATAAGGCCAACCATTCTGCTATGTAAATGTGGTCTTATAATGCCAACCATTCTGCTATGTAAATGTGGTCTTATAAGGCCAACCATTCTGCTATGTAAATGTGGTCTTATAATGCCAACCATTCTGCTATGTAAATGTGGTCTTATAAGGCCAACCATTCTGCTATGTAAATGTGGTCTTATAAGGCCAACCATTCTGCTATGTAAATGTGGTCTTATAATGCCAACCATTCTGCTATGTAAATGTGGTCTTATAAGGCCAACCATTCTGCTATGTAAATGTGGTCTTATAAGGCCAACCATTCTGCTATGTAAATGTGGTCTTATAAGGCCAACCATTCTGCTATGTAAATGTGGTCTTATAAGGCCAACCATTCTGCTATGTAAATGTGGTCTTATAAGGCCAACCATTCTGCTATGTAAATGTGGTCTTATAAGGCCAACCATTCTGCTATGTAAATGTGGTCTTATAAGGCCAACCATTCTGCTATGTAAATGTGGTCTTATAAGGCCAACCATTCTGCTATGTAAATGTGGTCTTATAAGGCCAACCATTCTGCTATGTAAATGTGGTCTTATAAGGCCAACCATTCTGCTATGTAAATGTGGTCTTATAAGGCCAACCATTCTGCTATGTAAATGTGGTCTTATAAGGCCAACCATTCTGCTATGTAAATGTGGTCTTATAAGGCCAACCATTCTGCTATGTAAATGTGGTCTTATAAGGCCAACCATTCTGCTATGTAAATGTGGTCTTATAAGGCCAACCATTCTGCTATGTAAATGTGGTCTTATAAGGCCAACCATTCTGCTATGTAAATGTGGTCTTATAAGGCCAACCATTCTGCTATGTAAATGTGGTCTTATAAGGCCAACCATTCTGCTATGTAAATGTGGTCTTATAAGGCCAACCATTCTGCTATGTAAATGTGGTCTTATAAGGCCAACCATTCTGCTATGTAAATGTGGTCTTATAATGCCAACCATTCTGCTATGTAAATGTGGTCTTATAATGCCAACCATTCTGCTATGTAAATGTGGTCTTATAAGGCCAACCATTCTGCTATGTAAATGTGGTCTTATAATGCCAACCATTCTGCTATGTAAATGTGGTCTTATAAGGTCAACCACTCTGCTATGTAAATGTGGTCTTATAAGGCCAACCATTCTATTATGTAAATGTGGTCTTATAAGAGAGGTGGCTTCTCTTGAGAGGTACAATTTAGTAGTATTTTACTATCTCAATTCATATGAAACCTAGTCTGATGAGAGGAAGGCTTTTTAATAAGAGGGGGGCAACTGTACTTGGGTTACAGCAAACACAAATATTTATTAATGACCTAATATACATACATACATATGTTACACCAACAGGTAAACACTTATGACATAGAATCTGCTAAACGTGAACTTCTACCAAAAACATGTCTCATCAAAAGTTCATAAGTCGCATTTATCACACCCCACGAAATGAAAGAACGTATGAAATTTATTTGAGCACCACGGAATAGTTTCTTTAATTTCCTGTCCCTTTCAATCCACACTTGAGTAAAAGTTTTCATAAAGCCATCGAATTCTCCACCAAGTTTACACTGCATTTGCACTTTCATGACATTAACAGGATAAAAGAGAGTACTGAGCGCTGCGCCCAATACAGCGCCATAGACAAAATCCTGAGAAATCTGGAAGGCATGAGAATCGGCTTTAGGTAAAGTCTCCATTAAATAATCTCGCACGAGAAAAAATGGAATATTACTAGGTCCGTTTCTCATCAATATTGCTGTGAGTCCACGATAATATTCTTTACATCCATATCTTCTTACTTCTTTAAAGGCATGAGCTGTATTGTCAAAATATGACTGATATTGGCGATCCTGCATTAAAACTTGAATTCTTTCAAATGGACACAAGCAGGCTTCTAACGTACCAGCCATTAATGCAGAAATACTACGATTTGCTGGAAGCCATAATGATGGGTAATGTTCTGACAGTGTGTTTTGTATTTTATAATATGATCCAAACATCAATGACAAGGAAGTTGTTTTTTGAAGCAAGGGAGATAATAAGCCACGATACAAATGTCTAAGGCCCTCTTTCTGTAATTGATTGATAGATTTGCGTGCTGTAACGCCATGCAACTGCTGACGGAACATAATTTTATTTATTGGAAATGTAATTCCAATATTCACAAACGCTGCACCCCATCCACATAAAAACACTTCCATATCGTGACTTGTTATTCTGGAAACAACTCCAGATAACACCAGCGAGGGTTGCTTAGTAACCACGGCTTTGGTATTTTCAATAATTCCACTCATTTTCTCTTCCTTCATTTTCGTTCACATATAAAATAATAAAACACACAAGAAAACTGTAAAGCCAGACATCTTTTTACCCATTATCTACTGTATGTATATCATGAGGAGTTTCATCAATAGCCTACAAAATATGAACATTTACAATTAAGTGAGTGAGTGATTGTTGTTTAACACCAACTCAGCAATTTTTCAGCTCTATCATGACAAGAACAAGTTAATTTTCAATGAAATGATGATGAGATAAGATCTGCTTTGTACTAGACCTACACGCTGAGTTGGATCTTTATAGTGCTAGCTCACTGAAACAACAGTCCATGGATAGACATGTCGCCCCACTCAGACACATTATCCCGATTCTGAGACAACCAGTCTTTGCTCTTTCTCCGTAATGCTTCATGCTTAGCGGAGAAGCAACAAATACCAATTTTTTAGTCTTTGATTTGACCCGATCAGGACTCGAACCCACGATCAACCGCACTGGAGGCGAGTACGCTAATCATTACACCACTGATGCAGTTTTTACAATTAATGTATCTACAACAGAGGGTATATAAGCAATAGAAATAAACATATTTCTTGAAGAAAATATATAAATATCTCTCATAATAAATTCCTAATTATATACAGAATCAATTCATACGATTATAGGATTAGGGTTAGAGTTTTGGTGTTTAACGCCACTTTCATCAATATTTTATTTATTTCGTAGCAGTCAGTTTTATTGGTGAAGGAAACCGGAGTACAAGGAGAAAACCACAGACCTGACTCAAATAATTGACAAACTATCACATAATGTTGTATCGAGTACACCTCGCCATGAACATAGTTCAAACTCTCAACTTAAGTGGTGATAGGCACTGATTGCACAGATTAGGCCCCTAACAAAGGGTTTATAAGCATTAGAAATAAAAATATATCTCTCATAGTAAGATGCTAATTATATACAGAATGTATTCATATGATAATAATATAGTATTATTACGTGATGTTTTTCATATTGGCCTAGTCATAGGTCCGAGGCCTGCTGTATTGGCCTGAGGCGCAGCCGAACGCCAATACAGCAGACCGAGGACCTATAACTAGGCCAATATGAAAAACATCACGTAATGATACCTTTATTAATTAACCAATCCAATATCTCTCGGTATTTTTCCTTGCAATTGTCGAAATGTCTAGCGGATTCCGATCTAGCTGTTATTGGACTGACTGGAATTGTGCCAATACGGAAAATATCCGTATTGGACTGGTTTTTGCCGTATTGGCCCAATGAAAGTTTTATATTGTATTGACAGATTTGATCATATAAAGGCTAATAAATCAAAGTCAATTAATAAAGTTCTACACAGAGAGAAGTATGATACGACGGCAACATGTACACAAGGGAAAGTAAAAACAAGTGTATACAAACAAACAAATGTTTTATTGTCAATCAAGATGCCCACAATGAGCAGTATAATCAATAAAAATCACAATATACAATTGATTCACATAACAATTTTTTCATTGGATAGGACAATACAAAAAAAAAAAAAAAAAAAAAAAATGAAAATCACATTTAGTAAGAAATATAGTTAGGGACTGACCATTTAACTTGAAGGGGGGGGGGGGGGGGGGGGAGGGGGAGGGAGGTTATGGTTTTTCTGAATGAAACAAATAACCATAAGCCCCCCCCCCCCCCCCTCCCTTTTCAAGTTAAATGGTCGGTCCCTTATATGGCAAATACTCTGAATCAGATTTTTTTTTTTTTCCTCCACCAAAATCAGAATATTTTTTCAGCAACATTGGGAATCAGAATATTTTTTTAGAAAAAAAACCATAATGGAATATTCAATTTCAAGTTTATGTGAGCTAATACGAAATTTAGTTAAAATGCTTCTCTGGTTATACAATGTATGCTCCCCAATTCAGATACGGTTCAAAAACCAACTGATCTTTAAATAATCTATATGTTCTAAGTTTATTACCACATGAATTATGTCTCTTATTAAATAGCTCACTTTTCCAGGTATTTTTGTATTTCATACAAAGACACTGGAATATATAATTTTTTAGTGTGGATTTAAGGTTAAATATTTTACATTTATCCATACCAAAATAGTCTATAACTTCAGTAATATTTCTATGCCAGGATCTTTTATTTTCTAGATGTAATTTTCTTGATGCTTCAAAAGCTTCGGCAACAAGACCAGTACAAGTAGGATTAGAAAGATGAATAAAACATTTTATCATATTTAAAATGACTTCTAAAAATAACGGATATCTGCCCAGTTCGCCAGCTATTGCTATATTGGTTGAACGACGACTGACTTCTAATACATATTTGCAGAATTTAACATGAAGTCTTTTAGCAATTAAATCACTACACAGTTTATTAAAATAGGAGTCTTTTAACTTATTTAATTTCTCAGCTGCGAATATACCCCAGATTTCACTTCCATATAAGGGACCGACCATTAACTTGCAGGGGGGGGTATGGTTTTTTGTTTCGTTCAGAAAATTCTTTTCGGACAACACGAGTTAGAATATTTATTTTTTTTTGTCGCGCAAAACGCAATTTTTTTTCCCCTCCAAAATTCAACATGACAACAACTCTGAATCACATTTTTTTTCCCTCCACCAAAATCAGAATATTGTTTTAGAAAAAAACCATAACATTAACCCCTCCTTCAAGTTAAATGGTCGTTCCCTAAGAGGACTGGTTTAATTGTATGATCAAACACATGTAAAAGAGTTTTTATTTTTGGTTTATGGTGCTCAAAGCACTTACGAAATTTAAAGTAAACCTTACGACTTTTTTGATAGAGCTCTTTATTCGCCTCAGTAAAACTACCCGAGTTACTCAACACAACTCCAAGGTATCAATATTTTCTTACGTTTTCGACAATATTTTTATTATAAGTGAATTTAATCGGATCAAGTCTACCTGTGTTATTAAATATCATGGATTTTGTTTTCTTGATATTTACTTGAAGTCTCCATACTTTTTTTGCAGTTTATCTAAACAATTTGTGAAGTCCCTCTGAGGTTTCAGAGTAAAATAACATCGTCTGCATACATAAGACAACTTAATTTTGAAACATCTAAGGTAACTGGCTGACAACTATTGTCAAATACATCTGGAAGATCATTTATGAATAACTTAAAAAGATTCGGACTCAAGTCATCACCCTGATGCAGACATGGGGTAATCGTAATTTGTAATCGATTACATTTTTTCATGTAATCGGATGTAATCTGTAATCGGTCATTCTTTAGATTACATGTAATCGTAATGTAATTGATTACATTCATTTTGACCATGTAATCATGATTACTTTCTGATTACATTTAGATTACTTTTCATCATTTTGACTGATTTTGTCTTACCTGAAACATATATCTCCTTAGATATTTAATGTATGATTTATGTAAATGAAGTTTCTTCATGAAATTTATTAAACAAATAATGTAGAATGGCTTACTAGAAAAAAACTATAAAGTTTATTGAAAACTGAATAAAAAAAATATGCTATGAAATTCAATTGTTAAAGACTAAAAAAAAAAATCTATTAAAATAAAGTGGCAATCACAACATGATCAAAAGACATTATTCTATGTTTAATTGCAATCAAAACGTTGCACGACGTTTGAGCGCAAAAAATCATACGTTTGAGCGCAAAAAAATCCATGATTGAGTGCATTTTACCATAGCTATTTACCCGAGAGAAAAAAAGAAATTATTATAAAAATTTGAGCCGAAAACAATAAATCTTGATTTTGAACTTGGAATGGTTAACCTTCTAAGAGAAGAATTCAGGGAAGTCGAAATTAAAGGTTGTAGGTTTCATCTTGGTCAAGCGTGGTATAGAAAAATTCAGTCTCTTGGTCTTGCACAGGACTACAAAGATAAATCTAGTGAAATTGGTAAATGGCTATTCCAATTTTTTGGACTTCCCTTTCTGCCTCCTGATGAAACCGAAGACAGTTTTATAGAGGAGATGATACCAGAGGCACCCACAAATGAACGATGTTCTAAGTTCTCTGACTATTTATTACTGAGAAACCTATGTGGACGAAAACTCAAAATATCCTCCTACAATGTGGGCTTCAAAACCTTGCAGTACAGCTAAACAGATTAACAATGGCCCGGAGTCCTTTCACAGTCACTTCAATGATCAGTTTTATTCTGCACACCCATGTATATATGTATTCATTGATGTGTTAAAACAAATACAGACAACTACATTCATTAAAATTCGATGTCTTGACAACCCCGCTACAGTCAGGCGCACCGAGAAGGAAAAACTTGTGTTTTCCTTAGAATAATACCGTAGGTTAGAGACAGGAGAAATTTCTAGAGCAACTTGCATGAAGTCAATGGGGTTGAAATTTTCTGAAAGAACCGATTTGTAAGATTTTAGTGCTACTTTTATAGACATTTTTAAACATTCTTAAATCTATTTCATAAAACATTTTAAATAAATCCTATGATTTTTTTATGATGTGTTTTTTAGTGCTGTAATCTTTTATAATAAAGTGTATATATTTTTATTTCTATTTTTCACATTATTAGATATTAAATTCCCCAGGTAAACCACAGGTAAAATGCGCTCAAACGTAACACACCTAAAATTGAAAATGCACTCAAATGTAGTGCGCCCAATCAAAACTATCACAGCTACAAAAAAAATATTAAGCATTAATTATGGCTTCCAAACAATAAATGTCTCAATTTCAATTTCTTTTGGGTTTCAAAATTCAGTAAAAAACAGTTTGTTGGCTTGTGTAAAACACAACAAGTTGTAAAATTTATGAATTATCTGACACAACTTTCAAGATTTCATATATGAAATTGTTTCTATGAAAACCTATCACCATGTCCTCATGCATGATTCCCATAAGTTAAAGAAATATTTTATATTTTATATAAACCAAAACAATCTCATGAAGATGTCTTATACAAGTTTAGAATGAGATCTAAATTTTAATAAAGATATTATATAAAAAGCAAAATGTAAATTATAATTTTCAGAAACATTTATTTATGAAGCTGTATGTAGTAGAATAACAAAATATTTCCAATCATACATATTACAAATTAAATGATAAAATAGCAAGTTGTAATATTTGTAAAATTTTTGATTTTTTTTAAAGAATATTCCAATTGGACTTGAATCTGATATTCAGAGATATGTGATATTTCTGCTTTTTATTTTGGTGCTGATTTTCCTATTAATATTGGATTATATGATAATTTTCATTATTTGTGGGTTACTAAGCAACTTGTAATGGATATTTCATTAAACATATTTACATCAATTAAGGATATAGCTTTCATATTTAGACTGAGAAATTATACATATTTTTACAAGTTTTTAGAATCAGAATGACTTTTGTTTTTTTATCTTCTGAATTTTATATTAAGGAGACACATTAAAATGGTGTGAAATTTAGTAATGGCGATTGTTGCATAATTTGGTGTCATAAATAAGATCTTAATTACTAATTTGATCTGTGGCACAGGTTAACTGCTAGTTTATTATCCACAATAGCCTTTGACAGGATGTTTGAAATTATTTGACATATATTATTAAAATGTCCAAATGTACATTATAATATTTACAAATAGTATAAGATGGAATGAATATTGGTCATAAACTCATAGTAATAAGACACAACATATTTTATGAAAGAAAGGAAAATGAGAATTGCTGTTTATAATTTACAATGTACTGTATGTTATTGCATGTAATGATCACATTAAAACTGAATTGTAATTCATAGTTCTGAGTAAGAAATACATTAAAAAAAAGAGATATTGGACAGATGCACATGAGAAAAAATTACATAAAACATTAATATATTGGTTGCCATGACATTAAATGTAATCAGTATAAGGGCTGTTTAAAAAAAAATGGCTCCAACATGTGAAAAAATGTCCAAATTAAACTCACTCCTAAAAACTTTCTGCTGATAATTTTCAATGTTGTATACATTGAAGTAAATGAAACAAGAAAGAAACTATAAACAGATAAGCAATAAATTTTGAAGAACCTTTTATTGAACACAAATTGGCATGAAAAACATGTAAAACACATACTTATTCTATATCAGTTAAACAATCTTTAGTCTCAATTATTTTGTATAATGGTTTCTCAAACAATGCAACTGATATAAATGACTTTTTGTGCAAAATATTGGGTTATTGGTAGTTGTAGTTTTTCTTAAAAGCTATTTTTTATGAAAAATTCTCAATATTTGTGTCCAATCTACCTGATAAAGTTTTTATTATCAAAATAATAACGAATATTTTTACTTAAGACAGCAAAATTTTCAAACTTTAAAGATAAGTAGCCATTTGTAAAAAAAAATCACATTGATTCTTTGAACGATCGCAAAATAATTGGTTGTAGAAAAAACATTTTGTCTATTTTTGTTGCACTCCTGACATGTTATAATAAAGAGAAAAAAAAGAAGAAAATATCACATTTTAAAATGCCATGTTACTGTACAATAATCATACAATAATCTTTACCTGTTTCAATGAAATATTTGTACAGAAATGACAGTATTTGGAAATTTGTAACAATTGTTTGCCATACCACTTCTGGCTCAGCATTTATCAGTGTATGCTGTCAGCTGTACTGTATGTCAACATATCAAAGTTTGTGATGAAATAGATTTTGATAACATATTGTTTGATTTAGCACTGTGGTAGGTTATTGAAAATTAAGGATTTTTTAAAGTGTCACAAAAAAGTGTTGCACTCCTGACAATTTTGACATGTTTTTTGGACATATTTTTTTTGTTATTCTAGATATCTTAAAGATTTTTTGCAGTAACAAACATCAAATCATTACAGATCTTTTGAACTATTTAGATCCAATAAAATCATAAAAATTAGTAAATTAGACAGCTATAGCAATAGGAGCCATTTATTTTGAAACTGCCCATAAATGTAATTGATTACATTTACAAATTTGAAAATGTAAAGAAAAAAATATTTTTTGGGGATTATTTTCTAATAATGTACATGTATCTAATTGCTCAATGATTGTCTTATTTTCTTTTTACGTACTTTACGAAATTATTTAAGCGCACTGAAAAATGATACTCTCACCACATGATCTCTACTAAGTTGATGAAATAACTGCTGTTTCTGCTCAAGATGTCTTCTTAAAGAAATAAGAGATGCATCGTGTCAAGCTGGCTTTTTACTTATATTGGTATTATTTCTGTTTTTTTTTTATTAACTTTTGAAGACTTCTTCAACATAGTTAGATCAGCTGCTTCACATAGAACAGAATTTAAATCTTCACCTAATCTATCTGTCTTTTCTTGATAATTAGTGCTATTAATAATCTTAATTTTTTCCTGTAAACAGTTAGATGCCAGAGCTTCTTGATACAAGGTATATGATTGTTCATTTCACCTATATCACACAGGCACTGGCCTCAACTGCTCACAGTTAAAATCATATTTACAATTAACCTGTAACAATAAAGAGATTTGACTATGGTCTGAAAAAATTGGTAAAAATTTATGTACGGTACTGTAAAAAATATAACTTTATTCAACAAACCCTCAGATACCAGCCCATAATCCACAGTGCTACTACCTCTATAGTTATGACATGTTAAATTACCAGTAAGATCACCAGCACATCTACCGTTTAGAATACGTAAACCTGTTTGTATACATATATCATTTAGAACTCTGCCTCTAGTTAAAATGGTATGGTCCCTGCTGAAACGGTCAATAATATCAGAATCTGGTAAATAATTTTCAAAAAGTGGAATATTTTGGTTGTATATTAAAAGCAAGTGTAGACACAGTAATTTACTTGGTACAATAAATAGTGGACACAATAATGTGTTGGACACAGTATTTTACTTGGTACAGTAAATAGCTGGACACAATAATGTGTTGGACACAGTATTTTACTTGGTACAGTAAATAGCTGGACACAATAATGTGTTGGACACAGTATTTTACTTGGCACAATAAATAGCTGGACACAATAATGTGTTGGACACAGTATTTTACTTGGCACAATAAATAGCTGGACACAATAATGTGTTGGACACAGTATTTTACTTGGCACAATAAATAGCTGGACACAATAATGTGTTGGACACAGTATTTTACTTGGCACAATAAATAGCTGGACACAATAATGTGTTGGACACAGTATTTTACTTGGCACAATAAATAGCTGGACACAATAATGTGTTGGACACAGTATTTTACTTGGCACAATAAATAGCTGGACACAATAATGTGTTGGACACAGTATTTTACTTGGCACAATAAATAGCTGGACACAATAATGTGTTGGACACAGTGTTTTACTTGGCACAATAAATAGCTGGACACAATAATGTGTTGGACACAGTATTTTACTTGGCACAATAAATAGCTGGACACAATAATGTGTTGGACACAGTATTTTACTTGGCACAATAAATAGCTGGACACAATAATGTGTTGGACACAGTATTTTACTTGGCACAATAAATAGCTGGACACAATAATGTGTTGGACACAGTATTTTACTTGGTACAGTAAATAGCTGGACACAATAATGTGTTGGACACAGTATTTTACTTGGTACAGTAAATAGCTGGACACAATAATGTGTTGGACACAGTATTTTACTTGGCACAATAAATAGCTGGACACAATAATGTGTTGGACACAGTATTTTACTTGGTACAGTAAATAGCTGGACACAATAATGTGTTGGACACAGTATTTTACTTGGCACAATAAATAGCTGGACACAATAATGTGTTGGACACAGTATTTTACTTGGCACAATAAATAGCTGGACACAATAATGTGTTGGACACAGTATTTTACTTGGTACAGTAAATAGCTGGACACAATAATGTGTTGGACACAGTATTTTACTTGGTACAGTAAATAGCTGGACACAATAATGTGTTGGACACAGTATTTTACTTGGCACAATAAATAGCTGGACACAATAATGTGTTGGACACAGTATTTTACTTGGCACAATAAATAGCTGGACACAATAATGTGTGGGACACAGTATTTTACTTGGTACAGTAAATAGCTGGACACAATAATGTGTTGGACACAGTATTTTACTTGGCACAATAAATAGCTGGACACAATAATGTGTTGGACACAGTATTTTACTTGGTACAATAAATAGCTGGACACAATAATGTGTTGGACACAGTTATTTACTTGGCACAATAAATAGCTGGACACAATAATGTGTTGGACACAGTTATTTACTTGGCACAATAAATAGCTGGACACAATAATGTGTTGGACACAGTATTTTACTTGGTACAGTAAATAGCTGGACACAATAATGTGTTGGACACAGTAATTTACTTGGCACAATAAATAGCTGGACACAATAATGTGTTGGACACAGTATTTTACTTGGTACAGTAAATAGCTGGACACAGTATTTTACTTGGCACAATAAATAGCTGGACACAATAATGTGTTGGACACAGTATTTTACTTGGTACAATAAATAGCTGGACACAATAATGTGTTGGACACAGTTATTTACTTGGCACAATAAATAGCTGGACACAATAATGTGTTGGACACAGTATTTTACTTGGTACAGTAAATAGCTGGACACAATAATGTGTTGGACACAGTATTTTACTTGGTACAGTAAATAGCTGGACACAATAATGTGTTGGACACAGTATTTTACTTGGCACAATAAATAGCTGGACACAATAATGTGTTGGACACAGTATTTTACTTGGTACAGTAAATAGCTGGACACAATAATGTGTTGGACACAGTATTTTACTTGGTACAGTAAATAGCTGGACACAATAATGTGTTGGACACAGTATTTTACTTGGCACAATAAATAGCTGGACACAATAATGTGTTGGACACAGTATTTTACTTGGCACAATAAATAGCTGGACACAATAATGTGTTGGACACAGTATTTTACTTGGTACAGTAAATAGCTGGACACAATAATGTGTTGGACACAGTATTTTACTTGGCACAATAAATAGCTGGACACAATAATGTGTTGGACACAGTATTTTACTTGGTACAATAAATAGCTGGACACAATAATGTGTTGGACACAGTTATTTACTTGGCACAATAAATAGCTGGACACAATAATGTGTTGGACATAGTATTTTACTTGGTACAGTAAATAGCTGGACACAATAATGTGTTGGACACAGTAATTTACTTGGCACAATAAATAGCTGGACACAATAATGTGTTGGACACAGTATTTTACTTGGTACAGTAAATAGCTGGACACAGTATTTTACTTGGCACAATAAATAGCTGGACACAATAATGTGTTGGACACAGTATTTTACTTGGTACAATAAATAGCTGGACACAATAATGTGTTGGACACAGTTATTTACTTGGCACAATAAATAGCTGGACACATTAATGTGTTGGACACAGTATTTTACTTGGCACAATAAATAGCTGGACACAGTATTTTACTTGGCACAATAAATAGCTGGACACAATAATGTGTTGGACACAGTATTTTACTTGGCACAATAAATAGCTGGACACAATAATGTGTTGGACACAGTATTTTACTTGGCACAATAAATAGCTGGACACAATAATGTGTTGGACACAGTATTTTACTTGGCACAATAAATAGCTGGACACAATAATGTGTTGGACACAGCATTTTACTTGGCACAATAAATAGCTGGACACAGTATTTTACTTGGCACAATAAATAGCTGGACACAATAATCTGTTGGACACAGTATTTTACTTGGTACAGTAAATAGCTGGACACAATAATGTGTTGGACACAGTATTTTACTTGGCACAATAAATAGCTGGACACAATAATGTGTTGGACACAGTATTTTACTTGGCACAATAAATAGC
The DNA here is from genome assembly GCA_963383655.1 of Bathymodiolus septemdierum. NCBI lineage: Eukaryota > Metazoa > Mollusca > Bivalvia > Mytilida > Modiolidae > Bathymodiolus > Bathymodiolus septemdierum. Next base: position 1,264,115 of record OY726525.1, on the reverse strand, counting down.
TGGACACAATAATGTGTTGGACACAGTATTTTACTTGGTACAGTAAATAGCTGGACACAATAATGTGTTGGACACAGTATTTTACTTGGTACAGTAAATAGCTGGACACAATAATGTGTTGGACACAGTATTTTACTTGGCACAATAAATAGCTGGACACAATAATGTGTTGGACACAGTATTTTACTTGGCACAATAAATAGCTGGACACAATAATGTGTTGGACACAGTATTTTACTTGGTACAGTAAATAGCTGGACACAATAATGTGTTGGACACAGTATTTTACTTGGCACAATAAATAGCTGGACACAATAATGTGTTGGACACAGTATTTTACTTGGTACAGTAAATAGCTGGACACAATAATGTGTTGGACACAGTATTTTACTTGGCACAATAAATAGCTGGACACAATAATGTGTTGGACACAGTATTTTACTTGGTACAGTAAATAGCTGGACACAATAATGTGTTGGACACAGTATTTTACTTGGCACAATAAATAGCTGGACACAATAATGTGTTGGACACAGTATTTTACTTGGCACAATAAATAGCTGGACACAATAATGTGTTGGACACAGTAATTTACTTGGCACAATAAATAGCTGGACACAATAATGTGTTGGACACAGTATTTTACTTGGTACAGTAAATAGCTGGACACAGTATTTTACTTGGCACAATAAATAGCTGGACACAATAATGTGTTGGACACAGTATTTTACTTGGTACAATAAATAGCTGGACACAATAATGTGTTGGACACAGTTATTTACTTGGCACAATAAATAGCTGGACACATTAATGTGTTGGACACAGTATTTTACTTGGCACAATAAATAGCTGGACACAGTATTTTACTTGGCACAATAAATAGCTGGACACAATAATGTGTTGGACACAGTATTTTACTTGGCACAATAAATAGCTGGACACAATAATGTGTTGGACACAGTATTTTACTTGGCACAATAAATAGCTGGACACAATAATGTGTTGGACACAGTATTTTACTTGGCACAATAAATAGCTGGACACAATAATGTGTTGGACACAGCATTTTACTTGGCACAATAAATAGCTGGACACAGTATTTTACTTGGCACAATAAATAGCTGGACACAATAATCTGTTGGAGACAGTATTTTACTTGGTACAGTAAATAGCTGGACACAATAATGTGTTGGACACAGTATTTTACTTGGCACAATAAATAGCTGGACACAATAATGTGTTGGACACAGTATTTTACTTGGCACAATAAATAGCTGGACACAATAATGTGTTGGACACAGTATTTTACTTGGTACAGTAAATAGCTGGACACAATAATGTGTTGGACACAGTATTTTACTTGGTACAGTAAATAGCTGGACACAATAATGTGTTGGACACAGTATTTTACTTGGCACAATAAATAGCTGGACACAATAATGTGTTGGACACAGTATTTTACTTGGCACAATAAATAGCTGGACACAATAATGTGTGGGACACAGTATTTTACTTGGTACAGTAAATAGCTGGACACAATAATGTGTTGGACACAGTATTTTACTTGGCACAATAAATAGCTGGACACAATAATGTGTTGGACACAGTATTTTACTTGGTACAATAAATAGCTGGACACAATAATGTGTTGGACACAGTTATTTACTTGGCACAATAAATAGCTGGACACAATAATGTGTTGGACACAGTTATTTACTTGGCACAATAAATAGCTGGACACAATAATGTGTTGGACACAGTATTTTACTTGGTACAGTAAATAGCTGGACACAATAATGTGTTGGACACAGTAATTTACTTGGCACAATAAATAGCTGGACACAATAATGTGTTGGACACAGTATTTTACTTGGTACAGTAAATAGCTGGACACAGTATTTTACTTGGCACAATAAATAGCTGGACACAATAATGTGTTGGACACAGTATTTTACTTGGTACAATAAATAGCTGGACACAATAATGTGTTGGACACAGTTATTTACTTGGCACAATAAATAGCTGGACACAATAATGTGTTGGACACAGTATTTTACTTGGTACAGTAAATAGCTGGACACAATAATGTGTTGGACACAGTATTTTACTTGGTACAGTAAATAGCTGGACACAATAATGTGTTGGACACAGTATTTTACTTGGCACAATAAATAGCTGGACACAATAATGTGTTGGACACAGTATTTTACTTGGTACAGTAAATAGCTGGACACAATAATGTGTTGGACACAGTATTTTACTTGGTACAGTAAATAGCTGGACACAATAATGTGTTGGACACAGTATTTTACTTGGCACAATAAATAGCTGGACACAATAATGTGTTGGACACAGTATTTTACTTGGCACAATAAATAGCTGGACACAATAATGTGTTGGACACAGTATTTTACTTGGTACAGTAAATAGCTGGACACAATAATGTGTTGGACACAGTATTTTACTTGGCACAATAAATAGCTGGACACAATAATGTGTTGGACACAGTATTTTACTTGGTACAATAAATAGCTGGACACAATAATGTGTTGGACACAGTTATTTACTTGGCACAATAAATAGCTGGACACAATAATGTGTTGGACATAGTATTTTACTTGGTACAGTAAATAGCTGGACACAATAATGTGTTGGACACAGTAATTTACTTGGCACAATAAATAGCTGGACACAATAATGTGTTGGACACAGTATTTTACTTGGTACAGTAAATAGCTGGACACAGTATTTTACTTGGCACAATAAATAGCTGGACACAATAATGTGTTGGACACAGTATTTTACTTGGTACAATAAATAGCTGGACACAATAATGTGTTGGACACAGTTATTTACTTGGCACAATAAATAGCTGGACACATTAATGTGTTGGACACAGTATTTTACTTGGCACAATAAATAGCTGGACACAGTATTTTACTTGGCACAATAAATAGCTGGACACAATAATGTGTTGGACACAGTATTTTACTTGGCACAATAAATAGCTGGACACAATAATGTGTTGGACACAGTATTTTACTTGGCACAATAAATAGCTGGACACAATAATGTGTTGGACACAGTATTTTACTTGGCACAATAAATAGCTGGACACAATAATGTGTTGGACACAGCATTTTACTTGGCACAATAAATAGCTGGACACAGTATTTTACTTGGCACAATAAATAGCTGGACACAATAATCTGTTGGACACAGTATTTTACTTGGTACAGTAAATAGCTGGACACAATAATGTGTTGGACACAGTATTTTACTTGGCACAATAAATAGCTGGACACAATAATGTGTTGGACACAGTATTTTACTTGGCACAATAAATAGCTGGACACAATAATGTGTTGGACACAGTATTTTACTTGGTACAGTAAATAGCTGGACACAATAATGTGTTGGACACAGTATTTTACTTGGTACAGTAAATAGCTGGACACAATAATGTGTTGGACACAGTATTTTACTTGGCACAATAAATAGCTGGACACAATAATGTGTTGGACACAGTATTTTACTTGGCACAATAAATAGCTGGACACAATAATGTGTTGGACACAGTATTTTACTTGGTACAGTAAATAGCTGGACACAATAATGTGTTGGACACAGTATTTTACTTGGCACAATAAATAGCTGGACACAATAATGTGTTGGACACAGTATTTTACTTGGTACAGTAAATAGCTGGACACAATAATGTGTTGGACACAGTATTTTACTTGGCACAATAAATAGCTGGACACAATAATGTGTTGGACACAGTATTTTACTTGGTACAGTAAATAGCTGGACACAATAATGTGTTGGACACAGTATTTTACTTGGCACAATAAATAGCTGGACACAATAATGTGTTGGACACAGTATTTTACTTGGCACAATAAATAGCTGGACACAATAATGTGTTGGACACAGTAATTTACTTGGCACAATAAATAGCTGGACACAATAATGTGTTGGACACAGTATTTTACTTGGTACAGTAAATAGCTGGACACAGTATTTTACTTGGCACAATAAATAGCTGGACACAATAATGTGTTGGACACAGTATTTTACTTGGTACAATAAATAGCTGGACACAATAATGTGTTGGACACAGTTATTTACTTGGCACAATAAATAGCTGGACACATTAATGTGTTGGACACAGTATTTTACTTGGCACAATAAATAGCTGGACACAGTATTTTACTTGGCACAATAAATAGCTGGACACAATAATGTGTTGGACACAGTATTTTACTTGGCACAATAAATAGCTGGACACAATAATGTGTTGGACACAGTATTTTACTTGGCACAATAAATAGCTGGACACAATAATGTGTTGGACACAGTATTTTACTTGGCACAATAAATAGCTGGACACAATAATGTGTTGGACACAGCATTTTACTTGGCACAATAAATAGCTGGACACAGTATTTTACTTGGCACAATAAATAGCTGGACACAATAATCTGTTGGACACAGTATTTTACTTGGTACAGTAAATAGCTGGACACAATAATGTGTTGGACACAGTATTTTACTTGGCACAATAAATAGCTGGACACAATAATGTGTTGGACACAGTATTTTACTTGGCACAATAAATAGCTGGACACAATAATGTGTTGGACACAGTATTTTACTTGGTACAGTAAATAGCTGGACACAATAATGTGTTGGACACAGTATTTTACTTGGTACAGTAAATAGCTGGACACAATAATGTGTTGGACACAGTATTTTACTTGGCACAATAAATAGCTGGACACAATAATGTGTTGGACACAGTATTTTACTTGGCACAATAAATAGCTGGACACAATAATGTGTTGGACACAGTATTTTACTTGGTACAGTAAATAGCTGGACACAATAATGTGTTGGACACAGTATTTTACTTGGCACAATAAATAGCTGGACACAATAATGTGTTGGACACAGTATTTTACTTGGTACAATAAATAGCTGGACACAATAATGTGTTGGACACAGTTATTTACTTGGCACAATAAATAGCTGGACACAATAATGTGTTGGACACAGTATTTTACTTGGTACAGTAAATAGCTGGACACAATAATGTGTTGGACACAGTAATTTACTTGGCACAATAAATAGCTGGACACAATAATGTGTTGGACACAGTATTTTACTTGGTACAGTAAATAGCTGGACACAGTATTTTACTTGGCACAATAAATAGCTGGACACAATAATGTGTTGGACACAGTATTTTACTTGGCACAATAAATAGCTGGCACACAGTATTTTACTTGGCACAATAAATAGCTGGACACAATAATGTGTTGGACACAGTATTTTACTTGGCACAATAAATAGCTGGACACAATAATGTGTTGGACACAGTATTTTACTTGGCACAATAAATAGCTGGACACAATAATGTGTTGGACACAGTATTTTACTTGGCACAATAAATAGCTGGACACAATAATGTGTTGGACACAGCATTTTACTTGGCACAATAAATAGCTGGACACAGTATTTTACTTGGCACAATAAATAGCTGGACACAGTATTTTACTTGGCACAATAAATAGCTGGACACAATAATCTGTTGGACACAGTATTTTACTTGGTACAGTAAATAGCTGGACACAATAATGTGTTGGACACAGTATTTTACTTGGCACAATAAATAGCTGGACACAATAATGTGTTGGACACAGTATTTTACTTGGCACAATAAATAGCTGGACACAATAATGTGTTGGACACAGTATTTTACTTGGTACAGTAAATAGCTGGACACAATAATGTGTTGGACACAGTATTTTACTTGGTACAGTAAATAGCTGGACACAATAATGTGTTGGACACAGTATTTTACTTGGCACAATAAATAGCTGGACACAATAATGTGTTGGACACAGTATTTTACTTGGCACAATAAATAGCTGGACACAATAATGTGTTGGACACAGTATTTTACTTGGTACAGTAAATAGCTGGACACAATAATGTGTTGGACACAGTATTTTACTTGGCACAATAAATAGCTGGACACAATAATGTGTTGGACACAGTATTTTACTTGGTACAATAAATAGCTGGACACAATAATGTGTTGGACACAGTTATTTACTTGGCACAATAAATAGCTGGACACAATAATGTGTTGGACACAGTATTTTACTTGGTACAGTAAATAGCTGGACACAATAATGTGTTGGACACAGTAATTTACTTGGCACAATAAATAGCTGGACACAATAATGTGTTGGACACAGTATTTTACTTGGTACAGTAAATAGCTGGACACAGTATTTTACTTGGCACAATAAATAGCTGGACACAATAATGTGTTGGACACAGTATTTTACTTGGTACAATAAATAGCTGGACACAATAATGTGTTGGACACAGTTATTTACTTGGCACAATAAATAGCTGGACACAATAATGTGTTGGACACAGTATTTTACTTGGTACAGTAAATAGCTGGACACATTAATGTGTTGGACACAGTATTTTACTTGGCACAATAAATAGCTGGACACAGTATTTTACTTGGCACAATAAATAGCTGGACACAATAATGTGTTGGACACAGTATTTTACTTGGCACAATAAATAGCTGGACACAATAATGTGTTGGACACAGTATTTTACTTGGCACAATAAATAGCTGGACACAATAATGTGTTGGACACAGTATTTTACTTGGCACAATAAATAGCTGGACACAATAATGTGTTGGACACAGTATTTTACTTGGCACAATAAATAGCTGGACACAGTATTTTACTTGGCACAATAAATAGCTGGACACAGTATTTTACTTGGCACAATAAATAGCTGGACACAGTATTTTACTTGGCACAATAAATAGCTGGACACAATAATGTGTTGGACACAGTATTTTACTTGGCACAATAAATAGCTGGACACAATAATGTGTTGGACACAGTATTTTACTTGGCACAATAATGTGTTGGACACAGTAATTTACTTGGTACAGTAAATAGCTGGACACAATAATGTGTTGGACACAGTATTTTACTTGGCACAATAAATAGCTGGACACAATATTTTACTTGGCACAATAAATAGCTGGACACAATAATGTGTTGGACACAGTATTTTACTTGACACAATAAATAGCTGGACACAATAATGTGTTGGACACAGTATTTTGCTTGGCACAATAAATAGCTGGACACAATAATGTGTTGGACACAGTATTTTACTTGGCACAATAAATAGCTGGACACAATAATGTGTTGGACACAGTATTTTGCTTGGCACAATAAATAGCTGGACACAATAATGTGTTGGACACAGTATTTTACTTGGCACAATAAATAGCTGGACACAATAATGTGTTGGACACAGTATTTTACTTGGCACAATAAATAGCTGGACACAATAATGTGTTGGACACAGTATTTTACTTGGCACAATAAATAGCTGGACACAATAATGTGTTGGACACAGCATTTTACTTGGCACAATAAATAGCTGGACACAGTATTTTACTTGGCACAATAAATAGCTGGACACAATAATCTGTTGGACACAGTATTTTACTTGGCACAATAAATAGCTGGACACAATAATGTGTTGGACACAGTATTTTACTTGGCACAATAAATAGCTGGACACAATAATGTGTTGGACACAGTAATTTACTTGGTACAGTAAATAGCTGGACACAATAATGTGTTGGACACAGTATTTTACTTGGCACAATAAATAGCTGGACACAATAATGTGTTGGACACAGTATTTTACTTGGTACAATAAATAGCTGGACACAATAATGTGTTGGACACAGTTATTTACTTGGCACAATAAATAGCTGGACACAATAATGTGTTGGACACAGTATTTTACTTGGTGCAGTAAATAGCTGGACACAATAATGTGTTGGACACAGTATTTTACTTGGCACAATAAATAGCTGGACACAATAATGTGTTGGACACAGTATTTTACTTGGTACAGTAAATAGCTGGACACAGTATTTTACTTGGCACAATAAATAGCTGGACACAATAATGTGTTTGGTACAATAAATAGCTGGACACAATAATGTGTTGGACACAGTTATTTACTTGGCACAATAAATAGCTGGACACAATAATGTGTTGGACACAGTATTTTACTTGATACAGTAAATAGCTGGACACATTAATGTGTTGGACACAGTATTTTACTTGGCACAATAAATAGCTGGACACAGTATTTTACTTGGCACAATAAATAGCTGGACACAATAATGTGTTGGACACAGTATTTTACTTGGCACAATAAATAGCTGGACACAATAATGTGTTGGACACAGTATTTTACTTGGCACAATAATGTGTTGGACACAGTAATTTACTTGGTACAGTAAATAGCTGGACACAATAATGTGTTGGACACAGTATTTTACTTGGCACAATAAATAGCTGGACACAATATTTTACTTGGCACAATAATGTGTTGGACACAGTATTTTACTTGGCACAATAAATAGCTGGACACAATAATGTGTTGGACACAGTATTTTGCTTGGCACAATAAATAGCTGGACACAATAATGTGTTGGACACAGTATTTTACTTGGCACAATAAATAGCTGGACACAATAATGTGTTGGACACAGTATTTTGCTTGGCACAATAAATAGCTGGACACAATAATGTGTTGGACACAGTATTTTACTTGGCACAATAAATAGCTGGACACAATAATGTGTTGGACACAGTATTTTACTTGGCACAATAAATAGCTGGACACAATAATGTGTTGGACACAGTATTTTACTTGGCACAATAAATAGCTGGACACAGTATTTTACTTGGCACAATAAATAGCTGGACACAGTATTTTACTTGGCACAATAAATAGCTGGACACAATAATGTGTTGGACACAGTATTTTACTTGGCACAATAAATAGCTGGACACAATAATGTGTTGGACACAGTATTTTACTTGGCACAATAAACAGCTGGACACAATAATGTGTTGGACACAGTAATTTACTTGGTACAGTAAATAGCTGGACACAATAATGTGTTGGACACAGTATTTTACTTGGCACACTAAATAGCTGGACACAATAATGTGTTGGACACAGTATTTTACTTGGTACAATAAATAGCTGGACACAATAATGTGTTGGACACAGTTATTTACTTGGCACAATAAATAGCTGGACACAATAATGTGTTGGACACAGTATTTTACTTGGTACAGTAAATAGCTGGACACAATAATGTGTTGGACACAGTAATTTACTTGGCACAATAAATAGCTGGACACAATAATGTGTTGGACACAGTATTTTACTTGGTACAGTAAATAGCTGGACACAGTATTTTACTTGGCACAATAAATAGCTGGACACAATAATGTGTTGGACACAGTATTTTACTTGGTACAATAAATAGCTGGACACAATAATGTGTTGGACACAGTTATTTACTTGGCACAATAAATAGCTGGACACAATAATGTGTTGGACACAGTATTTTACTTGATACAGTAAATAGCTGGACACATTAATGTGTTGGACACAGTATTTTACTTGGCACAATAAATAGCTGGACACAATAATGTGTTGGACACAGTATTTTACTTGGCACAATAAATAGCTGGACACAATAATGTGTTGGACACAGTATTTTACTTGGCACAATAAATAGCTGGACACAGTATTTTACTTGGCACAATAAATAGCTGGACACAGTATTTTACTTGGCACAATAAATAGCTGGACACAATAATGTGTTGGACACAGTATTTTACTTGGCACAATAAATAGCTGGACACAATAATGTGTTGGACACAGTATTTTACTTGGCACAATAAATAGCTGGACACAATAATGTGTTGGACACAGTAATTTACTTGGTACAGTAAATAGCTGGACACAATAATGTGTTGGACACAGTATTTTACTTGGCACAATAAATAGCTGGACACAATAATGTGTTGGACACAGTATTTTACTTGGCACAATAAATAGCTGGACACAATAATGTGTTGGACACAGTATTTTACTTGGCACAATAAATAGCTGGACACAATAATGTGTTGGACACAGTATTTTGCTTGGCACAATAAATAGCTGGACACAATAATGTGTTGGACACAGTATTTTACTTGGCACAATAAATAGCTGGACACAATAATGTGTTGGACACAGTATTTTACTTGGTACAGTAAATAGCTGGACACAGTATTTTACTTGGCACAATAAATAGCTGGACACAATAATGTGTTGGACACAGTATTTTACTTGGTACAATAAATAGCTGGACACAATAATGTGTTGGACACAGTATTTTACTTGGTACAGTAAATAGCTGGACACAGTATTTTACTTGGCACAATAAATAGCTGGACACAATAATGTGTTGGACACAGTATTTTACTTGGTACAATAAATAGCTGGACACAATAATGTGTTGGACACAGTTATTTACTTGGCACAATAAATAGCTGGACACAATAATGTGTTGGACACAGTATTTTACTTGGTACAGTAAATAGCTGGACACATTAATGTGTTGGACACAGTATTTTACTTGGCACAATAAATAGCTGGACACAATAATGTGTTGGACACAGTATTTTACTTGGCACAATAAATAGCTGGACACAATAATGTGTTGGACACAGTATTTTACTTGGCACAATAAATAGCTGGACACAGTATTTTACTTGGCACAATAAATAGCTGGACACAGTATTTTACTTGGCACAATAAATAGCTGGACACAATAATGTGTTGGACACAGTATTTTACTTGGCACAATAAATAGCTGGACACAATAATGTGTTGGACACAGTATTTTACTTGGCACAATAAATAGCTGGACACAATAATGTGTTGGACACAGTAATTTACTTGGTACAGTAAATAGCTGGACACAATAATGTGTTGGACACAGTATTTTACTTGGCACAATAAATAGCTGGACACAATAATGTGTTGGACACAGTATTTTACTTGGCACAATAAATAGCTGGACACAGTATTTTACTTGGCACAATAAATAGCTGGACACAATAATGTGTTGGACACAGTATTTTGCTTGGCACAATAAATAGCTGGACACAATAATGTGTTGGACACAGTATTTTACTTGGCACAATAAATAGCTGGACACAATAATGTGTTGGACACAGTATTTTACTTGGCACAATAAATAGCTGGACACAATAATGTGTTGGACACAGTATTTTACTTGGCCCAATAAATAGCTGGACACAGTATTTTACTTGGCACAATAAATAGCTGGACACAGTATTTTACTTGGCACAATAAATAGCTGGACACAATAATGTGTTGGACACAGTATTTTACTTGGCACAATAAAAAGCTGGACACAGTATTTTACTTGGCACAATAAATAGCTGGACACAGTATTTTACTTGGCACAATAAATAGCTGGACACAATAATGTGTTGGACACAGTATTTTACTTGGCACAATAAATAGCTGGACACAATAATGTGTTGGACACAGTATTTTACTTGGCACAATAAATAGCTGGACACAATAATGTGTTGGACACAGTATTTTACTTGGCACAATAAATAGCTGGACACAATAATGTGTTGGACACAGTAATTTACTTGGTACAGTAAATAGCTGGACACAATAATGTGTTGGACACAGTATTTTACTTGGCACAATAAATAGCTGGACACAATAATGTGTTGAACACAGTATTTTACTTGGCACAATAAATAGCTGGACACAGTATTTTACTTGGCACAATAAATAGCTGGACACAATAATGTGTTGGACACAGTAATTTACTTGGTACAGTAAATAGCTGGACACAGTATTTTACTTGGCACAATAAATAGCTGGACACAATAATGTGTTGGACACAGTATTTTACTTGGCACAATAAATAGCTGGACACAATAATGTGTTGGACACAGTAATTTACTTGGTACAGTAAATAGCTGGACACAATAATGTGTTGGACACAGTATTTTACTTGGCACAATAATGTGTTGGACACAGTATTTTACTTGGCACAATAAATAGCTGGACACAATAATGTGTTGGACACAGTATTTTACTTGGCACAATAAATAGCTGGACACAATAATGTGTTGGACACAGTAATTTACTTGGCACAATAAATAGCTGGACACAATAATGTATTTTGCTAGACCAACTGTATTTTTTTAGATTTATCTCGTTTCACTATTTCAAGCATTAAATATGCCTTCCAAAATTTGGATGGGCCACTTTTAGACTCCTTTTTCGAAATAAAATAGCAAAATTGTTTATGGTTCATCAATAACCCATAAAGATGATCATTGTGAAAAAAACGGCATTAAAATTGGATAAAAAATACAGCTTTTGTTGGTCCCTTTCGGATGAGTTTTATCTTCGAGTGAGAGAGTTGTGATTGTTGTTTAACGCCAATTCAGCAAATTTTCAGCTCTATCATGGCGAGAACAAGTCAATTTTCAACCAACACGATGAGTTGGATTTTCATAGTGCTAGCTCACTGAAACAACAGTCCCCGGGTAGACATGTCGCTTCACTCAGACACATTATTCTGATTCCGAGCCAACCAGTCTTTGCTCTTACTCCTTGATGCTGCATGCTCAGCGAAGAAGCAACAAATACCTATTTTATAGTCTTTGGTTTGACCCAATCGAGGCTCGAACCCACGATCTACCGCACTCGAGGTGAGCACGCTAACCATTATGCCACCGATGCAGTAGTTTATCTTCGAAACCGTAAGAAACGGAGGAAATCTTTAGTTGGAAGCTCTTGGTGCAATCAAATCAAAGAAAAAAACTGTATCAAAATTGGATGAAAAATAAACATTTCTATATACTTTCAAAATGAGCAAAATTTCATAATTTTGGTACCTTTTAAACTGCTTTACAAAATAAAATAGTAAAATTGTTTATGGTCCACCAATAACCCATGATGATCATTTTGCAAAAAAACTGCATTAAAATGGGAAGAAAAATAAACTAGACTAGGGTAAACAAATTACAAATTTTGGAATTTGGCCTTTCATGGCCCTTTTCGGTTGAATTTATTTCTGAAACCATAAGAGACAGACAGAGGAAATCCATACTACACTGTAGGTACAGAAGCTCTCAATAACACTTTCTATTCACAAAAGTTTACACACCCCTGAACTTGGCTGAAGTCAATGTATTACATCGATATTTTATGTTTGGTTGATCAATCTATCCCTCACTTCCATGTTCATACATGCTCTTATTAATATTATCATCCGATGTACATTACATCTTCAAATTGTTCCTAATCAATGACAATGATGACAATGTCATTATTGAGAACGGACTATATTAACAACGATATATAATTATAAGATAAGATTTTTTTGTCCAATCAAGGTCCCAGCAAGTGGCAGAGTCATTACAGTGATTTATATTACAAAAAAAAAACATTCTAATACATAAATATAATAAATAGTATACAAACAAGCAATTTGCAGAAATTAGATTGGTACATAAGTACTAAACATATCTATGTCTCTGATGAGTATAATATTTGGAAGAGTCCACTGGGCAATTACAAAAAAAAAAAAAAAAAAAAAAATATATCATTTGTTGATATTTAATAAGTTATTAACTTCTTCTGAACACCGAAATAGAAATAAACCCTTTTACATTTACAAGGGGCAAATTCAAAAACAGAAGGCAGATCCAGTGTCCTTCCCATGGCCAATGTACATGCATGAAAGCAATGCCATCCATATACAGGGGCACAGGCACTTGTTTCATTCAAAAAATATATGCCCCCTCCTCTTCCTTACTTCAAGGTAAACATCCACCCCTTTCCCCTTCCCCACTTTGCCTCAATATTTTTCGCTTATTTGTGATCCTTTCACAGACATTTCTCTTTTCGACTGCCACATTTAAATATATCTACTGGGCCCCCCTCACACAAATTGGACAAGAATAGTCAGCGAAAGTGGCTTATTAAAAATTTCAGTCAATGAAACGGATACAACCACTTCCGGTCCGGTTTAAATTGATTTAGAAAATTTAAAAAAAGGTGTTTTAAAAATCAAATGTCGGTAATTTGGAGTTGAACATATTTTTATAATCTGCATTGGAACAATTATCTGTATTCTAAAGGCTTACTTTACATTTGAGAGGAGATGATCATGTGGCATTGTTACACATGGCCGGTCTAAAGAATTCTGAATGCATATGAAAAATCCAGCGCAAACCGGAAGTGGCTGTATCCGTTTCATTGACTGAAATTTTTAATAAGCCACGTTCGCTGACTACTCTTGTCCAATTTGTCTGAGGGGGACCCGGTAGATATATTTAAATGTGGCAGTCGAAAAGAGAAATATCTCGGGAGTGTAACGATATAATTCGGTCAGCGAAAGGATCACAAATAAGCAAAAAATACTTAGGCAAAGTGGGAAGGGGAAAAGGGTAGATGTTTACCTTGAAGTAAGGAAGAGGAGGGGGCATATATTTTTTGAGTGAAACAAGTGCTTGTGTACAGAGGTCATCAAGGGCCGGTGCCTAAAGGACATTTAGACTGGAAATGATTAAACAAAATGAAATTAAAATGAAATTAAAGTCCTCCTCATGGCCAATGTACATGGAGGAAATTTGCATCATCCAGATACAGGAAATTTGCATCATCCAGATACAGAGGCCATCAAGGGCAGGTGCATTAGGACCATGTCCATGATCATAAAATCACAAGTATTAAATTGTTTTAAACTATTCACATGAAACGTTGAAGGATTTCTGTTTGCATCGTGTGTGTAGCTAACAGCATTCAGGAAATGAGAAAAGTCACAGGGTCCTGCTAAGGCTGCATAGCCATATGCATAGCACTCAGACTCAGTCGTGTACAAACCTTCCCCCCTTTTTGTTGTTAATACTTTTCGGTCCACAAAGCACCTTTAAATCATAAAGTACTTTAAAAATTGTATAAATATATCTTAATTATGTGTGATTTTAGTACATTTACCATAATGCAGGAAAAAATAGAGAAGTAATCAGATTTAAGCTTTGACCAACATGTTACAAGGGACGTAATTCAATGATTATCTTAAAACATAGTTCGATTCCGGTTTCTTGGTTCCGGATAAATATTTGTTTACCGTTCCCGCACATGCTCAAAAGTAACAGAACAAAACGTCTGCAGCAGGGTAGAGGTCGATTAGATCAACGTGTGTAGCTCTTTTATAAAATTTGAACATGCTCAATTTTGTCACCCTGGCATCTTTACTGAACGACTACAAACAAATATGGACGACATTATGCACTAAGTCAGTTAGTGGACATAATCGTTCGTCACCTCAAATTCCCCCTAGATATATTTCAAATAAAACCACAACTTTCATATACACAGTGGTTATTTCTTTACAAATTTTGCTGAAAATTACGTTGAAGTTTTTCTCAATAATTTTCATACAATTTTGTGATTAAAGATTTTTCCTTAAATCACAAATTTTAATTTGAACGTGACTTAACTAGATTTTTTTTCTACTATTGTTGAACTTCAACACGGTATTTAAATCTTTAAAAGGTTAAAGATATGAATAAAAAATATGACGAAAAACTTTAAAACATTTTGCGTTGTAAGTAAAAATGTCAGCAAAGCTGGTCAAGAAATGACATCTATATGATTTTTTGAAGAAGAAAAAGGTGACCTTAATTGAAATATATAAGAACAAATCGGATGTGACGAACAATTATGTACTGTATATTGTACGCATTAATATTGATGCGTGAAGAAATACTAGAAGAAGGAAGTTAACAACTTTAAAAAATGTAATTATAAACTTACCCCCTCAACGCGACAGATGCCAAGTGATGGCAAATAGCTCATATGGCATTAGGTCAGGTGAGCTAAAAGTGCAAAGACATAATCTTGAACTTTATAAATTAATACATTGTATATTTATTCTTCATGACACAGAAATGGTCATGTAAGCATTTTATAGAATACTTGTTATAACAGAGAGTCGATGACATTAACTGTAATTTAAATGTCAGATACTTACGTCATACCATGAGAAGACATGAAAGGGAAACATGGGTAATATATTCATTAAAAAAAATTGTTTTATTTGTTTACCGGTCCCGCACATGCTCAAAAGTAACAGAATAAAACGTCTACATTGGGATAGCGTTCGATTGGATTAAAACGCACAGCTCTTGTATCAATTTTGAGCGAGTGAAGGATTGTTGGATGTTGCAGACGCGTAGGAGTAGGCCTAAAAGTGGGGATGGTGTATGCTTTTTTAGTGGACCGCAGTGGAGAAAGCTCCATGAGAGGACCCGAAAGTGGGTTGATAAAGTTCAAATGCTTATAATTAGAATCTACTAACTCAAATCTATCGCTTTAATTGTGATAATCATATATTAATGACTGGCGTTTAGTAGATTTTTTGTTACGTTTTGAGGAACCGTCGTGATCGTGATCATATGGTGGTTGGATTTACAACTGCCTATGGAATCAGTTCCTATCACCACTAACGTTGTGAGTTCCAAAGATCCCTCTCATGGCGATGTGTACTCGATACAACATTATGCGATAAAGTTTGTCAGTGACTTGTGGTAGGTCGGTGAATTTCTCCAGATATCTCGGTTTCCTCCGCCAATAAAACTTGCCGCCACGATATAGCTGAAGCATTGTTGACAGTGGCGTTATACACCATAACCCTAGCCCTTTGTTACGTTTTGACTTGTCCTGGATAGCAGGAGAAATATATCTAACAACCACTGATTCCATAATTTTAATCTTTTCATCATCAGACATGTCAATGACATTGTGTAGTGAAATGAAATGAACACTTTATTGAAAGTGCTATTTTTCCATTACATCAATGTTGTATTTATAAAGTTGGAAATCCCATTGTAGAATTCTCGGGTGTTTACATAGAAGTGATCGATTAATTAGAGGATCCCGAGTAAATTTTAGAGTATATAAGGCGGTCAAAATGCCGCGGATGGTTGCATTCGGTTTATGCTATTTGTGAAGTGCATGTCGAAAGAGTAGAAAGATTAAATAGGGATATTGAGCTGAACTGAGCTAAAACAAGACATCAAGGTTTAAAGAATAGCAGAAGTGACTGCATTTAAGTCTTGCCTGTTATTCGGATAAAACGTTTGATCGTTGAATAGCTCAAAGCGAGCCAACATTCTATTTATAGTTATAATTGTAGTTTACTGAGCAAAATTGAGATATACAATTTTCTACTAATTTAAAATAAGACAATTAATTTGGATAGGTTCTTTTCATTTTACACAATATATCTCGAACCACAAGAAGTAACTTAGGTACGAACCCTTTCTTACAGTTTATTTTCCTATTTATTTTAATTTACTTTATCATATCATTTTCAATAGATACCCGGCCCGTTACAATTGAAACAGTTGTCTAAGGACTACAATTCTAATGACTGATCATCTATAACTTTGAAGTCGACCTGACTTGGTGGTAGTCTCCATCGGGTTCAATATAATCATACTCGCATTATATTAATGTTTACACAATACAAATGTATTAATTTAAAACCATTCATCACTTTGTATTCGACAAAGTAATATGTCACAATCTTGTTCCTTAGGAATTTTTTGTCGAAATATATTCCGTCTCTGCAGAAAAGATTATAAACGATGGATTTTCATATAGTGAAAATGTATAAAGATAAGGTTTCAACAAAAATGTCAAAAATATTTTTGTTATCAATGTGTGACGTAAAAGTGTTTTTGACATTTGGCGCTGATTTGACAACTGTTTTACCTGTTTTTTTCAAGTATTGTTGTAAATACTGTTATAGTGACAGCCGGAAACTTTGAGCCGTAATGAAAGGGGGAGGTTTGGCGCTTTAAAATCTGATTCAACCCACCATTTCTTTAGAAATGCCTGTACCAAGTCAGGGTCATTACGGTTTTCACAGTTTTCTGGTTGTTGACTGATTTTGTCTGTTTATATACTTATGAGTTTTGACTTTCCCTTTGTTAGATTGTTCGGAGTTCGGTAATTTTGTTATTACTCTTATTTCACAGAAAAACAAATTGGTTGACACTAGCTAACTGAAACAACAGTCCGTCGGGGGGTAGACATGCTACTCCACTGCTGCGTTCATACACATGCGAACCAACCAGTTTTTGTCCTTACCCTTAATACCAAGTGTTTAATACAGAAAGAGCAAATACCAATTCCATAGTCTTCGGTTTGACACGACCGGGGATCGAACACACGATCTACCACACTCGAGGCAAGCACGCTAACCATTACACCACAGATGAACCCACGATCTACCACACTCTAGGCAAGCACGCTAACCATTACACCACAGATGAACCAACGATCTATCACACTCTAGGCAAGCACGCTAAACATTACACCACAGATGAACCCACGATCTACCACACTCTAGGCAAACACGCTAACCATTACACCACAGATGAGCCCACGATCTACCACACGCTAGGCAAGCACGCTAACCATTACACCACAGATGAACCCACGATCTACCACACTCGAGGCAAGCACGCTAACCATTACACCACAGATGAACCCACGATCTACTACACTCTAGGCAAGCACGCTAACCATTACACCACAGATGAACCCACGATCTACCACACTCTAGGCAAACACGCTAACCATTACACCACAGTTGAACCCACGATCTACCACACTCTAGGCAAGAACGCTAACCATTACACCACCGATGAACCCACGATCTACCACACTCGAGACAAGCACGCTATCCATTACACCACAGATGAACCGACGATCTACCACACCCGAGACAAGCACGTTAACCATTACACCACAGATGAACCCACGATCTACCACACTGTAGGCAAACACGCTAACCATTACACCACAGATGCAGTTACTATGGATATCGAATTTGAATATTCACAATGTTGTCATCCTGGTATTCGTAGCGAACGAAAAACAAACAAATATGAACGACATTTAAAAAATATATTCATTGATGTACATGTAGGAATGATTGAAGAAGGAAATGTACTATTTATACAATAATATTGTGTTGTCCATGTTATATGCTGAAATATGTCCTAAGGTTAGAAGGCATAATGCGATGCCGAAATATGTCCCAAGGTTAGAAGGCATAATGCGATGCCGAAATATGTCCCAAGGTTAGAAGGCATAATGCGATGCCGAAATATGTCCCAAGGTTAGAAGGCATAATGCATGACCCGAAGAGTGCATTATGCCTTCTAACCTTGGGACATTTTTCCGGCATATAACATGGACAACACAATATTATTGTTATTATTACTCTGAATGTCTTTGGTGATTTAAAAAAATGAAATTTTTCTAAAATGTATTGATAGTATAAAGATTGGCAAATAATATTCATCTAAATTCAAGAAATATTTAATTTCAACAATAACAATGAACTGTCAAATATTTAATTCCCAATCTTGGAACTGCCCATTGTTTTAACAGACGACAGCATCAACGTTAAAGAAAAATGTATACTACATTGTAAATTGCACACTGTTAAAAGCGCTCAGGTGATCCCGTTTAGACCCCGCCTATTTAAATGACGTAACATTGTTATAAGCTCCGCCCATCAGTACAGTAATGACTCCAACAACCACAGGGCCTTGTCACTATCCACGTAAATATACTATCAATGCATAAACATGTACAAGGGCGGACACCTTTTTTTACCCCCGCTCGCTTCAAGTCGTGTTTGTTTTTTAAATTCATTCTAATATATTCAAAACCCTGTTTGGTTCAACTCCCAAGATCTTATTCTTTTAACGAAATATCATGACTTCCCCTCGACTACCTGTTGTGAAGGCGCAGCGGTCGTTTTTGTCAGGAATTCGCCTGAGTACCCAACTCCATGGACACAAAGTGAAAGTAACAGCGCCACCTATGAAAAAAAACGGAAGTTCGGAACACTCGGGGTTTTAGATTTGTGGTAAGGAAAATACTGTTAAGATTCAAACTTCAAATTGCCCCGCTCGTTTAATGTTGTTTGAATCTTAACGGTATTTTCCTTACCTCAGAGCTAAAACCCCGAGAGTTCCGAACTTCCGTTTTTTTAATAGGTGGCGCTGTTACTTTCACTGTGTCTTTTGTGCCCAATGTTGCCAGTGTCTCTGGATAGTCCATTCTTTATTGTCCCTTCGGTTTTTACTAATAAAACTTTTTTTTAAAGAATTTTAACAAATTTAGTGCACACTACGCGTTTCTGGAATAACCTTTATCAGGTACACTCAAAACCTAAATATTTAAATGGCCCGTCTAAGCTGGATAGCCAAAATCGACTAATGTGCCTGCAGGAGGTGAACCTTTGTTATCCCCTCGCCAACGAAGTTGCGAAGGGATACAGTAACGCTACCATCCGTCCTTCCGTCCGTCACATCCTTGTGAACACTCTAGGATCAACATCCTTCAATGGATTTTGACCTGACTTGGAACATATTTAGTCCTTAAGAGAATCTGGAACCCTATCGATTTTCAAGGTCATAGGTCAAAGGTCAAGGTCACCGGATCAGATTTTTACTGCATGGCATCCTTGTGAACACTCTAAAATCAACATCCTTCAATGGATTTTGACCAAGCTTGGTACCTACATAGTCCTTAGGAGAGTCTGGAAACTTATTGATTTTCAAGGTCAAAGGCCAAGGGGTCAAATTTTTACCGCATAACATCCTTGTGAACACTCTAGAATCAACATCCTTCAATGGATTTTGACCAAACTTGATACATACTTATTCCTTAGGAGAGTCTGGAACCCTATTTATTTTCAAGGTCAAAGGTCAAGGTCACCGGGTAATTTTTTTTACCGCATAACATCCTTGTGAATACTCTAGAATCAAGATCCTTCAAAGGATTTTGACCAAACTTTGTACATGCGTAGTCCTTAGAAGAATCTGGAAACCTATTGATTTTCAAGGTCAAAGGTCAAGGTCACAGGGTCTAATTTTTAGGCAAGGGGATACACCACGCTTTGCGTTGCCCTTGTTTTAATAATAATTACATGAATTGGGAAATGTAAATTTTGATAAAAAAAAATATATCTAATCGAAACCATTGACTACTAACGTTTATTAAAAACACTGGACGTAATATGTGTATATACAAACTAAACACGGCCTAATATATATCATTTCAAGGCTTGTACATTGTAATTGACAGCGATCGTGACCTATCTATGCCATACTGGTTCCACTGGGACTACAAAGTTTAAGTATATATTTAAATAGTTTTAAAAAAAAGGCAGAAAATAAACCTTGTAAATTATTTATTCAAAGAATTCATCAAAAATCTATTAATTGTCATAAAAATGGGAAAGCGATTTAGAAACGTCTATAGAAGATTGGCATGGTATTTATTCACAGTCATTTTGTATAACTAAAGATACAAAACTATAAAATGTTCAGTTTAAACTATTGCACAGAATTTTACCTGTCAATTCATTCCTATATAAATGTGGACTTAAAGAAACAGAATTATGTACTTTTTGTATGGAAACTAAGGAAAACTTCTTACCTTTATTTTGGAATTGTAATTTAGTTCAACATTTTTGGTTTGCTGTTAAAAACTTTTTAATGATTTGTGGTATTGCTCTTCCATTAAATGCAAGAGAGATAAATCTTGGAATATCTGAGCGTTACATTGAGAATCAGAATACAACAAAATAATATCTTGCTAATTTTAAAATGTTATATATATTTATATATAGGTGTAGATATAAGGGAGAAATCACACACGGAGGTCTTCAATACCTCAAATGTTATATAAAAATAGAGAAAAACTCTACTTTTTACATATCCCCAAAACAGAAAGAGCAAATTGATATAAAAACAAATGGCTTAATCTTGAGACGGCAATGCATGACTGATTATCTTTGAATACATGTTGTATTATCTTTGTTCTTGTATTTTAAATTGCTTGTTTGAAAACAAAATAACTTTTTAAATACATATTATTTTGTGTATTTATCATTCCTATTGTATGTATTGAAATTCATATGTATTTAACACTTTTCTAATTTCAAAATAAACAATTTTTTTTTAAAATATATATGCTTATTGCTTAATAATTAAAACTATGCATTAACATTATCGATTGGTTTGAAGTCAATTGATTCAACTTTTGCAATATTATTGTGTTGTATCAGCATATATCACTGTCTTATACGTTTTGATGAAATATAATTGACAGAGGATAGCAAATTAAAACGTAAATGATACGTAAATGAATACAAACATGAACTCTCTACAAAAAAAAATAGCAGTCGTCAAGACGAATCAAACATGAACTCTCTACAAAACAAATGGCTGTCAAGACCAATCAAACATGAACTCTCTACAAAACAAATGACTGTCAAGACGAATCAAACATGAACTCTCTACAAAAAAATGGCAGTCAAGACCTGTCAAACATGAATTCTCTACAAAGCAAATGGCTGTCAAGACGAATCAAACATGAACTCTCTACAAAACAAATGGTTGTCAAGACGAATCAAACATGAACTCTCTACAAACCAAATAGCAGTCAAGACGAATCAAACATGAACTCTCTACAAAACAAATGGCAGTCAAGACCTATCAAACATGAACTCTCTACAAAACAAATGGCAGTCAAGACGAATCAAACATGAACTCTCTACAAAACAAATGGCAGTCAAGACGAATCAAACATGAACTCTCTACAAAACAAATGGCTGTCAAGACGAATAAAACATGAACTTTCTACAACACAAATGGCAGTCAAGACGAATCAAGCATGACCTCTCTACAAAACAAATGGCTGTCAAGACGAATCAAACATGAACTCTCTTCAAAAGAAATGGCAGTCAAGACGAATCAAACATGAACTCTCTACAAAACAAATGGCAGTCAAGACGAATCAAACATGAACTCTCTACAAAACAAATGGCTATCAAGACGAATCAAACATGAACTCTCTACACACCAAATGGCATTCAAGACGAATCAAACATGAACTCTACAAAGCAAATGGTTGTCAAGACGAATCAAACATGAACTCTCTACAAAACAAATGGCTCACAAGACGAATCAAACATGAACTCTCTACAAAACAAATGGCAGTCAAGACGAATCAAACATGAACCCTCTAGAAAACAAATGGCTGTTAAGAAGAATCAAACATGAACTCTCTACAAAACAAAAGGCAGTCAAGACGAATCAAACATGAACTCTCTACAAAACAAATGGCTGTCAAGACGAATCAAACATGAACTCTCTTCAAAACAAATGGCAGTCAAGACGAATAAAACATGAACTTTCTACAACACAAATGGCAGTCAAGACGAATTAAGCATGACCTCTCTACAAAACAAATGGCTGTCAAGACCAATCAAACATGAACTCTCTACAAAACAAATGGCTGTCAAGACGAATGAAACATGAACTCTCTTCAAAAGAAATGGCAGTGAAGACAAATCAAACATGAACTCTCTACAAAACAAATGGCAGTCAAGACGAATCAAACATGAACTCTCTACAAAACAAATGGCATTCAAGACGAATCAAACATGAACTCTACAAAGCAAATGGTTGTCAAGACGAATCAAACATGAACTCTACAAAGCAAATGGTTGTCAAGACGAATCAAACATGAACTCTCTACAAAAGAAATGTCAGTCAAGACCTATCAAACATGAACTCTCTACAAAACAAAAGGCAGTCAAGACGAATCAAACATGAACTCTCTACAAAACAAATGGCAGTCAAGACGAATAAAACATAAACTTTCTACAAAACAAATGGCAGTCAAGACGAATCAAACATGAACTCTCTACAAAACAAATGGCTGTCAAGACCTATCAAACATGAACTCTCTACAAAACAAATGGCTGTCAAGACGAATCAAACATGAACTCTCTACCAAACAAATGACTGTCAAGACGAATCAAACGTGAACTCTCTACACAACAAATGGCAGTCAAGACGAATCAAACATGAACTCTACAAAGCAAATGGTTGTCAAGAAGAATCAGACATGAACTCTCTACAAAACAAATGGCAGTCAAGACGAATCAGACATGAAATCTCTACAAAAGAAATGGCAGTCAAGACGAATCAAACATGAACTCTCTACAAAACAAATGGCAGTCAAGACGAATCAAACATGAACTCTCTACAAAACTAATGACTGTCAAGACGAATCAAACATGAACTCTCTACAAAACAAATGGCAGTCAAGAAGAATCAGACATGAACTCTCTACAAAACAAATGGCAGTCAAGACGAATTAAACATGAACTCTCTACAAAACAAATGGCAGTCAAGACGAATAAAACATGAACTTTCTACAAAACAAATGGCAGTCAAGACGAATCAAACATGAACTTTCTACAAAACAAATGGCAGTCAAGACGAATCAAACATGAACTCTCTACAAAACAAATGGCTCTCAAGACGAATCAAACATGAACTCTCTACAAAACAAATGGCAGTCAAGACCTGTCAAACATGAACTCTCTACAAAAGAAATGGCAGTCAAGACGAATCAAGCATGAACTCTCAACAAAACAAATGGCTGTCAAGACGAATCAAACATGAACTCTCTTCAAAAGAAATGGCTGTCAAGACCTATCAAACATGAACTCTCTACAAAACAAATGGCTGTCAAGACGAATCAAACATGAACTCTCTACACAACAAATGGCAGTCAAGACGAATCAAACATGAACTCTCTACAAAACAAATGGCAGTCAAGACCAATCAAACATGAACTCTCTTCAAAAGAAATGGCAGTCAAGACGAATCAAACATGAACTCTCTACAAAACAAATGGCATTCAAGACGAATCAAACATGAACTCTACAAAGCAAATGGTTGTCAAGACGAATCAAACATGAACTCTCTACAAAACAAATGGCTCACAAGACGAATCAAACATGAACTCTCTACAAAGCAAATGGCAGTCAAGACCAATCAAACATGAACTCTCTACAAAACAAATGGGAGTCAAGACCAATCAAACATGAACTCTCTACAAAACAAATGGCAGTCAAGACGAATCAAACATGAACTCTCTACAAAACAAATGGCAGTCAAGACCAATCAAACATGAACTCTCTACAAAACAAATGTCAGTCAAGACGAATCAAACATGAACTCTCTACAAAACAAATGGCATTCAAGACGAATCAAACATGAACTCTCTACAAAAGAAATGGCAGTCAAGACGAATCAAACATGAACTTTCTACAAAACAAATGTCAGTCAAGACGAATCAAACATGAACTCTCTACAAAACAAATGGCATTCAAGACGAATCAAACATGAACTCTCTACAAAAGAAATGGCAGTCAAGACGAATCAAACATGAACTCTCTACAAAACAAATGGCAGTCAAGACCTATCAAACATGAACTCTCTACAAAACAAATGGCTGTCAAGACGAATCACACATGAACTCTCTAGAAACCAAATGGCTCTCAAGACGAATCAAACATGAACTCTCTTCAAAACAAATGGCAGTCAAGACCAATCAAACATGAACTCTCTACAAAACAAATGACTGTCAAGACGAATCAAACATGAACTCTACAAAGCAAATGGTTGTCAAGACGAATCAAACATGAACTCTCTACAAAACAAATGGCTCACAAGACGAATCAAACATGAACTCTCTACAAAGCAAATGGCAGTCAAGACCAATCAAACATGAACTCTCTACAAAACAAATGGGAGTCAAGACCAATCAAACATGAACTCTCTACAAAACAAATGGCAGTCAAGACGAATCAAACATGAACTCTCTACAAAACAAATGGCAGTCAAGACCAATCAAACATGAACTCTCTACAAAACAAATGTCAGTCAAGACGAATCAAACATGAACTCTCTACAAAACAAATGGCATTCAAGACGAATCAAACATGAACTCTCTACAAAAGAAATGGCAGTCAAGACGAATCAAACATGAACTTTCTACAAAACAAATGTCAGTCAAGACGAATCAAACATGAACTCTCTACAAAACAAATGGCATTCAAGACGAATCAAACATGAACTCTCTACAAAAGAAATGGCAGTCAAGACGAATCAAACATGAACTCTCTACAAAACAAATGGCAGTCAAGACCTATCAAACATGAACTCTCTACAAAACAAATGGCTGTCAAGACGAATCACACATGAACTCTCTAGAAACCAAATGGCTCTCAAGACGAATCAAACATGAACTCTCTTCAAAACAAATGGCAGTCAAGACCAATCAAACATGAACTCTCTACAAAACAAATGACTGTCAAGACGAATCAAACATGAAATCTACAAAAAAAATAGCAGTCGTCAAGACGAATCAAACATGAACTCTCTACAAAACAAATGGCAGTCAAGACGAATCAAACATGAACTCTCTACAACAGAAATGGCAGTCAAGACGACCAAGACATGAACTCTCTAGAAAACAAATGACTGTCAAGACGAATCAAACATGAACTCTCTACAAAACAAATGGCAGTCAAGTCGAATAAAACATGAACTTTCTACAGCACAAATGGCAGTCAAGACGAATCGAGCATGACCTCTCTACACAACAAATGGATGTCAAGACCAATCAAACATGAACTCTCTACAAAACAAATGGCAGTCAAGACGAATCAAACATGAACTCTCTACAAAACAAATGGCAGTCAAGACCAATCAAACATGAACTCTCTACAAAACAAATGTCAGTCAAGACGAATCAAACATGAACTCTCTACAAAACAAATGGCATTCAAGACGAATCAAACATGAACTCTCTACAAAAGAAATGGCAGTCAAGACGAATCAAACATGAACTTTCTACAAAACAAATGTCAGTCAAGACGAATCAAACATGAACTCTCTACAAAACAAATGGCATTCAAGACGAATCAAACATGAACTCTCTACAAAAGAAATGGCAGTCAAGACGAATCAAACATGAACTCTCTACAAAACAAATGGCAGTCAAGACCTATCAAACATGAACTCTCTACAAAACAAATGGCTGTCAAGACGAATCACACATGAACTCTCTAGAAACCAAATGGCTCTCAAGACGAATCAAACATGAACTCTCTTCAAAACAAATGGCAGTCAAGACCAATCAAACATGAACTCTCTACAAAACAAATGACTGTCAAGACGAATCAAACATGAACTCTACAAAGCAAATGGTTGTCAAGACGAATCAAACATGAACTCTCTACAAAACAAATGGCTCACAAGACGAATCAAACATGAACTCTCTACAAAGCAAATGGCAGTCAAGACCAATCAAACATGAACTCTCTACAAAACAAATGGGAGTCAAGACCAATCAAACATGAACTCTCTACAAAACAAATGGCAGTCAAGACGAATCAAACATGAACTCTCTACAAAACAAATGGCAGTCAAGACCAATCAAACATGAACTCTCTACAAAACAAATGTCAGTCAAGACGAATCAAACATGAACTCTCTACAAAACAAATGGCATTCAAGACGAATCAAACATGAACTCTCTACAAAAGAAATGGCAGTCAAGACGAATCAAACATGAACTTTCTACAAAACAAATGTCAGTCAAGACCTATTAAACATGAACTCTCTAGAAAACAAATGGCTGTCAAGAAGAATCAAACATGAACTCTCTACAAAACAAATGGCAGTCAAGACGAATCAAACATGAACTCTCTACAAAACAAATGGCAGTCAAGACGAATCAAACATGAACTCTCTACGAAACAAATGGCAGTCAAGACGAATCAAACATGAACTCTCTACGAAACAAATGGCAGTCAAGACGAATCAAACATGAACTCTCTACAAAACAAATGGCAGTCAAGACCAATCAAACATGAACTCTCTACAAAACAAATGGCAGTCAAGACGAATCAAACATGAACTCTCTACGAAACAAATGGCAGTCAAGACGAATCAAACATGAACTCTCTACAAAACAAATGTCAGTCAAGACGAATCAGACATGAACTCTCTACAAAACAAATGGCAGTCAAGACGAATAAAACATAAACTTTCTACAAAACAAATGGCAGTCAAGACGAATCAAACATGAACTCTCTACAAAACAAATGGCTGTCAAGACGAATAAAACATAAACTTTCTACAAAACAAATGGCAGTCAAGACGAATCAAACATGAACTCTCTACAAAACAAATGGCTGTCAAGACCTATCAAACATGAACTCTCTGCAAAACAAATGGCTGTCAAGACGAATCAAACATGAACTCTCTACCAAACAAATGACTGTCAAGACGAATCAAACATGAACTCTCTACAAAACAAATGGCAGTCAAGACCTATCAAACATGAACTCTCTACAAAACAAATGGTTGTCAAGACGAATCAAACATGAACTCTCTACAAAACAAATAGCAGTCGTCAAGACGAATCAAACATGAACTCTCTACAAAACAAATGGCAGTCAAGCCGAATCAAACATGAACTCTGAACAAAACAAATGGCAGTCAAGACCTATTAAACATGAACTCTCTACAAAACAAATGGCAGTCAAGACGAATCAAACATGAACTCTCTACAACAGAAATGGCAGTCAAGACGACCAAGACATGAACTCTCTACAAAACAAATGGTTGTCAAGACGAATCAAACATGAACTCTCTACAAAACAAATGGCAGTCAAGCCGAATCAAACATGAACTCTGAACAAAACAAATGGCAGTCAAGACCTATCAAACATGAACTCTCTACAAAACAAATGGTTGTCAAGACGAATCAAACATGAACTCTCTACAAAACAAATGGCTCACAAGACGTATCAAACATGAACTCTCTACAAAACAAATGGCAGTCAAAAAGAATCAAACATGAACTCTCTACAAAACAAATGACTGTCAAGACGAATCAAACATGAACTCTCTACAAAACAAATGGCAGTCAAGACCTATCAAACATGAACTCTCTACAAAACAAATGGTTGTCAAGACGAATCAAACATGAACTCTCTACAAAACAAATAGCAGTCGTCAAGACGAATCAAACATGAACTCTCTACAAAACAAATGGCAGTCAAGCCGAATCAAACATGAACTCTGAACAAAACAAATGGCAGTCAAGACCTATTAAACATGAACTCTCTACAAAACAAATGGCAGTCAAGACGAATCAAACATGAACTCTCTACAACAGAAATGGCAGTCAAGACGACCAAGACATGAACTCTCTACAAAACAAATGGCTGTCAAGACGAATCAAACATGAACTCTCTACAAAACAAATGGCAGTCAAGACGAATTAAACATGAACTTTCTACAACACAAATGGCAGTCAAGACGAATCAAACATGAACTCTCTACAAAACAAATGGCAGTCAAGCCGAATCAAACATGAACTCTGAACAAAACAAATGGCAGTCAAGACCTATTAAACATGAACTCTCTACAAAACAAATGGCAGTCAAGACGAATCAAACATGAACTCTCTACAAAACAAATGGCAGTCAAGACGAATCAAACATGAACTCTCTACAACAGAAATGGCAGTCAAGACGAATCAAACATGAACTCTCTACAAAACAAATGGCTGTCAAGACGAATCAAACATGAACTCTCTACAAAACAAATGGCAGTCAAGACGAATTAAACATGAACTTTCTACAAAACAAATGGCAGTCAAGCCGAATCAAACATGAACTCTGAACAAAACAAATGGCAGTCAAGACCTATTAAACATGAACTCTCTACAAAACAAATGGCAGTCAAGACGAATCAAACATGAACTCTCTACAAAACAAATGGCAGTCAAGACGAATCAAACATGAACTCTCTACAAAACAAATGGCAGTCAAGACGAATTAAACATGAACGTTCTACAACACAAATGGCAGTCAAGACGAATCAAACATGAACTCTCTACAAAACAAATGGCAGTCAAGCCGAATCAAACATGAACTCTGAACAAAACAAATGGCAGTCAAGACCTATTAAACATGAACTCTCTACAAAACAAATGGCAGTCAAGACGAATCAAACATGAACTCTCTACAACAGAAATGGCAGTCAAGACGACCAAGACATGAACTCTCTACAAAACAAATGGCTGTCAAGACGAATCAAACATGAACTCTCTACAAAACAAATGGCAGTCAAGACCTATCAAACATGAACTCTCTACAAAACAAATGGTTGTCAAGACGAATCAAACATGAACTCTCTACAAAACAAATAGCAGTCGTCAAGACGAATCAAACATGAACTCTCTACAAAACAAATGGCAGTCAAGCCGAATCAAACATGAACTCTGAACAAAACAAATGGCAGTCAAGACCTATTAAACATGAACTCTCTACAAAACAAATGGCAGTCAAGACGAATCAAACATGAACTCTCTACAAAACAAATGGCAGTCAAGCCGAATCAAACATGAACTCTGAACAAAACAAATGGCAGTCAAGACGAATCAAACATGAACTCTCTACAACAGAAATGGCAGTCAAGACGACCAAGACATGAACTCTCTACAAAACAAATGGCTGTCAAGACGAATCAAACATGAACTCTCTACAAAACAAATGGCAGTCAAGACGAATTAAACATGAACTTTCTACAACACAAATGGCAGTCAAGACGAATCAAACATGAACTCTCTACACAACAAATGGCATTCAAGACGAATCAAACATGAACTCTACAAAGCAAATGGTTGTCAAGACGAATCAAACATGAACTCTCTACAAAACAAATGGCTCACAAGACGAATCAAACATGAACTCTCTACAAAGCAAATGGCAGTCAAGACCAATCAAACATGAACTCTCTACAAAACAAATGGGAGTCAAGACCTATTAAACATGAACTCTCTACAAAACTAATGGCAGTCAAGAAGAATGAAACATGAACTCTCTACAAAACAAATGTCAGTCAAGACGAATCAAATATGAACTCTCTACAAAACAAATGGCATTCAAGACGAATCAAACATGAACTCTCTACAAAAGAAATGGCAGTCAAGACGAATAAAACATGAACTTTCTACAAAACAAATGGCAGTCAAGACGAATCAAACATGAACTCTCTACAAAACAAATGGCATTCAAGACGAATCAAACATGAACTCTCTACAAAACTAATGGCAGTCAAGAAGAATGAAACATGAACTCTCTACAAAACAAATGGCATTCAAGACGAATCAAACATGAACTCTCTACAAAAGAAATGGCAGTCAAGACGAATAAAACATGAACTCTCTACAAAACAAATGGCAGTCAAGACGAATCAAACATGAACTTTCTACAAAACAAATGGCAGTCAAGACCTATCAAACATGAACTCTCTACAAAACAAATGGCTGTCAAGACGAATCACACATGAACTCTCTAGAAACCAAATGGCTCTCAAGACGAATCAAACATGAACTCTCTTCAAAACAAATGGCAGTCAAGACCAATCAAATATGAACTCTCTACAAAACAAATGGCAGTCAAGACGAATCAAACATGAACTCTCTACAACAGAAATGGCAGTCAAGACGACCAAGACATGAACTCTCTACAAAACAAATGACTGTCAAGACGAATCAAACATGAACTCTCTACAAAACAAATGGCAGTCAAGTCGAATAAAACATGAACTTTCTACAGCACAAATGGCAGTCAAGACGAATCGAGCATGACCTCTCTACACAACAAATGGATGTCAAGACGAATCAAACATGAACTCTCTTTAAAAGAAATGGCAGTCAAGAGGAATCAAACATGAACTCTCTACAAAACAAATGGCTGTCAAGACGAATCAAACATGAACTCTCTACACAACAAATGGCATTCAAGACGAATAAAACATGAACTCTACAAAGCAAGTGGCAGTCAAGACGAATCAAACATGAACTCTCTACAAAACAAATGGCTCACAAGGCGAATCAAACATGAACTCTCTACAAAACAAATGGCAGTCAAGACGAATCAAACATGAACTCTCTACAAAACAAATGTCAGTCAAGACCAATCAAACATGAACTTTCTACAAAACAAATGGCAGTCAAGACGAATCAAACATGAACTCTCTACAAAATAAATGTCAGTCAAGACCGATCAAACATGAACTCTCTACAAAACAAATGGCAGTCAAGACGAATCAAACATGAACTCTCTACAAAACAAATGACTGTCAAGACGAATCAAACATGAACTCTCTACAAAACAAATGACTGTCAAGACGAATCAAACATGAACTCTCTACAAAACAAATGGCTGTCAAGACGAATCAGACATGAACTCTCTACAAAACAAATGGCAGTCAAGACCAATCAAACATGAACTCTACAAAACAAATGGCAGTCAAGACGAATCAAACATGAACTCTCTACAAAACAAATGTCAGTCAAGACCTATCAAACATGAACTCTCTACAAAACAAATGGCTGTCAAGATGAATCAAGCATGAACTCTCTACAAAACAAATGGCTCTCAAGAGGAATCAAACATGAACTCTCTACAAAACAAATGGCAGTCAAGACCTGTCAAACATGAATTCTCTACAAAACAAATGGCAGTCAAGACGAATCAAACATGAACTCTCTTCAAAACAAATGGCAGTCAAGACCAATCAAACATGAACTCTCTACAAAACAAATGACTGTCAAGACGAATCAAACATGAACTCTCTACAAAAAAAAAATAGCAGTCGTCAAGACGAATCAAACATGAACTCTCTACAAAACAAATGGCAGTCAAGACGAATCAAACATGAACTCTCTACAAAACAAATGGCAGTCAAGACGAATCAAATATGAACTCTCTACAAAACAAATGGCAGTCAAGACGAATCAGACATGAAATCTCTACAAAAGAAATGGCAGTCAAGACGAATCAAACATGAACTCTCTACAAAACAAATGGCAGTCAAGACGAATCAAACATGAACTCTCTACAAAACTAATGACTGTCAAGACGAATCAAACATGAACTCTCTACAAAACAAATGGCAGTCAAGAAGAATCAGACATGAACTCTCTACAAAACAAATGGCAGTCAAGACGAATTAAACATGAACTCTCTACAAAACAAATGGCAGTCAAGACGAATAAAACATGAACTTTCTACAAAACAAATGGCAGTCAAGACGAATCAAACATGAACTCTCTACAAAGCAAATGGCAGTCAAGACCTATCAAACATGAACTCTCTACAAAACAAATGGCTGTCAAGAGGAATCAAACATGAACTCTCTACAAAACAAATGGCTCTCAAGACGAATCAAACATGAACTCTCTACAAAACAAATGGCAGTCAAGACCTGTCAAACATGAACTCTCTACAAAAGAAATGGCAGTCAAGACGAATCAAGCATGAACTCTCAACAAAACAAATGGCTGTCAAGACGAATCAAACATGAACTCTCTTCAAAAGAAATGGCTGTCAAGACCTATCAAACATGAACTCTCTACAAAACAAATGGCTGTCAAGACCAATCAAACATGAACTCTCTACACAACAAATGGCAGTCAAGACCAATCAAACATGAACTCTACAAAGCAAATGGTTGTCAAGATCAATCAAACATGAACTCTCTACAAAACAAATGGCTCACAAGACCAATCAAACATGAACTCTCTACAAAGAAAAATGGCAGTCAAGACGAATCAAACATGAACCCTCTACAAAACAAATGGCTGTCAAGAAGAATCAAACATTAACTCTCTACAAAACAAATGGCTGTCAAGACGAATCAAATATGAACTATCTACAAAACAAATGGCAGTCAAGACGAATCAAACATGAACTCTCTACAAAACAAATGGCTGTCAAGACGAATCAAACATGAACTCTGTACAAAACAAATGGCAGTCAAGACCAATCAAACATGAACTCTCTACAAAACAAATGGCTCTCAAGACGAATCAAACATGAACTCTCTACAAAACAAATGGCAGTCAAGACCTGTCAAACATGAACTCTCTACAAAAGAAATGGCAGTCAAGACGAATCAAGCATGAACTCTCAACAAAACAAATGGCTGTCAAGACGAATCAAACATGAACTCTCTTCAAAAGAAATGGCTGTCAAGACCTATCAAACATGAACTCTCTACAAAACAAATGGCTGTCAAGACGAATCAAACATGAACTCTCTACACAACAAATGGCAGTCAAGACGAATCAAACATGAACTCTACAAAGCAAATGGTTGTCAAGACCAATCAAACATGAACTCTCTACAAAACAAATGGCTCACAAGACGAATCAAACATGAACTCTCTACAAAGAAAAATGGCAGTCAAGACGAATCAAACATGAACCCTCTACAAAACCAATGGCTGTCAAGAAGAATCAAACATTAACTCTCTACAAAACAAATGGCTGTCAAGACGAATCAAATATGAACTATCTACAAAACAAATGGCAGTCAAGACGAATCAAACATGAACTCTCTTCAAAACAAATGGCAGTCAAGACCAATCAAACATGAACTCTCTACAAAAAAAATAGCAGTCGTCAAGACGAATCAAACATGAACTCTCTACAAAACAAATGACTGTCAAGACGAATCAAACATGAACTCTCTTCAAAACAAATGACTGTCAAGACGAATCAAACATGAACTCTCTACAAAAAAAATAGCAGTCGTCAAGACGAATCAAACATGAACTCTCTACAAAACAAATGACAGTCAAGACGAATAAAACATGAACTCTCTACAAAACAAATGGCAGTCAAGACGAATCAAACATGAACTCTCTACAAAACAAATGGCTGTCAAGACGAATAAAACATGAACTTTCTACAAAACAAATGGCAGTCAAGACGAATCAAACATGAACTCTCTACAAAGCAAATGGCAGTCAAGACCTATCAAACATGAACTATCTACAAAACAAATGGCTGTCAAGACGAATCAAGCATGAACTCTCTACAAAACAAATGGCTCTCAAGACGAATCAAACATGAACTCTCTACAAAACAAATGGCAGTCAAGACCTGTCAAACATGAACTCTCTACAAGACAAATGGCAGTCAAGACGAATCAAACATGAACTCTCTACAAAACAAATGGCAGTCAAGACGAATCACACATGAACTCTCTACAAAGCAAATGGCAGTCAAGACGAATCAAACATGAACTCTCTACAAAACAAATGGCAGTCAAGACGAATAAAACATGAACTTTCTACAAAACAAATGGCAGTCAAGACGAATCAAACATGAACTCTCTACAAAACAAATGTCAATCAAGACCTATCAAACATGAACTCTCTACAAAACAAATGGCTGTCAAGATGAATCAAACATGAACTCTCTACAAAACAAATGGCTCTCAAGAGGAATCAAACATGAACTCTCTACAAAACAAATGGCAGTCAAGACCTGTCAAACATGAATTCTCTACAAAACAAATGGCAGTCAAGACGAATCAAACATGAACTCTCTTCAAAACAAATGGCAGTCAAGACCAATCAAACATGAACTCTCTACAAAACAAATGACTGTCAAGACGAATCAAACATGAACTCTCTACAAAAAAAATAGCAGTCGTCAAGACGAATCAAACATGAACTCTCTACAAAACAAATGGCAGTCAAGACGAATAAAACATGAACTCTCTACAAAACAAATGGCAGTCAAGACGAATCAAACATGAACTCTCTACAAAACAAATGGCAGTCAAGACGAATCAAATATGAACTCTCTACAAAACAAATGGCAGTCAAGACGAATCAGACATGAAATCTCTACAAAAGAAATGGCAGTCAAGACGAATCAAACATGAACTCTCTACAAAACAAATGGCAGTCAAGACGAATCAAACATGAACTCTCTACAAAACTAATGACTGTCAAGACGAATCAAACATGAACTCTCTACAAAACAAATGGTAGTCAAGAAGAATCAGACATGAACTCTCTACAAAACAAATGGCAGTCAAGACGAACAAAACATGAACTTTCTACAAAACAAATGGCAGTCAAGACGAATCAAACATGAACTATCTACAAAGCAACTGGCAGTCAAGACCTATCAAACATGAACTCTCTACAAAACAAATGGCTGTCAAGACGAATCAAACATGAACTCTCTACAAAACAAATGGCTCTCAAGACGAATCAAGCATGAACTCTCTTCAAAAGAAATGGCTGTCAAGACCTATCAAACATGAACTCTCTACAAAACAAATGGCTGTCAAGACGAATCAAACATGAACTCTCTACACAACAAATGGCAGTCAAGACGAATCAAACATGAACTCTACAAAGCAAATGGTTGCCAAGACCAATCAAACATGAACTCTCTACAAAACAAATGGCTCACAAGACGAATCAAACATGAACTCTCTACAAAGAAAAATGGCAGTCAAGACGAATCAAACATGAACCCTCTAAAAAACCAATGGCTGTCAAGAAGAATCAAACATTAACTCTCTACAAAACAAATGGCTGTCAAGACGAATCAAATATGAACTATCTACAAAACAAATGGCAGTCAAGACGAATCAAACATGAACTCTCTACAAAACAAATGGCTGTCAAGACGAATCAAACATGAACTCTCTACAAAACAAATGGCAGTCAAGACCAATCAAACATGAACTCTCTACAAAACAAATGGCTCTCAAGAGGAATCAAACATGAACTCTCTACAAAACAAATGGCAGTCAAGACCTGTCAAACATGAATTCTCTACAAAACAAATGGCAGTCAAGACGAATCAAACATGAACTCTCTTCAAAACAAATGGCAGTCAAGACCAATCAAACATGAACTCTCTACAAAACAAATGACTGTCAAGACGAATCAAACATGAACTCTCTACAAAAAAAATAGCAGTCGTCAAGACGAATCAAACATGAACTCTCTACAAAACAAATGACAGTCAAGACGAATAAAACATGAACTCTCTACAAAACAAATGGCAGTCAAGACGAATCAAACATGAACTCTCTACAAAACAAATGGCAGTCAAGACGAATCAAACATGAACTCTCTACAAAACAAATGGCAGTCAAGACGAATCAGACATGAAATCTCTACAAAAGAAATGGCAGTCAAGACGAATCAAACATGAACTCTCTACAAAACAAATGGCAGTCAAGACGAATCAAACATGAACTCTCTACAAAACTAATGACTGTCAAGACGAATCAAACATGAACTCTCTACAAAACAAATGGCAGTCAAGAAGAATCAGACATGAACTCTCTACAAAACAAATGGCAGTCAAGACGAATTAAACATGAACTCTCTACAAAACAAATGGCAGTCAAGACGAATAAAACATGAACTTTCTACAAAACAAATGGCAGTCAAGACGAATCAAACATGAACTCTCTACAAAGCAAATGGCAGTCAAGACATATCAAACATGAACTATCTACACAACAAATGGCTGTCAAGACGAATCAAGCATGAACTCTCTACAAAACAAATGGCTGTCAAGACGAATCAAATATGAACTATCTACAAAACAAATGGCAGTCAAGACGAATCAAACATGAACTCTCTACAAAACAAATGGCAGTCAAGACCAATCAAACATGAACTCTCTACAAAACAAATGGCAGTCAAGACGAATCAAACATGAACTCTCTACGAAACAAATGGCAGTCAAGACGAATCAAACATGAACTCTCTACAAAAGAAATGTCAGTCAAGACCTATCAAACATGAACTCTCTACAAAACAAAAGGCAGTCAAGACGAATCAAACATGAACTCTCTACAAAACAAATGGCAGTCAAGACGAATAAAACATAAACTTTCTACAAAACAAATGGCAGTCAAGACGAATCAAACATGAACTCTCTACAAAACAAATGGCTCTCAAGACGAATCAAACATGAACTCTCTACAAAACAAATGGCAGTCAAGACCTGTCAAACATGAACTCTCTACAAAAGAAATGGCAGTCAAGACGAATCAAGCATGAACTCTCAACAAAACAAATGGCTGTCAAGACGAATCAAACATGAACTCTCTTCAAAAGAAATGGCTGTCAAGAGCTATCAAACATGAACTCTCTACAAAACAAATGGCTGTCAAGACCAATCAAACATGAACTCTCTACACAACAAATGGCAGTCAAGACCAATCAAACATGAACTCTACAAAGCAAATGGTTGTCAAGATCAATCAAACATGAACTCTCTACAAAACAAATGGCTCACAAGACCAATCAAACATGAACTCTCTACAAAGAAAAATGGCAGTCAAGACGAATCAAACATGAACCCTCTACAAAACAAATGGCTGTCAAGAAGAATCAAACATTAACTCTCTACAAAACAAATGGCAGTCAAGACGAATCAAATATGAACTATCTACAAAACAAATGGCAGTCAAGACGAATCAAACATGAACTCTCTACAAAACAAATGGCTGTCAAGACGAATCAAACATGAACTCTGTACAAAACAAATGGCAGTCAAGACCAATCAAACATGAACTCTCTACAAAACAAATGGCACTCAAGACGAATCAAACATGAACTCTCTACAAAACAAATGGCAGTCAAGACCTGTCAAACATGAACTCTCTACAAAAGAAATGGCAGTCAAGACGAATCAAGCATGAACTCTCAACAAAACAAATGGCTGTCAAGACGAATCAAACATGAACTCTCTTCAAAAGAAATGGCTGTCAAGACCTATCAAACATGAACTCTCTACAAAACAAATGGCTGTCAAGACCAATCAAACATGAACTCTCTACACAACAAATGGCAGTCAAGACGAATCAAACATGAACTCTACAAAGCAAATGGTTGTCAAGACCAATCAAACATGAACTCTCTACAAAACAAATGGCTCACAAGACGAATCAAACATGAACTCTCTACAAAGAAAAATGGCAGTCAAGACGAATCAAACATGAACCCTCTACAAAACCAATGGCTGTCAAGAAGAATCAAACATTAACTCTCTACAAAACAAATGGCTGTCAAGACGAATCAAATATGAACTATCTACAAAACAAATGGCTGTCAAGACGAATCAAACATGAACTCTCTACAAAACAAATGGCTGTCAAGACGAATCAAACATGAACTCTCTACAAAACAAATGGCAGTCAAGACCAATCAAACATGAACTCTCTACAAAACAAATGGTTGTCAAGACGAATCAAACATGAACTCTCTACAAAACAAATGGCAGTCAAGACCTGTCAAACATGAACTCTCTACAAGACAAATGGCAGTCAAGACGAATCAAACATGAACTCTCTACAAAACAAATGGCAGTCAAGACGAATCACACATGAACTCTCTACAAAGCAAATGGCAGTCAAGACGAATCAAACATGAACTCTCTACAAAACAAATGGCAGTCAAGACGAATAAAACATGAACTTTCTACAAAACAAATGGCAGTCAAGACGAATCAAACATGAACTCTCTACAAAACAAATGTCAATCAAGACCTATCAAACATGAACTCTCTACAAAACAAATGGCTGTCAAGATGAATCAAACATGAACTCTCTACAAAACAAATGGCTCTCAAGAGGAATCAAACATGAACTCTCTACAAAACAAATGGCAGTCAAGACCTGTCAAACATGAATTCTCTACAAAACAAATGGCAGTCAAGACGAATCAAACATGAACTCTCTTCAAAACAAATGGCAGTCAAGACCAATCAAACATGAACTCTCTACAAAACAAATGACTGTCAAGACGAATCAAACATGAACTCTCTACAAAAAAAATAGCAGTCGTC
The DNA here is from genome assembly GCA_963383655.1 of Bathymodiolus septemdierum. Classification (NCBI taxonomy): domain Eukaryota; kingdom Metazoa; phylum Mollusca; class Bivalvia; order Mytilida; family Modiolidae; genus Bathymodiolus; species Bathymodiolus septemdierum. The sequence goes on along the minus strand of OY726525.1, from coordinate 1,224,467 downwards.
AAGACGAATCAAACATGAACTCTCTACAAAACAAATGGCAGTCAAGACGAATAAAACATGAACTCTCTACAAAACAAATGGCAGTCAAGACGAATCAAACATGAACTCTCTACAAAACAAATGGCAGTCAAGACGAATCAAATATGAACTCTCTACAAAACAAATGGCAGTCAAGACGAATCAGACATGAAATCTCTACAAAAGAAATGGCAGTCAAGACGAATCAAACATGAACTCTCTACAAAACAAATGGCAGTCAAGACGAATCAAACATGAACTCTCTACAAAACTAATGACTGTCAAGACGAATCAAACATGAACTCTCTACAAAACAAATGGTAGTCAAGAAGAATCAGACATGAACTCTCTACAAAACAAATGGCAGTCAAGACGAACAAAACATGAACTTTCTACAAAACAAATGGCAGTCAAGACGAATCAAACATGAACTATCTACAAAGCAACTGGCAGTCAAGACCTATCAAACATGAACTCTCTACAAAACAAATGGCTGTCAAGACGAATCAAACATGAACTCTCTACAAAACAAATGGCTCTCAAGACGAATCAAGCATGAACTCTCTTCAAAAGAAATGGCTGTCAAGACCTATCAAACATGAACTCTCTACAAAACAAATGGCTGTCAAGACGAATCAAACATGAACTCTCTACACAACAAATGGCAGTCAAGACGAATCAAACATGAACTCTACAAAGCAAATGGTTGCCAAGACCAATCAAACATGAACTCTCTACAAAACAAATGGCTCACAAGACGAATCAAACATGAACTCTCTACAAAGAAAAATGGCAGTCAAGACGAATCAAACATGAACCCTCTAAAAAACCAATGGCTGTCAAGAAGAATCAAACATTAACTCTCTACAAAACAAATGGCTGTCAAGACGAATCAAATATGAACTATCTACAAAACAAATGGCAGTCAAGACGAATCAAACATGAACTCTCTACAAAACAAATGGCTGTCAAGACGAATCAAACATGAACTCTCTACAAAACAAATGGCAGTCAAGACCAATCAAACATGAACTCTCTACAAAACAAATGGCTCTCAAGAGGAATCAAACATGAACTCTCTACAAAACAAATGGCAGTCAAGACCTGTCAAACATGAATTCTCTACAAAACAAATGGCAGTCAAGACGAATCAAACATGAACTCTCTTCAAACAAATGGCAGTCAAGACCAATCAAACATGAACTCTCTACAAAACAAATGACTGTCAAGACGAATCAAACATGAACTCTCTACAAAAAAAATAGCAGTCGTCAAGACGAATCAAACATGAACTCTCTACAAAACAAATGACAGTCAAGACGAATAAAACATGAACTCTCTACAAAACAAATGGCAGTCAAGACGAATCAAACATGAACTCTCTACAAAACAAATGGCAGTCAAGACGAATCAAACATGAACTCTCTACAAAACAAATGGCAGTCAAGACGAATCAGACATGAAATCTCTACCAAAAGAAATGGCAGTCAAGACGAATCAAACATGAACTCTCTACAAAACAAATGGCAGTCAAGACGAATCAAACATGAACTCTCTACAAAACTAATGACTGTCAAGACGAATCAAACATGAACTCTCTACAAAACAAATGGCAGTCAAGAAGAATCAGACATGAACTCTCTACAAAACAAATGGCAGTCAAGACGAATTAAACATGAACTCTCTACAAAACAAATGGCAGTCAAGACGAATAAAACATGAACTTTCTACAAAACAAATGGCAGTCAAGACGAATCAAACATGAACTCTCTACAAAGCAAATGGCAGTCAAGACCTATCAAACATGAACTATCTACACAACAAATGGCTGTCAAGACGAATCAAGCATGAACTCTCTACAAAACAAATGGCTGTCAAGACGAATCAAATATGAACTATCTACAAAACAAATGGCAGTCAAGACGAATCAAACATGAACTCTCTACAAAACAAATGGCAGTCAAGACCAATCAAACATGAACTCTCTACAAAACAAATGGCAGTCAAGACGAATCAAACATGAACTCTCTACGAAACAAATGGCAGTCAAGACGAATCAAACATGAACTCTCTACAAAAGAAATGTCAGTCAAGACCTATCAAACATGAACTCTCTACAAAACAAAAGGCAGTCAAGACGAATCAAACATGAACTCTCTACAAAACAAATGGCAGTCAAGACGAATAAAACATAAACTTTCTACAAAACAAATGGCAGTCAAGACGAATCAAACATGAACTCTCTACAAAACAAATGGCTCTCAAGACGAATCAAACATGAACTCTCTACAAAACAAATGGCAGTCAAGACCTGTCAAACATGAACTCTCTACAAAAGAAATGGCAGTCAAGACGAATCAAGCATGAACTCTCAACAAAACAAATGGCTGTCAAGACGAATCAAACATGAACTCTCTTCAAAAGAAATGGCTGTCAAGAGCTATCAAACATGAACTCTCTACAAAACAAATGGCTGTCAAGACCAATCAAACATGAACTCTCTACACAACAAATGGCAGTCAAGACCAATCAAACATGAACTCTACAAAGCAAATGGTTGTCAAGATCAATCAAACATGAACTCTCTACAAAACAAATGGCTCACAAGACCAATCAAACATGAACTCTCTACAAAGAAAAATGGCAGTCAAGACGAATCAAACATGAACCCTCTACAAAACAAATGGCTGTCAAGAAGAATCAAACATTAACTCTCTACAAAACAAATGGCAGTCAAGACGAATCAAATATGAACTATCTACAAAACAAATGGCAGTCAAGACGAATCAAACATGAACTCTCTACAAAACAAATGGCTGTCAAGACGAATCAAACATGAACTCTGTACAAAACAAATGGCAGTCAAGACCAATCAAACATGAACTCTCTACAAAACAAATGGCACTCAAGACGAATCAAACATGAACTCTCTACAAAACAAATGGCAGTCAAGACCTGTCAAACATGAACTCTCTACAAAAGAAATGGCAGTCAAGACGAATCAAGCATGAACTCTCAACAAAACAAATGGCTGTCAAGACGAATCAAACATGAACTCTCTTCAAAAGAAATGGCTGTCAAGACCTATCAAACATGAACTCTCTACAAAACAAATGGCTGTCAAGACCAATCAAACATGAACTCTCTACACAACAAATGGCAGTCAAGACGAATCAAACATGAACTCTACAAAGCAAATGGTTGTCAAGACCAATCAAACATGAACTCTCTACAAAACAAATGGCTCACAAGACGAATCAAACATGAACTCTCTACAAAGAAAAATGGCAGTCAAGACGAATCAAACATGAACCCTCTACAAAACCAATGGCTGTCAAGAAGAATCAAACATTAACTCTCTACAAAACAAATGGCTGTCAAGACGAATCAAATATGAACTATCTACAAAACAAATGGCAGTCAAGACGAATCAAACATGAACTCTCTACAAAACAAATGGCTGTCAAGACGAATCAAACATGAACTCTCTACAAAACAAATGGCAGTCAAGACCAATCAAACATGAACTCTCTACAAAACAAATGGCTCTCAAGAGGAATCAAACATGAACTCTCTACAAAACAAATGGCAGTCAAGACCTGTCAAACATGAATTCTCTACAAAACAAATGGCAGTCAAGACGAATCAAACATGAACTCTCTTCAAAACAAATGGCAGTCAAGACCAATCAAAAATGAACTCTCTACAAAACAAATGACTGTCAAGACGAATCAAACATGAACTCTCTGCAAAAAAAATAGCAGTCGTCAAGACGAATCAAACATGAACTCTCTACAAAACAAATGACAGTCAAGACGAATAAAACATGAACTCTCTACAAAACAAATGGCAGTCAAGACGAATCAAACATGAACTCTCTACAAAACAAATGGCAGTCAAGACGAATCAAACATGAACTCTCTACAAAACAAATGGCAGTCAAGACGAATCAGACATGAAATCTCTACAAAAGAAATGGCAGTCAAGACGAATCAAACATGAACTCTCTACAAAACAAATGGCAGTCAAGACGAATCAAACATGAACTCTCTACAAAACAAATGGCAGTCAAGAAGAATCAGACATGAACTCTCTACAAAACAAATGGCAGTCAAGACGAATTAAACATGAACTCTCTACAAAACAAATGGCAGTCAAGACGAATAAAACATGAACTTTCTACAAAACAAATGGCAGTCAAGACGAATCAAACATGAACTCTCTACAAAGCAAATGGCAGTCAAGACCTATCAAACATGAACTATCTACAAAACAAATGGCTGTCAAGACGAATCAAGCATGAACTCTCTACAAAACAAATGGCTCTCAAGACGAATCAAACATGAACTCTCTACAAAACAAATGGCAGTCAAGACCTGTCAAACATGAACTCTCTACAAAAGAAATGGCAGTCAAGACGAATCAAGCATGAACTCTCAACAAAACAAATGGCTGTCAAGACGAATCAAACATGAACTCTCTTCAAAAGAAATGGCTGTCAAGACCTATCAAACATGAACTCTCTACAAAACAAATGGCTGTCAAGACCAATCAAACATGAACTCTCTACACAACAAATGGCAGTCAAGACCAATCAAACATGAACTCTACAAAGCAAATGGTTGTCAAGATCAATCAAACATGAACTCTCTACAAAACAAATGGCTCACAAGACCAATCAAACATGAACTCTCTACAAAGAAAAATGGCAGTCAAGACGAATCAAACATGAACCCTCTACAAAACAAATGGCTGTCAATAAGAATCAAACATTAACTCTCTACAAAACAAATGGCTGTCAAGACGAATCAAATATGAACTATCTACAAAACAAATGGCAGTCAAGACGAATCAAACAGGAACTCTGTACAAAACAAATGGCAGTCAAGACCAATCAAACATGAACTCTCTACAAAACAAATGGCTCTCAAGAGGAATCAAACATGAACTCTCTACAAAACAAATGGCAGTCAAGACCTGTCAAACATGAACTCTCTACAAAAGAAATGGCAGTCAAGACGAATCAAGCATGAAATCTCAACAAAACAAATGGCTGTCAAGACGAATCAAACATGAACTCTCTTCAAAAGAAATGGCTGTCAAGACCTATCAAACATGAACTCTCTACAAAACAAATGGCTGTCAAGACGAATCAAACATGAACTCTCTACACAACAAATGGCAGTCAAGACGAATCAAACATGAACTCTACAAAGCAAATGGTTGCCAAGACCAATCAAACATGAACTCTCTACAAAACAAATGGCTCACAAGACGAATCAAACATGAACTCTCTACAAAGAAAAATGGCAGTCAAGACGAATCAAACATGAACCCTCTAAAAAACCAATGGCTGTCAAGAAGAATCAAACATTAACTCTCTACAAAACAAATGGCTGTCAAGACGAATCAAATATGAACTATCTACAAAACAAATGGCAGTCAAGACGAATCAAACATGAACTCTCTACAAAACAAATGGCTGTCAAGACGAATCAAACATGAACTCTCTACAAAACAAATGGCAGTCAAGACCAATCAAACATGAACTCTCTACAAAACAAATGGCTCTCAAGAGGAATCAAACATGAACTCTCTACAAAACAAATGGCAGTCAAGACCTGTCAAACATGAATTCTCTACAAAACAAATGGCAGTCAAGACGAATCAAACATGAACTCTCTTCAAAACAAATGGCAGTCAAGACCAATCAAACATGAACTCTCTACAAAACAAATGACAGTTTAGACGAATCAAACATGAACTCTCTACAAAACTAATGACTGTCAAGACGAATCAAACATGAACTCTCTACAAAACAAATGGCAGTCAAGACGAATCAAACATTAACTCTCTACAAAACAAATGACTGTCAAGACGAATCAAACATGAACTCTCTACAAAAAAAATAGCAGTCGTCAAGACGAATCAAACATGAACTCTCTACAAAACAAATGACAGTCAAGACGAATAAAACATGAACTCTCTACAAAACAAATGGCAGTCAAGACGAATCAAACATGAACTCTCTACAAAACAAATGGCAGTCAAGACGAATCAAACATGAACTCTCTACAAAACAAATGGCAGTCAAGACGAATCAGACATGAAATCTCTACAAAAGAAATGGCAGTCAAGACGAATCAAACATGAACTCTCTACAAAACAAATGGCATTCAAGACGAATCAAACATGAACTCTCTACAAAACTAATGACTGTCAAGACGAATCAAACATGAACTCTCTACAAAACAAATGGCAGTCAAGAAGAATCAGACATGAACTCTCTACAAAACAAATGGCAGTCAAGACGAATTAAACATGAACTCTCTACAAAACAAATGGCAGTCAAGACGAATAAAACATGAACTTTCTACAAAACAAATGGCAGTCAAGACGAATCAAACATGAACTCTCTACAAAGCAAATGGCAGTCAAGACCTATCAAACATGAACTATCTACACAACAAATGGCTGTCAAGACGAATCAAGCATGAACTCTCTACAAAACAAATGGCTGTCAAGACGAATCAAATATGAACTATCTACAAAACAAATGGCAGTCAAGACGAATCAAACATGAACTCTCTACAAAACAAATGGCAGTCAAGACCAATCAAACATGAACTCTCTACAAAACAAATGGCAGTCAAGACGAATCAAACATGAACTCTCTACGAAACAAATGGCAGTCAAGACGAATCAAACATGAACTCTCTACAAAACAAATGGCAGTCAAGACGAATAAAACATAAACTTTCTACAAAACAAATGGCAGTCAAGACGAATCAAACATGAACTCTCTACAAAACAAATGGCTCTCAAGACGAATCAAACATGAACTCTCTACAAAACAAATGGCAGTCAAGACCTGTCAAACATGAACTCTCTACAAAAGAAATGGCAGTCAAGACGAATCAAGCATGAACTCTCAACAAAACAAATGGCTGTCAAGACGAATCAAACATGAACTCTCTTCAAAAGAAATGGCTGTCAAGAGCTATCAAACATGAACTCTCTACAAAACAAATGGCTGTCAAGACCAATCAAACATGAACTCTCTACACAACAAATGGCAGTCAAGACCAATCAAACATGAACTCTACAAAGCAAATGGTTGTCAAGATCAATCAAACATGAACTCTCTACAAAACAAATGGCTCACAAGACCAATCAAACATGAACTCTCTACAAAGAAAAATGGCAGTCAAGACGAATCAAACATGAACCCTCTACAAAACAAATGGTTGTCAAGAAGAATCAAACATTAACTCTCTACAAAACAAATGGCAGTCAAGACGAATCAAACATGAACTCTCTACAAAACAAATGGCTGTCAAGACGAATCAAACATGAACTCTGTACAAAACAAATGGCAGTCAAGACCAATCAAACATGAACTCTCTACAAAACAAATGGCACTCAAGACGAATCAAACATGAACTCTCTACAAAACAAATGGCAGTCAAGACCTGTCAAACATGAACTCTCTACAAAAGAAATGGCAGTCAAGACGAATCAAGCATGAACTCTCAACAAAACAAATGGCTGTCAAGACGAATCAAACATGAACTCTCTTCAAAAGAAATGGCTGTCAAGACCTATCAAACATGAACTCTCTACAAAACAAATGGCTGTCAAGACGAATCAAACATGAACTCTCTACACAACAAATGGCAGTCAAGACGAATCAAACATGAACTCTACAAAGCAAATGGTTGTCAAGACCAATCAAACATGAACTCTCTACAAAACAAATGGCTCACAAGACGAATCAAACATGAACTCTCTACAAAGAAAAATGGCAGTCAAGACGAATCAAACATGAACCCTCTACAAAACCAATGGCTGTCAAGAAGAATCAAACATTAACTCTCTACAAAACAAATGGCTGTCAAGACGAATCAAATATGAACTATCTACAAAACAAATGGCAGTCAAGACGAATCAAACATGAACTCTCTACAAAACAAATGGCTGTCAAGACGAATCAAACATGAACTCTCTACAAAACAAATGGCAGTCAAGACCAATCAAACATGAACTCTCTACAAAACAAATGGCTCTCAAGAGGAATCAAACATGAACTCTCTACAAAACAAATGGCAGTCAAGACCTGTCAAACATGAATTCTCTACAAAACAAATGGCAGTCAAGACGAATCAAACATGAACTCTCTTCAAAACAAATGGCAGTCAAGACCAATCAAACATGAACTCTCTACAAAACAAATGACTGTCAAGACGAATCAAACATGAACTCTCTACAAAAAAAATAGCAGTCGTCAAGACGAATCAAACATGAACTCTCTACAAAACAAATGACAGTCAAGACGAATAAAACATGAACTCTCTACAAAACAAATGGCAGTCAAGACGAATCAAACATGAACTCTCTACAAAACAAATGGCAGTCAAGACGAATCAAACATGAACTCTCTACAAAACAAATGGCAGTCAAGACGAATCAGACATGAAATCTCTACAAAAGAAATGGCAGTCAAGACGAATCAAACATGAACTCTCTACAAAACAAATGGCAGTCAAGACGAATCAAACATGAACTCTCTACAAAACAAATGGCAGTCAAGAAGAATCAGACATGAACTCTCTACAAAACAAATGGCAGTCAAGACGAATTAAACATGAACTCTCTACAAAACAAATGGCAGTCAAGACGAATAAAACATGAACTTTCTACAAAACAAATGGCAGTCAAGACGAATCAAACATGAACTCTCTACAAAGCAAATGGCAGTCAAGACCTATCAAACATGAACTATCTACAAAACAAATGGCTGTCAAGACGAATCAAGCATGAACTCTCTACAAAACAAATGGCTCTCAAGACGAATCAAACATGAACTCTCTACAAAACAAATGGCAGTCAAGACCTGTCAAACATGAACTCTCTACAAAAGAAATGGCAGTCAAGACGAATCAAGCATGAACTCTCAACAAAACAAATGGCTGTCAAGACGAATCAAACATGAACTCTCTTCAAAAGAAATGGCTGTCAAGACCTATCAAACATGAACTCTCTACAAAACAAATGGCTGTCAAGACCAATCAAACATGAACTCTCTACACAACAAATGGCAGTCAAGACGAATCAAACATGAACTCTACAAAGCAAATGGTTGTCAAGATCAATCAAACATGAACTCTCTACAAAACAAATGGCTCACAAGACCAATCAAACATGAACTCTCTACAAAGAAAAATGGCAGTCAAGACGAATCAAACATGAACCCTCTACAAAACAAATGGCTGTCAAGAAGAATCAAACATTAACTCTCTACAAAACAAATGGCTGTCAAGACGAATCAAATATGAACTATCTACAAAACAAATGGCAGTCAAGACGAATCAAACATGAACTCTCTACAAAACAAATGGCTGTCAAGACGAATCAAACATGAACTCTGTACAAAACAAATGGCAGTCAAGACCAATCAAACATGAACTCTCTACAAAACAAATGGCTCTCAAGACCAATCAAACATGAACTCTCTACAAAACAAATGGCAGTCAAGACCTGTCAAACATGAACTCTCTACAAAAGAAATGGCAGTCAAGACGAATCAAGCATGAACTCTCAACAAAACAAATGGCTGTCAAGACGAATCAAACATGAACTCTCTTCAAAAGAAATGGCTGTCAAGACCTATCAAACATGAACTCTCTACAAAACAAATGGCTGTCAAGACGAATCAAACATGAACTCTCTACACAACAAATGGCAGTCAAGACGAATCAAACATGAACTCTACAAAGCAAATGGTTGTCAAGACCAATCAAACATGAACTCTCTACAAAACAAATGGCTCACAAGACGAATCAAACATGAACTCTCTTCAAAGAAAAATGGCAGTCAAGACGAATCAAACATGAACCCTCTACAAAACCAATGGCTGTCAAGAAGAATCAAACATTAACTCTCTACAAAACAAATGGCTGTCAAGACGAATCAAATATGAACTATCTACAAAACAAATGGCAGTCAAGACGAATCAAACATGAACTCTCTACAAAACAAATGGCAGTCAAGACCAATCAAACATGAACTCTCTACAAAACAAATGGCAGTCAAGACGAATCAAACATGAACTCTCTACAAAAGAAATGTCAGTCAAGACCTATCAAACATGAACTCTCTACAAAACAAAAGGCAGTCAAGACGAATCAAACATGAACTCTCTACAAAACAAATGGTAGTCAAGACGAATAAAACATAAACTTTCTACAAAACAAATGGCAGTCAAGACGAATAAAACATAAACTTTCTACAAAACAAATGGCAGTCAAGACGAATCAAACATGAACTCTCTACAAAACAAATGGCTGTCAAGACCTATCAAACATGAACTCTCTACAAAACAAATGGCAGTCAAGACGAATCAAACATGAACTCTCTACCAAACAAATGACTGTCAAGACGAATCAAACATGAACTCTCTACAAAACAAATGGCAGTCAAGACCTATCAAACATGAACTCTCTACAAAACAAATGGTTGTCAAGACGAATCAAACATGAACTCTCTACAAAACAAATAGCAGTCGTCAAGACGAATCAAACATGAACTCTCTACAAAACAAATAGCAGTCGTCAAGACGAATCAAACATGAACTCTCTACAAAACAAATGGCAGTCAAGACGTATCAAACATGAACTCTCTACAAAACAAATGGTTGTCAAGACGAATCAAACATGAACTCTCTACAAAACAAATAGCAGTCGTCAAGACGAATCAAACATGAACTCTCTACAAAACAAATGGCAGTCAAGCCGAATCAAACATGAACTCTCTACAAAACAAATGGCAGTCAAGACCTATCAAACATGAACTCTCTACAAAACAAATGGCAGTCAAGACCAATCAAACATGAACTCTCTACAACAGAAATGGCAGTCAAGACGACCAAGACATGAACTCTCTACAAAACAAATGGCTGTCAAGACGAATCAAACATGAACTCTCTACAAAACAAATGGCAGTCAAGACGAATTAAACATGAACTTTCTACAACACAAATGGCAGTCAAGACGAATCAAACATGAACTCTCTACAAAACAAATGGCAGTCAAGACCAATCAAACATGAACTCTCTACAAAACAAATGGCTCTCAAGAGGAATCAAACATGAACTCTCTACAAAACAAATGGCAGTCAAGACCTGTCAAACATGAATTCTCTACAAAACAAATGGCAGTCAAGACGAATCAAACATGAACTCTCTTCAAAACAAATGGCAGTCAAGACCAATCAAACATGAACTCTCTACAAAACAAATGACAGTTTAGACGAATCAAACATGAACTCTCTACAAAACTAATGACTGTCAAGACGAATCAAACATGAACTCTCTACAAAACAAATGGCAGTCAAGACGAATCAAACATTAACTCTCTACAAAACAAATGACTGTCAAGACGAATCAAACATGAACTCTCTACAAAAAAAATAGCAGTCGTCAAGACGAATCAAACATGAACTCTCTACAAAACAAATGACAGTCAAGACGAATAAAACATGAACTCTCTACAAAACAAATGGCAGTCAAGACGAATCAAACATGAACTCTCTACAAAACAAATGGCAGTCAAGACGAATCAAACATGAACTCTCTACAAAACAAATGGCAGTCAAGACGAATCAGACATGAAATCTCTACAAAAGAAATGGCTGTCAAGACGAATCAAACATGAACTCTCTACAAAACAAATGGCAGTCAAGACGAATCAAACATGAACTCTCTACAAAACTAATGACTGTCAAGACGAATCAAACATGAACTCTCTACAAAACAAATGGCAGTCAAGAAGAATCAGACATGAACTCTCTACAAAACAAATGGCAGTCAAGACGAATTAAACATGAACTCTCTACAAAACAAATGGCAGTCAAGACGAATAAAACATGAACTTTCTACAAAACAAATGGCAGTCAAGACGAATCAAACATGAACTCTCTACAAAGCAAATGGCAGTCAAGACCTATCAAACATGAACTATCTACACAACAAATGGCTGTCAAGACGAATCAAGCATGAACTCTCTACAAAACAAATGGCTGTCAAGACGAATCAAATATGAACTATCTACAAAACAAATGGCAGTCAAGACGAATCAAACATGAACTCTCTACAAAGCAAATGGCAGTCAAGACCAATCAAACATGAACTCTCTACAAAACAAATGGCAGTCAAGACGAATCAAACATGAACTCTCTACGAAACAAATGGCAGTCAAGACGAATCAAACATGAACTCTCTACAAAACAAATGGCAGTCAAGACGAATAAAACATAAACTTTCTACAAAACAAATGGCAGTCAAGACGAATCAAACATGAACTCTCTACAAAACAAATGGCTCTCAAGACGAATCAAACATGAACTCTCTACAAAACAAATGGCAGTCAAGACCTGTCAAACATGAACTCTCTACAAAAGAAATGGCAGTCAAGACGAATCAAGCATGAACTCTCAACAAAACAAATGGCTGTCAAGACGAATCAAACATGAACTCTCTTCAAAAGAAATGGCTGTCAAGAGCTATCAAACATGAACTCTCTACAAAACAAATGGCTGTCAAGACCAATCAAACATGAACTCTCTACACAACAAATGGCAGTCAAGACCAATCAAACATGAACTCTACAAAGCAAATGGTTGTCAAGATCAATCAAACATGAACTCTCTACAAAACAAATGGCTCACAAGACCAATCAAACATGAACTCTCTACAAAGAAAAATGGCAGTCAAGACGAATCAAACATGAACCCTCTACAAAACAAATGGCTGTCAAGAAGAATCAAACATTAACTCTCTACAAAACAAATGGCAGTCAAGACGAATCAAATATGAACTATCTACAAAACAAATGGCAGTCAAGACGAATCAAACATGAACTCTCTACAAAACAAATGGCTGTCAAGACGAATCAAACATGAACTCTGTACAAAACAAATGGCAGTCAAGACCAATCAAACATGAACTCTCTACAAAACAAATGGCACTCAAGACGAATCAAACATGAACTCTCTACAAAACAAATGGCAGTCAAGACCTGTCAAACATGAACTCTCTACAAAAGAAATGGCAGTCAAGACGAATCAAGCATGAACTCTCAACAAAACAAATGGCTGTCAAGACGAATCAAACATGAACTCTCTTCAAAAGAAATGGCTGTCAAGACCTATCAAACATGATCTCTCTACAAAACAAATGGCTGTCAAGACGAATCAAACATGAACTCTCTACACAACAAATGGCAGTCAAGACGAATCAAACATGAACTCTACAAAGCAAATGGTTGTCAAGACCAATCAAACATGAACTCTCTACAAAACAAATGGCTCACAAGACGAATCAAACATGAACTCTCTACAAAGAAAAATGGCAGTCAAGACGAATCAAACATGAACCCTCTACAAAACCAATGGCTGTCAAGAAGAATCAAACATTAACTCTCTACAAAACAAATGGCTGTCAAGACGAATCAAATATGAACTATCTACAAAACAAATGGCAGTCAAGACGAATCAAACATGAACTCTCTACAAAACAAATGGCTGTCAAGACGAATCAAACATGAACTCTCTACAAAACAAATGGCAGTCAAGACCAATTAAACATGAACTCTCTACAAAACAAATGGCTCTCAAGAGGAATCAAACATGAACTCTCTACAAAACAAATGGCAGTCAAGACCTGTCAAACATGAATTCTCTACAAAACAAATGGCAGTCAAGACGAATCAAACATGAACTCTCTTCAAAACAAATGGCAGTCAAGACCAATCAAACATGAACTCTCTACAAAACAAATGACTGTCAAGACGAATCAAACATGAACTCTCTACAAAAAAAATAGCAGTCGTCAAGACGAATCAAACATGAACTCTCTACAAAACAAATGACAGTCAAGACGAATAAAACATGAACTCTCTACAAAACAAATGGCAGTCAAGACGAATCAAACATGAACTCTCTACAAAACAAATGGCAGTCAAGACGAATCAAACATGAACTCTCTACAAAACAAATGGCAGTCAAGACGAATCAGACATGAAATCTCTACAAAAGAAATGGCAGTCAAGACGAATCAAACATGAACTCTCTACAAAACAAATGGCAGTCAAGACGAATCAAACATGAACTCTCTACAAAACAAATGGCAGTCAAGAAGAATCAGACATGAACTCTCTACAAAACAAATGGCAGTCAAGACGAATTAAACATGAACTCTCTACAAAACAAATGGCAGTCAAGACGAATAAAACATGAACTTTCTACAAAACAAATGGCAGTCAAGACGAATCAAACATGAACTCTCTACAAAGCAAATGGCAGTCAAGACCTATCAAACATGAACTATCTACAAAACAAATGGCTGTCAAGACGAATCAAGCATGAACTCTCTACAAAACAAATGGCTCTCAAGACGAATCAAACATGAACTCTCTACAAAACAAATGGCAGTCAAGACCTGTCAAACATGAACTCTCTACAAAAGAAATGGCAGTCAAGACGAATCAAGCATGAACTCTCAACAAAACAAATGGCTGTCAAGACGAATCAAACATGAACTCTCTTCAAAAGAAATGGCTGTCAAGACCTATCAAACATGAACTCTCTACAAAACAAATGGCTGTCAAGACCAATCAAACATGAACTCTCTACACAACAAATGGCAGTCAAGACGAATCAAACATGAACTCTACAAAGCAAATGGTTGTCAAGATCAATCAAACATGAACTCTCTACAAAACAAATGGCTCACAAGACCAATCAAACATGAACTCTCTACAAAGAAAAATGGCAGTCAAGACGAATCAAACATGAACCCTCTACAAAACAAATGGCTGTCAAGAAGAATCAAACATTAACTCTCTACAAAACAAATGGCTGTCAAGACGAATCAAATATGAACTATCTACAAAACAAATGGCAGTCAAGACGAATCAAACATGAACTCTCTACAAAACAAATGGCAGTCAAGACCAATCAAACATGAACTCTCTACAAAACAAAAGGCAGTCAAGACGAATCAAACATGAACTCTCTACAAAACAAATGGCAGTCAAGACGAATAAAACATAAACTTTCTACAAAACAAATGGCAGTCAAGACGAATCAAACATAAACTTTCTACAAAACAAATGGCAGTCAAGACGAATCAAACATGAACTCTCTACAAAACAAATGGCTGTCAAGACCTATCAAACATGAACTCTCTACAAAACAAATGGCTGTCAAGACGAATCAAACATGAACTCTCTACCAAACAAATGACTGTCAAGACGAATCAAACATGAACTCTCTACAAAACAAATGGCAGTCAAGACCT
Source organism: Bathymodiolus septemdierum (assembly GCA_963383655.1). Lineage (NCBI taxonomy): Eukaryota > Metazoa > Mollusca > Bivalvia > Mytilida > Modiolidae > Bathymodiolus > Bathymodiolus septemdierum. The sequence goes on along the minus strand of OY726525.1, from coordinate 1,209,094 downwards.
ATCAAACATGAACTCTCTACAAAACAAATGGTTGTCAAGACGAATCAAACATGAACTCTCTACAAAACAAATAGCAGTCGTCAAGACGAATCAAACATGAACTCTCTACAAAACAAATAGCAGTCGTCAAGACGAATCAAACATGAACTCTCTACAAAACAAATGGCAGTCAAGACCTATCAAACATGAACTCTCTACAAAACAAATGGTTGTCAAGACGAATCAAACATGAACTCTCTACAAAACAAATAGCAGTCGTCAAGACGAATCAAACATGAACTCTCTACAAAACAAATGGCAGTCAAGCCGAATCAAACATGAACTCTCTACAAAACAAATGGCAGTCAAGACCTATCAAACATGAACTCTCTACAAAACAAATGGCAGTCAAGACCAATCAAACATGAACTCTCTACAACAGAAATGGCAGTCAAGACGACCAAGACATGAACTCTCTACAAAACAAATGGCTGTCAAGACGAATCAAACATGAACTCTCTACAAAACAAATGGCAGTCAAGACGAATTAAACATGAACTTTCTACAACACAAATGGCAGTCAAGACGAATCAAGTATGACCTCTCTACACAACAAATGGCTGTCAAGACGAATCAAACATGAACTCTCTTCAAAAGAAATGGCAGTCAAGACGAATCAAACATGAACTCTCTACACAACAAATGGCATTCAAGACGCATCAAACATGAACTCTACAAAGCAAATGGTTGTCAAGACGAATCAAACATGAACTCTCTACAAAACAAATGGCTCACAAGACGAATCAAACATGAACTCTCTACAAAACAAATGGCAGTCAAGACGAATCAAACATGAACTCTCTACAAAACAAATGGCAGTCAAGACCAATCAAACATGAACTCTCTACAAAACAAATGGCAGTCAAGACCTATCAAACATGAACTTTCTACAAAACAAATGGCAGTCAAGACGAATCAAACATGAACTCTCTACAAAACAAATGGCTGTCAAGACGAATCAAACATGAACTCTCTACAAAACAAATGTCAGTCAAGACGAATCAAACATGAACTCTCTACAAAAGAAATGGCAGTCAAGAAGAATGAAACATGAACTCTCTACAAAACAAATGGCAGTCAAGACGAATCAAACATGAACTCTCTACAAAACAAATGGCAGTCAAGACGAATCAAACATGAACTCTCTACAAAAGAAATGGCAGTCAAGACGAATAAAACATGAACTTTCTACAAAACAAATGGCAGTCAAGACGAATCAAACATGAACTCTCTACAAAACAAATGGCAGTCAAGACCTATCAAACATGAACTCTCTACAAAACAAATGGCTGTCAAGACGAATCACACATGAACTCTCTAGAAACCAAATGGCTCTCAAGACGAATCAAACATGAACTCTCTTCAAAACAAATGGCAGTCAAGACCAATCAAACATGAACTCTCTACAAAACAAATGACTGTCAAGACCAATCAAACATGAAATCTACAAAAAAAATAGCAGTCGTCAAGACGAATCAAACATGAACTCTCTACAAAACAAATGGCAGTCAAGACGAATCAAACATGAACTCTCTACAAAACAAATGGCAGTCAAGACGAATCAAACATGAACTCTCTACAACAGAAATGGCAGTCAATACGACCAAGACATGAACTCTCTAGAAAACAAATGGCTGTCAAGACGAATCAAACATGAACTCTCTACACAACAAATGGATGTCAAGACGAATCAAGCATGAACTCTCTTCAAAAGAAATGGCAGTCAAGACGAATCAAACATGAACTCTCTACAAAACAAATGGCAGTCAAGACGAATCAAACATGAACTCTCTACAAAACAAATGGCTGTCAAGACGAATCAAACATGAACTCTCTACACAACAAATGGCATTCAAGACGAATAAAACATGAACTCTACAAAGCAAGTGGCAGTCAAGACGAATCAAACATGAACTCTCTACAAAACAAATGGCTCACAAGACGAATCAAACATGAACTCTCTACAAAACAAATGGCTGTCAAGAAGAATCAAACTTTAACTCTCTACAAAATAAATGGCAGTCAAGACGAATCAAACATGAACTCTCTACAAAACAAATGGCTGTCAAGACGAATCAAACATGAACTCTCTACAAAACAAATGGCAGTCAAGACGAATTAAACATGAACTTTCTACAACACAAATGGCAGTCAAGACGAATCAAGTATGACCTCTCTACACAACAAATGGCTGTCAAGACGAATCAAACATGAACTCTCTTCAAAAGAAATGGCAGTCAAGACGAATCAAACATGAACTCTCTACACAACAAATGGCATTCAAGACGAATCAAACATGAACTCTACAAAGCAAATGGTTGTCAAGACGAATCAAACATGAACTCTCTACAAAACAAATGGCTCACAAGACGAATCAAACATGAACTCTCTACAAAACAAATGGCAGTCAAGACCAATCAAACATGAACTCTCTACAAAACAAATGGCAGTCAAGACCAATCAAACATGAACTCTCTACAAAACAAATGGCAGTCAAGACCTATCAAACATGAACTTTCTACAAAACAAATGGCAGTCAAGACGAATCAAACATGAACTCTCTACAAAACAAATGGCTGTCAAGACGAATCAAACATGAACTCTCTACAAAACAAATGTCAGTCAAGACGAATCAAACATGAACTCTCTACAAAACAAATGGCTGTCAAGACGAATCAAACATGAACTCTCTACAAAACAAATGGCTGTCAAGACGAATCAAACATGAACTCTCTACAAAAGAAATGGCAGTCAAGAAGAATGAAACATGAACTCTCTACAAAACAAATGGCAGTCAAGACGAATCAAACATGAACTCTCTACAAAACAAATGGCAGTCAAGACGAATCAAACATGAACTCTCTACAAAAGAAATGGCAGTCAAGACGAATAAAACATGAACTTTCTACAAAACAAATGGCAGTCAAGACGAATCAAACATGAACTCTCTACAAAACAAATGGCAGTCAAGACCTATCAAACATGAACTCTCTACAAAACAAATGGCTGTCAAGACGAATCACACATGAACTCTCTAGAAACCAAATGGCTCTCAAGACGAATCAAACATGAACTCTCTTCAAAACAAATGGCAGTCAAGACCAATCAAACATGAACTCTCTACAAAACAAATGACTGTCAAGACCAATCAAACATGAAATCTACAAAAAAAATAGCAGTCGTCAAGACGAATCAAACATGAACTCTCTACAAAACAAATGGCAGTCAAGACGAATCAAACATGAACTCTCTACAAAACAAATGGCAGTCAAGACGAATCAAACATGAACTCTCTACAACAGAAATGGCAGTCAATACGACCAAGACATGAACTCTCTAGAAAACAAATGGCTGTCAAGACGAATCAAACATGAACTCTCTACACAACAAATGGATGTCAAGACGAATCAAGCATGAACTCTCTTCAAAAGAAATGGCAGTCAAGACGAATCAAACATGAACTCTCTACAAAACAAATGGCAGTCAAGACGAATCAAACATGAACTCTCTACAAAACAAATGGCTGTCAAGACGAATCAAACATGAACTCTCTACACAACAAATGGCATTCAAGACGAATAAAACATGAACTCTACAAAGCAAGTGGCAGTCAAGACGAATCAAACATGAACTCTCTACAAAACAAATGGCTCACAAGACGAATCAAACATGAACTCTCTACAAAACAAATGGCTGTCAAGAAGAATCAAACTTTAACTCTCTACAAAATAAATGGCAGTCAAGACGAATCAAACATGAACTCTCTACAAAACAAATGGCAGTCAAGACGAATCAAACATGAACTCTCTACAAAACAAATGGCAGTCAAGACCAATCAAACATGAACTCTCTACAAAACAAATGGCAGTCAAGACGAATCAAACATGAACTCTCTACAAAATAAATGTCAGTCAAGACCGATCAAACATGAACTCTCTACAAAACAAATGGCAGTCAAGACGAATCAAACATGAACTCTCTACAAAACAAATGGCTGTCAAGACGAATAAAACATGAACTTTCTACAAAACAAATGGCAGTCAAGACGAATCAAACATGAACTCTCTACAAAACAAATGTCAGTCAAGACCTATCAAACATGAACTCTCTACAAAACAAATGGCTGTCAAGATGAATCAAACATGAACTCTCTACAAAACAAATGGCTCTCAAGACGAATCAAACATGAACTCTCTACAAAACAAGTGGCAGTCAAGACCTGTCAAACATGAATTCTCTACAAAACAAATGGCAGTCAAGACGAATCAAACATGAACTCTCTTCAAAACAAATAGCAGTCAAGACCAATCAAACATGAACTCTCTACAAAACAAATGGCTGTCAAGACCAATCAAACATGAACTCTCTACAAAAAAAATAGCAGTCGTCAAGACGAATCAAACATGAACTCTCTACAAAACAAATGGCTGTCAAGACCAATCAAACATGAACTCTCTACAAAACAAATGGCAGTCAAGACGAATCAAACATGAACTCTCTACAAAACAAATGGCAGTCAAGACGAATCAAACATGAACTCTCTACAACAGAAATGGCAGTCAAGACGACTAAGACATGAACTCTCCACAAAACAAATGGTTGTCAAGACGAATCAAACATGAACTCTCTACAAAACAAATGGCAGTCAAGACGAATCAAACATGAACTTTCTACAAAACAAATGGCAGTCAAGACGAATCAAGCATGAACTGTTTACAAAACAAATGGCTGTCAAGACGAATCAAACATGAACTCTCTACAAAACAAATGGCAGTCAAGACGAATCAAACATGAACTCTCTACAAAAAAAATAGCAGTCGTCAAGACGAATCAAACATGAACTCTCTACAAAACAAATGGCAGTCAAGACGAATCAAACATGAACTCTCTACAAAACAAATGGCTGTCAAGACGAATCAAACATGAACTCTCTACAAAACAAATGGCAGTCAAGACCTGTCAAACATGAATTCTCTACAAAACAAATGGCTGTCAAGACGAATCAAACATGAACTCTCTTCAAAACAAATGGCAGTCAAGACCAATCAAACATGAACTCTCTACAAAACAAATGACTGTCAAGACGAATCAAACATGAACTCTCTACAAAAAAAATTGGCAGTCGTCAAGACGAATCAAACATGAACTTTCTACAAAACAAATGGCAGTCAAGACGAATCAAACATGAACTCTCTACAAAAAAAATTGGCAGTCGTCAAGACGAATCAAACATGAACTTTCTACAAAACAAATGGCAGTCAAGACGAATCAAACATGAACTCTCTACAAAACAAATGGCAGTCAAGACGAATCAAACATGAACTTTCTACAAAACAAATGGCAGTCAAGACGAATCAAACATGAACTCTCTACAAAACAAATGGCTCTCAAGACTAATCAAACATGAACTCTCTACAAAACAAATGGCAGTCAAGACGAATCAAACATGAACTCTCTACAAAACAAATGGCAGTCAAGATGAATCAAACATGAACTCTCTACAAAACAAATGGCTCACAAGACCTATCAAACATGAACTCTCTACAAAACAAATGGCTGTCAAGATGAATCAAACATGAACTCTCTACAAAACAAATGGCTCTCAAGACTAATCAAACATGAACTCTCTACAAAACAAGTGGCAGTCAAGACCTGTCAAACATGAATTCTCTACAAAACAAATGGCAGTCAAGACGAATCAAACATGAACTCTCTTCAAAACAAATAGCAGTCAAGACCAATCAAACATGAACTCTCTACAAAACAAATGACTGTCAAGACGAATCAAACATGAACTCTCTACAAAAAAAATAGCAGTCGTCAAGACGAATCAAACATGAACTCTCTACAAAACAAATGGCAGTCAAGACCAATCAAACATGAACTCTCTACAAAACAAATGGCAGTCAAGACGAATCAAACATGAACTCTCTACAAAACAAATGGCAGTCAAGACGAATCAAACATGAACTCTCTACAACAGAAATGGCAGTCAAGACGACTAAGACATGAACTCTCTACAAAACAAATGGTTGTCAAGACGAATCAAACATGAACTCTCTACAAAACAAATGGCAGTCAAGACGAATCAAACATGAACTCTCTACAAAACAAATGGCAGTCAAGACGAATCAAGCATGAACTGTTTACAAAACAAATGGCTGTCAAGACGAATCAAACATGAACTCTCTTCAAAAGAAATGGCAGTCAAGACGAATCAAACATGAACTCTCTACACAACAAATGGCAGTCAAGACCAATCAAACATGAACTCTCTACAAAACAAATGGCAGTCAAGACGAATCAAACATGAACTCTCTACAAAACAAATGGCTGTCAAGACGAATCAAACATGAACTCTCTACAAAACAAATGGCAGTCAAGACCAATCAAACATGAACTCTCTACAAAACAAATGGCAGTCAAGACGAATCAAACATGAACTCTCTACAAAACAAATGGCAGTCAAGACGAATCAAACATGAACTCTCTACAAAACAAATGGCTGTCAAGACGAATCAAACATGAACTCTCTACAAAACAAATGGCAGTCAAGACCTGTCAAACATGAATTCTCTACAAAACAAATGGCAGTCAAGACGAATCAAACATGAACTCTCTACAAAACAAATGGCAGTCAAGACGAATCAAGCATGAACTGTTTACAAAACAAATGGCTGTCAAGACGAATCAAACATGAACTCTCTTCAAAAGAAATGGCAGTCAAGACGAATCAAACATGAACTCTCTACACAACAAATGGCAGTCAAGACCAATCAAACATGAACTCTCTACAAAACAAATGGCAGTCAAGACGAATCAAACATGAACTCTCTACAAAACAAATGGCTGTCAAGACGAATCAAACATGAACTCTCTACAAAACAAATGGCAGTCAAGACCAATCAAACATGAACTCTCTACAAAACAAATGGCAGTCAAGACGAATCAAACATGAACTCTCTACAAAACAAATGGCAGTCAAGACGAATCAAACATGAACTCTCTACAAAACAAATGGCTGTCAAGACGAATCAAACATGAACTCTCTACAAAACAAATGGCAGTCAAGACCTGTCAAACATGAATTCTCTACAAAACAAATGGCTGTCAAGACGAATCAAACATGAACTCTCTTCAAAACAAATGGCAGTCAAGACCAATCAAACATGAACTCTCTACAAAACAAATGACTGTCAAGACGAATCAAACATGAACTCTCTACAAAAAAAATTGGCAGTCGTCAAGACGAATCAAACATGAACTCTCTACAAAACAAATGGCTGTCAAGACGAATCAAACATGAACTCTCTACAAAACAAATGGCAGTCAAGACGAATCAAACATGAACTCTCTACAAAACAAATGGCTGTCAAGACGAATCAAACATGAACTCTCTACAAAACAAATGGCAGTCAAGACCTATTAAGCATGAACTCTCTACACAACAAATGGCAGTCAAGACGAATCAAACATGAACTCTACAAAGCAAATGGTTGTCAAGAAGAATCAGACATGAACTCTCTACAAAACAAATGGTAGTCAAGACGAATCAGACATGAAATCTCTACAAAAGAAATGGCAGTCAAGACGAATCAAACATGAACTCTCTACAAAACAAATGGCAGTCAAGACGAATCAAACATGAACTCTCTACAAAACTAATGACTGTCAAGACGAATCAAACATGAACTCTCTACAAAACAAATGGCAGTCAAGAAGAATCAGACATGAACTCTCTACAAAACAAATGGCAGTCAAGACGAATTAAACATGAACTCTCTACAAAACAAATGGCAGTCAAGACGAATAAAACATGAACTTTCTACAAAACAAATGGCAGTCAAGACGAATCAAACATGAACTCTCTACAAAGCAATGGCAGTCAAGACCTATCAAACATGAACTCTCTACAAAACAAATGGCTGTCAAGACGAATCAAACATGAACTCTCTACAAAACAAATGGCTCTCAAGACGAATCAAACATGAACTCTCTACAAAACAAATGGCAGTCAAGACCTGTCAAACATGAACTCTGTACAAAAGAAATGGCAGTCAAGACGAATCAAGCATGAACTCTCAACAAAACAAATGGCTGTCAAGACGAATCAAACATGAACTCTCTTCAAAAGAAATGGCTGTCAAGACCTATCAAACATGAACTCTCTACAAAACAAATGGCAGTCAAGACGAATAAAACATGAACTTTCTACAAAACAAATGGCAGTCAAGACGAATCAAACATGAACTCTCTACAAAACAAATGGCAGTCAAGACCTATCAAACATGAACTCTCTACAAAACAAATGGCTGTCAAGACGAATCACACATGAACTCGCTAGAAACCAAATGGCTCTCAAGACGAATCAAACATGAACTCTCTACAAAACAAATGGCAGTCAAGACGAATCAAACATGAACTCTCTACAAAACAAATGACTGTCAAGACGAATCAAACATGAACTCTCTACAAAACAAATGGCAGTCAAGACGAATCAAACATGAACTCTCTACAAAATAAATGGCAGTCAAGACGAATCAAACATGAACTCTCTACAAAACAAATGGCAGTCAAGACCAATCAAACATGAACTCTCTACAAAACAAATGACTGTCAAGACGAATCAAACATGAACTCTCTACAAAACAAATGGCAGTCAAGACGAATCAAACATGAACTCTCTACAAAACAAATGGCAGTCAAGACCTATCAAACATGAACTCTCTACAAAACAAATGGCTGTCAAGACGAATCACACATGAACTCGCTAGAAACCAAATGGCTCTCAAGACGAATCAAACATGAACTCTCTACAAAACAAATGGCAGTCAAGACGAATCAAACATGAACTCTCTACAAAACAAATGGCTGTCAAGACGAATCAGACATGAACTCTCTTCAAAACAAATGGCAGTCAAGACCAATCAAACATGAACTCTCTACAAAACAAATGACTGTCAAGACGAATCAAACATGAACTCTCTACAAAACAAATGGCAGTCAAGACGAATCAAACATGAACTCTCTACAAAATAAATGTCAGTCAAGACGAATCAAACATGAACTCTCTACAAAACAAATGGCAGTCAAGACGAATCAGACATGAACTCTCTTCAAAACAAATGGCAGTCAAGACCAATCAAACATGAACTCTCTACAAAACAAATGACTGTCAAGACGAATCAAACATGAACTCTCTACAAAACAAATGGCAGTCAAGACGAATCAAACATGAACTCTCTACAAAATAAATGTCAGTCAAGACGAATCAAACATGAACTCTCTACAAAACTAATGACTGTCAAGACCAATCAAACATGAACTCTCTACAAAACTAATGACTGTCAAGACGAATCAAACATGAACTCTCTACAAAACAAATGGCAGTCAAGACCAATCAAACATGAACTCTCTACAAAACTAATGACTGTCAAGACGAATCAAACATGAACTCTCTACAAAACAAATGTCAGTCAAGACGAATCAAACATGAACTCTCTACAAAACAAATGGCAGTCAAGACGAATCAAACATGAACTCTCTACAAAACAAATGGCAGTCAAGACCAATCAAACATGAACTCTCTACAAAACTAATGACTGTCAAGACGAATCAAACATGAACTCTCTACAAAACAAATGGCAGTCAAGACGAATCAAACATGAACTCTCTACAAAACAAATGGCAGTCAAGACGAATCAAACATGAACTCTCTACAAAACAAATGGCAGTCAAGACGAATCAAACATGAACTCTCTACAAAACAAATGGCAGTCAAGACGAATCAAACATGAACTCTCTACAAAACAAATGGCTGTCAAGACGAATCAAACATGAACTCTCTACAAAACAAATGGCAGTCAAGACCTGTCAAACATGAATTCTCTACAAAACAAATGGCAGTCAAGACGAATCAAACATGAACTCTCTACAAAACAAATGGCAGTCAAGACGAATCAAGCATGAACTGTTTACAAAACAAATGGCTGTCAAGACGAATCAAACATGAACTCTCTTCAAAAGAAATGGCAGTCAAGACGAATCAAACATGAACTCTCTACACAACAAATGGCAGTCAAGACCAATCAAACATGAACTCTCTACAAAACAAATGGCAGTCAAGACGAATCAAACATGAACTCTCTACAAAACAAATGGCTGTCAAGACGAATCAAACATGAACTCTCTACAAAACAAATGGCAGTCAAGACCAATCAAACATGAACTCTCTACAAAACAAATGGCAGTCAAGACGAATCAAACATGAACTCTCTACAAAACAAATGGCAGTCAAGACGAATCAAACATGAACTCTCTACAAAACAAATGGCTGTCAAGACGAATCAAACATGAACTCTCTACAAAACAAATGGCAGTCAAGACCTGTCAAACATGAATTCTCTACAAAACAAATGGCTGTCAAGACGAATCAAACATGAACTCTCTTCAAAACAAATGGCAGTCAAGACCAATCAAACATGAACTCTCTACAAAACAAATGACTGTCAAGACGAATCAAACATGAACTCTCTACAAAAAAAATTGGCAGTCGTCAAGACGAATCAAACATGAACTCTCTACAAAACAAATGGCTGTCAAGACGAATCAAACATGAACTCTCTACAAAACAAATGGCAGTCAAGACGAATCAAACATGAACTCTCTACAAAACAAATGGCTGTCAAGACGAATCAAACATGAACTCTCTACAAAACAAATGGCAGTCAAGACCTATTAAGCATGAACTCTCTACACAACAAATGGCAGTCAAGACGAATCAAACATGAACTCTACAAAGCAAATGGTTGTCAAGAAGAATCAGACATGAACTCTCTACAAAACAAATGGTAGTCAAGACGAATCAGACATGAAATCTCTACAAAAGAAATGGCAGTCAAGACGAATCAAACATGAACTCTCTACAAAACAAATGGCAGTCAAGACGAATCAAACATGAACTCTCTACAAAACTAATGACTGTCAAGACGAATCAAACATGAACTCTCTACAAAACAAATGGCAGTCAAGAAGAATCAGACATGAACTCTCTACAAAACAAATGGCAGTCAAGACGAATTAAACATGAACTCTCTACAAAACAAATGGCAGTCAAGACGAATAAAACATGAACTTTCTACAAAACAAATGGCAGTCAAGACGAATCAAACATGAACTCTCTACAAAGCAATGGCAGTCAAGACCTATCAAACATGAACTCTCTACAAAACAAATGGCTGTCAAGACGAATCAAACATGAACTCTCTACAAAACAAATGGCTCTCAAGACGAATCAAACATGAACTCTCTACAAAACAAATGGCAGTCAAGACCTGTCAAACATGAACTCTGTACAAAAGAAATGGCAGTCAAGACGAATCAAGCATGAACTCTCAACAAAACAAATGGCTGTCAAGACGAATCAAACATGAACTCTCTTCAAAAGAAATGGCTGTCAAGACCTATCAAACATGAACTCTCTACAAAACAAATGGCAGTCAAGACGAATAAAACATGAACTTTCTACAAAACAAATGGCAGTCAAGACGAATCAAACATGAACTCTCTACAAAACAAATGGCAGTCAAGACCTATCAAACATGAACTCTCTACAAAACAAATGGCTGTCAAGACGAATCACACATGAACTCGCTAGAAACCAAATGGCTCTCAAGACGAATCAAACATGAACTCTCTACAAAACAAATGGCAGTCAAGACGAATCAAACATGAACTCTCTACAAAACAAATGACTGTCAAGACGAATCAAACATGAACTCTCTACAAAACAAATGGCAGTCAAGACGAATCAAACATGAACTCTCTACAAAATAAATGGCAGTCAAGACGAATCAAACATGAACTCTCTACAAAACAAATGGCAGTCAAGACCAATCAAACATGAACTCTCTACAAAACAAATGACTGTCAAGACGAATCAAACATGAACTCTCTACAAAACAAATGGCAGTCAAGACGAATCAAACATGAACTCTCTACAAAACAAATGGCAGTCAAGACCTATCAAACATGAACTCTCTACAAAACAAATGGCTGTCAAGACGAATCACACATGAACTCGCTAGAAACCAAATGGCTCTCAAGACGAATCAAACATGAACTCTCTACAAAACAAATGGCAGTCAAGACGAATCAAACATGAACTCTCTACAAAACAAATGGCTGTCAAGACGAATCAGACATGAACTCTCTTCAAAACAAATGGCAGTCAAGACCAATCAAACATGAACTCTCTACAAAACAAATGACTGTCAAGACGAATCAAACATGAACTCTCTACAAAACAAATGGCAGTCAAGACGAATCAAACATGAACTCTCTACAAAATAAATGTCAGTCAAGACGAATCAAACATGAACTCTCTACAAAACAAATGGCAGTCAAGACGAATCAGACATGAACTCTCTTCAAAACAAATGGCAGTCAAGACCAATCAAACATGAACTCTCTACAAAACAAATGACTGTCAAGACGAATCAAACATGAACTCTCTACAAAACAAATGGCAGTCAAGACGAATCAAACATGAACTCTCTACAAAATAAATGTCAGTCAAGACGAATCAAACATGAACTCTCTACAAAACTAATGACTGTCAAGACCAATCAAACATGAACTCTCTACAAAACTAATGACTGTCAAGACGAATCAAACATGAACTCTCTACAAAACAAATGGCAGTCAAGACCAATCAAACATGAACTCTCTACAAAACTAATGACTGTCAAGACGAATCAAACATGAACTCTCTACAAAACAAATGTCAGTCAAGACGAATCAAACATGAACTCTCTACAAAACAAATGGCAGTCAAGACGAATCAAACATGAACTCTCTACAAAACAAATGGCAGTCAAGACCAATCAAACATGAACTCTCTACAAAACTAATGACTGTCAAGACGAATCAAACATGAACTCTCTACAAAACAAATGGCAGTCAAGACGAATCAAACATGAACTCTCTACAAAACAAATGGCAGTCAAGACGAATCAAACATGAACTCTCTACAAAACAAATGGCAGTCAAGACGAATCAAACATGAACTCTCTACAAAACAAATGGCAGTCAAGACGAATCAAACATGAACTCTCTACAAAACAAATGGCAGTCAAGACGAATCAAACATGAACTCTCTACAAAACAAATGGCAGTCAAGACGAATCAAACATGAACTCTTTACAAAACAAATGGCAGTCAAGACCAATCAAACATGAACTTTCTACAAAACAAATGGGAGTCAAGACGAATCAAACATGAACTCTCTACAAAACAAATGGCAGTCAAGACCTATCAAACATGAACTCTCTACAAAACAAATGGCTGTCAAGATGAATCAAACATGAACTCTCTACAAAACAAATGGCTCTCAAGAGGAATCAAACATGAACTCTCTACAAAACAAATGGCAGTCAAGACCTGTCAAACATGAATTCTCTACAAAACAAATGGCAGTCAAGACGAATCAAACATGAACTCTCTTCAAAACAAATGGCAGTCAAGACGAATCAAACATGAACTCTCTACAAAACAAATGGCAGTCAAGACGAATAAAACATGAACTCTCTACAAAACAAATGGCAGTCAAGACGAATCAAACATGAACTCTCTACAAAACAAATGGCAGTCAAGACGAATCAAATATGAACTCTCTACAAAACAAATGGCAGTCAAGACGAATCAGACATGAAATCTCTACAAAAGAAATGGCAGTCAAGACGAATCAAACATGAACTCTCTACAAAACAAATGGCAGTCAAGACGAATCAAACATGAACTCTCTACAAAACTAATGACTGTCAAGACGAATCAAACATGAACTCTCTACAAAACAAATGGCAGTCAAGAAGAATCAGACATGAACTCTCTACAAAACAAATGGCAGTCAAGACGAATTAAACATGAACTCTCTACAAAACAAATGGCAGTCAAGACGAATAAAACATGAACTTTCTACAAAACAAATGGCAGTCAAGACGAATCAAACATGAACTCTCTACAAAGCAAATGGCAGTCAAGACGAATCAAACATGAACTCTCTACAAAGCAAATGGCAGTCAAGACCTATCAAACATGAACTCTCTACAAAACAAATGGCTGTCAAGACGAATCAAACATGAACTCTCTACAAAACAAATGGCTCTCAAGACGAATCAAACATGAACTCTCTACAAAACAAATGGCAGTCAAGACCTGTCAAACATGAACTCTCTACAAAAGAAATGGCAGTCAAGACGAATCAAGCATGAACTCTCAACAAAACAAATGGCTGTCAAGACGAATCAAACATGAACTCTCTTCAAAAGAAATGGCTGTCAAGACCTATCAAACATGAACTCTCTACAAAACAAATGGCTGTCAAGACGAATCAAACATGAACTCTCTACACAACAAATGGCAGTCAAGACCAATCAAACATGAACTCTACAAAGCAAATGGTTGTCAAGATCAATCAAACATGAACTCTCTACAAAACAAATGGCTCACAAGACCAATCAAACATGAACTCTCTACAAAGAAAAATGGCAGTCAAGACGAATCAAACATGAACCCTCTACAAAACAAATGGCTGTCAAGAAGAATCAAACATTAACTCTCTACAAAACAAATGGCTGTCAAGACGAATCAAATATGAACTATCTACACAACAAATGGCAGTCAAGACGAATCAAACATGAACTCTCTACAAAACAAATGGCTGTCAAGACGAATCAAACATGAACTCTGTACAAAACAAATGGCAGTCAAGACCAATCAAACATGAACTCTCTACAAAACAAATGGCTCTCAAGACGAATCAAACATGAACTCTCTACAAAACAAATGGCAGTCAAGACCTGTCAAACATGAACTCTCTACAAAAGAAATGGCAGTCAAGACGAATCAAGCATGAACTCTCAACAAAACAAATGGCTGTCAAGACGAATCAAACATGAACTCTCTTCAAAAGAAATGGCTGTCAAGACCTATCAAACATGAACTCTCTACAAAACAAATGGCTGTCAAGACGAATTAAACATGAACTCTCTACACAACAAATGGCTGTCAAGACGAATCAAATATGAACTATCTACAAAACAAATGGCAGTCAAGACGAATCAAACATGAACTCTCTACAAAACAAATGGCAGTCAAGACCAATCAAACATGAACTCTCTACAAAACAAATGGCTCTCAAGAGGAATCAAACATGAACTCTCTACAAAACAAATGGCAGTCAAGACCTGTCAAACATGAATTCTCTACAAAAGAAATGGCAGTCAAGACGAATCAAACATGAATTCTCTACAAAACAAATGGCAGTCAAGACCAATCAAACATGAACTATCTACAAAACAAATGGCAGTCAAGACGAATCAAACATGAACTCTCTACAAAGCAAATGGCAGTCAAGACCTATCAAACATGAACTATCTACAAAACAAATGGCTGTCAAGACGAATCAAGCATGAACTCTCTACAAAACAAATGGCTCTCAAGACGAATCAAACATGAACTCTCTACAAAACAAATGGCAGTCAAGACCTGTCAAACATGAACTCTCTACAAAAGAAATGGCAGTCAAGAAGAATCAAGCATGAACTCTCAACAAAACAAATGGCTGTCAAGACGAATCAAACATGAACTCTCTTCAAAAGAAATGGCTGTCAAGACCTATCAAACATGAACTCTCTACAAAACAAATGGCAGTCAAGACGAATCAAACATGAACTCTCTACAAAATAAATGTCAGTCAAGACCGATCAAACATGAACTCTCTACAAAACAAATGACAGTCAAGACGAATCAAACATGAACTCTCTACAAAACAAATGGCTCTCAAGAGGAATCAAACATGAACTCTCTACAAAACAAATGGCAGTCAAGACCTATCAAACATGAACTCTCTACAAAACAAATGGCAGTCAAGACGAATCAAACATGAACTCTCTACAAAACAAATGGCAGTCAAGACGAATAAAACATGAACTTTCTACAAAACAAATGGCAGTCAAGACGAATCAAACATGAACTCTCTACAAAACAAATGGCTCTCAAGAGGAATCAAACATGAACTCTCTACAAAACAAATGGCAGTCAAGACCTATCAAACATGAACTCTCTACAAAACAAATGGCTGTCAAGATGAATCAAACATGAACTCTCTACAAAACAAATGGCTCTCAAGAGGAATCAAACATGAACTCTCTACAAAACAAATGGCAGTCAAGACCTGTCAAACATGAATTCTCTACAAAACAAATGGCAGTCAAGACGAATCAAACATGAACTCTCTTCAAAACAAATGGCAGTCAAGACCAATCAAACATGAACTCTCTACAAAACAAATGACTGTCAAGACGAATCAAACATGAACTCTCTACAAAAAAAATAGCAGTCGTCAAGACGAATCAAACATGAACTCTCTACAAAAGAAATGGCAGTCAAGACGAATCAAACATGAACTCTCTACAAAACAAATGGCAGTCAAGACGAATCAAACATGAACTCTCTACAAAACTAATGACTGTCAAGACGAATCAAACATGAACTCTCTACAAAACAAATGGCAGTCAAGAAGAATCAGACATGAACTCTCTACAAAACAAATGGCAGTCAAGACGAATTAAACATGAACTGTCTACAAAACAAATGGCAGTCAAGACGAATAAAACATGAACTTTCTACAAAACAAATGGCAGTCAAGACGAATCAAACATGAACTCTCTACAAAGCAAATGGCAGTCACGACCTATCAAACATGAACTCTCTACAAAACAAATGGCTGTCAAGACGAATCAAACATGAACTCTCTACAAAACAAATGGCTCTCAAGACGAATCAAACATGAACTCTCTACAAAACAAATGCCAGTCAAGACCTGTCAAACATGAACTCTCTACAAAAGAAATGGCAGTCAAGACGAATCAAGCATGAACTCTCAACAAAACAAATGGCTGTCAAGACGAATCAAACATGAACTCTCTTCAAAAGAAATGGCTGTCAAGACCTATCAAACATGAACTCTCTACAAAACAAATGGCTGTCAAGACCAATCAAACATGAACTCTCTACACAACAAATGGCAGTCAAGACCAATCAAACATGAACTCTACAAAGCAAATGGTTGTCAAGATCAATCAAACATGAACTCTCTACAAAACAAATGGCTCACAAGACCAATCAAACATGAACTCTCTACAAAGAAAAATGGCAGTCAAGACGAATCAAACATGAACCCTCTACAAAACAAATGGCTGTCAAGAAGAATCAAACATTAACTCTCTACAAAACAAATGGCTGTCAAGACGAATCAAATATGAACTATCTACAAAACAAATGGCAGTCAAGACGAATCAAACATGAACTCTCTACAAAACAAATGGCTGTCAAGACGAATCAAACATGAACTATGTACAAAACAAATGGCAGTCAAGACCAATCAAACATGAACTCTCTACAAAACAAATGGCTCTCAAGACGAATCAAACATGAACTCTCTACAAAACAAATGGCAGTCAAGACCTGTCAAACATGAACTCTCTACAAAAGAAATGGCAGTCAAGACGAATCAAGCATGAACTCTCAACAAAACAAATGCCTGTCAAGACGAATCAAACATGAACTCTCTTCAAAAGAAATGGCTGTCAAGACCTATCAAACATGAACTCTCTACAAAACAAATGGCTGTCAAGACCAATCAAACATGAACTCTCTACACAACAAATGGCAGTCAAGACGAATCAAACATGAACTCTACAAAGCAAATGGTTGTCAAGACCAATCAAACATGAACTCTCTACAAAACAAATGGCTCACAAGACGAATCAAACATGAACTCTCTACAAAGAAAAATGGCAGTCAAGACGAATCAAACATGAACCCTCTACAAAACCAATGGCTGTCAAGAAGAATCAAACATTAACTCTCTACAAAACAAATGGCTGTCAAGAAGAATCAAACATGAACTCTCTACAAAACAAATGGCAGTCAAGACCAATCAAACATGAACTCTCTACAAAACAAATGGCTCTCAAGAGGAATCAAACATGAACTCTCTACAAAACAAATGGCAGTCAAGACCTGTCAAACATGAATTCTCTACAAAACAAATGGCAGTCAAGACGAATCAAACATGAACTCTCTTCAAAACAAATGGCAGTCAAGACCAATCAAACATGAACTCTCTACAAAACAAATGACAGTCAAGACGAATTAAACATGAACTCTCTACAAAAAAAATAGCAGTCGTCAAGACGAATCAAACATGAACTCTCTACAAAACAAATGACAGTCAAGACGAATAAAACATGAATTCTCTACAAAACAAATGGCAGTCAAGACGAATCAAACATGAACTCTCTACAAAACAAATGGCAGTCAAGACGAATCAAACATGAACTCTCTACAAAACAAATGGCAGTCAAGACGAATCAGACATGAAATCTCTACAAAAGAAATGGCAGTCAAGACGAATCAAACATGAACTCTCTACAAAACAAATGGCAGTCAAGACGAATCAAACATGAACTCTCTACAAAACAAATGGCAGTCAAGACGAATCAGACATGAAATCTCTACAAAAGAAATGGCAGTCAAGACGAATCAAACATGAACTCTCTACAAAACAAATGGCAGTCAAGACGAATCAAACATGAACTCTCTACAAAACTAATGACTGTCAAGACGAATCAAACATGAACTCTCTACAAAACAAATGGCAGTCAAGAAGAATCAGACATGAACTCTCTACAAAACAAATGGCAGTCAAGACGAATTAAACATGAACTCTCTACAAAACAAATGGCAGTCAAGACGAATAAAACATGAACTTTCTACAAAACAAATGGCAGTCAAGACGAATCAAACATGAACTCTCTACAAAGCAAATGGCAGTCAAGACCTATCAAACATGAACTATCTACAAAACAAATGGCTGTCAAGACGAATCAAGCATGAACTCTCTACAAAACAAATGGCTCTCAAGACGAATCAAACATGAACTCTCTACAAAACAAATGGCAGTCAAGACCTGTCAAACATGAACTCTCTACAAAAGAAATGGCAGTCAAGACGAATCAAGCATGAACTCTCAACAAAACAAATGGCTGTCAAGACGAATCAAACATAAACTCTCTTCAAAAGAAATGTCTGTGAAGACCTATCAAACATGAACTCTCTACAAAACAAATGGCTGTCAAGACCAATCAAACATGAACTCTCTACACAACAAATGGCAGTCAAGACGAATCAAACATGAACTCTACAAAGCAAATGGTTGTCAAGATCAATCAAACATGAACTCTCTACAAAACAAATGGCTCACAAGACCAATCAAACATGAACTCTCTACAAAGAAAAATGGCAGTCAAGACGAATCAAACATGAACCCTCTACAAAACAAATGGCTGTCAAGAAGAATCAAACATTAACTCTCTACAAAACAAATGGCTGTCAAGACGAATCAAATATGAACTATCTACAAAACAAATGGCAGTCAAGACGAATCAAACATGAACTCTCTACAAAACAAATGGCTGTCAAGACGAATCAAACATGAACTCTGTACAAAACAAATGGCAGTCAAGACCAATCAAACATGAACTCTCTACAAAACAAATGGCTCTCAAGACGAATCAAACATGAACTCTCTACAAAACAAATGGCAGTCAAGACCTGTCAAACATGAACTCTCTACAAAAGAAATGGCAGTCAAGACGAATCAAGCATGAACTCTCAACAAAACAAATGGCTGTCAAGACGAATCAAACATGAACTCTCTTCAAAAGAAATGGCTGTCAAGACCTATCAAACATGAACTCTCTACAAAACAAATGGCTGTCAAGACGAATCAAACATGAACTCTCTACACAACAAATGGCTGTCAAGACGAATCAAACATGAACTCTACAAAGCAAATGGTTGTCAAGACCAATCAAACATGAACTCTCTACAAAACAAATGGCTCACAAGACGAATCAAACATGAACTCTCTACAAAGAAAAATGGCAGTCAAGACGAATCAAACATGAACCCTCTACAAAACCAATGGCTGTCAAGAAGAATCAAACATTAACTCTCTACAAAACAAATGGCTGTCAAGACGAATCAAATATGAACTATCTACAAAACAAATGGCAGTCAAGACGAATCAAACATGAACTCTCTACAAAACAAATGACTGTCAAGACGAATCAAACATGAACTCTCTACAAAAAAAATAGCAGTCGTCAAGACGAATCAAACATGAACTCTCTACAAAACAAATGACAGTCAAGACGAATAAAACATGAACTCTCTACAAAACAAATGGCAGTCAAGACGAATCAAACATGAACTCTCTACAAAACAAATGGCAGTCAAGACGAATCAAACATGAACTCTCTACAAAACAAATGGCAGTCAAGACGAATCAGACATGAAATCTCTACAAAAGAAATGGCAGTCAAGACGAATCAAACATGAACTCTCTACAAAACAAATGGCTCACAAGACGAATCAAACATGAACTCTCTACAAAACTAATGACTGTCAAGACGAATCAAACATGAACTCTCTACAAAACAAATGGCAGTCAAGAAGAATCAGACATGAACTCTCTACAAAACAAATGGCAGTCAAGACGAATTAAACATGAACTCTCTACAAAACAAATGGCAGTCAAGACGAATAAAACATGAACTTTCTACAAAACAAATGGCAGTCAAGACGAATCAAACATGAACTCTCTACAAAGCAAATGGCAGTCAAGACCTATCAAACATGAACTATCTACAAAACAAATGGCTGTCAAGACGAATCAAGCATGAACTCTCTACAAAACAAATGGCTCTCAAGACGAATCAAACATGAACTCTCTACAAAACAAATGGCAGTCAAGACCTGTCAAACATGAACTCTCTACAAAAGAAATGGCAGTCAAGACGAATCAAGCATGAACTCTCAACAAAACAAATGGCTGTCAAGACGAATCAAACATGAACTCTCCACAAAACAAATGGCAGTCAAGACGAATCAAACATGAACTCTCTACAAAACAAATGGCAGTCAAGACGAATAAAACATAAACTTTCTACAAAACAAATGGCAGTCAAGACGAATCAAACATGAACTCTCTACAAAACAAATGGCTGTCAAGACCTATCAAACATGAACTCTCTACAAAACAAATGGCTGTCAAGACGAATCAAACATGAACTCTCTACCAAACAAATGACTGTCAAGACGAATCAAACATGAACTCTCTACAAAACAAATGGCTCACAAGAAGAATCAAACATGAACTCTCTACAAAACAAATGGCAGTCAAGACGAATCAAACATGAACTCTCTACAAAACAAATGGCAGTCAAGACGAATCAAACATGAACTCTCTACAAAACAAATGGCAGTCAAGACGAATCAGACATGAAATCTCTACAAAAGAAATGGCAGTCAAGACGAATCAAACATGAACTCTCTACAAAACAAATGGCTCACAAGACGAATCAAACATGAACTCTCTACAAAACTAATGACTGTCAAGACGAATCAAACATGAACTCTCTACAAAACAAATGGCAGTCAAGAAGAATCAGACATGAACTCTCTACAAAACAAATGGCAGTCAAGACGAATTAAACATGAACTCTCTACAAAACAAATGGCAGTCAAGACGAATAAAACATGAACTTTCTACAAAACAAATGGCAGTCAAGACGAATCAAACATGAACTCTCTACAAAGCAAATGGCAGTCAAGACCTATCAAACATGAACTATCTACAAAACAAATGGCTGTCAAGACGAATCAAGCATGAACTCTCTACAAAACAAATGGCTCTCAAGACGAATCAAACATGAACTCTCTACAAAACAAATGGCAGTCAAGACCTGTCAAACATGAACTCTCTACAAAAGAAATGGCAGTCAAGACGAATCAAGCATGAACTCTCAACAAAACAAATGGCTGTCAAGACGAATCAAACATGAACTCTCCACAAAACAAATGGCAGTCAAGACGAATCAAACATGAACTCTCTACAAAACAAATGGCAGTCAAGACGAATAAAACATAAACTTTCTACAAAACAAATGGCAGTCAAGACGAATCAAACATGAACTCTCTACAAAACAAATGGCTGTCAAGACCTATCAAACATGAACTCTCTACAAAACAAATGGCTGTCAAGACGAATCAAACATGAACTCTCTACCAAACAAATGACTGTCAAGACGAATCAAACATGAACTCTCTACAAAACAAATGGCTCACAAGAAGAATCAAACATGAACTCTCTACAAAACAAATGGCAGTCAAGACGAATCAAACATGAACTCTCTACAAAACAAATGGCAGTCAAGACGAATCAAACATGAACTCTCTACAAAACAAATGGCAGTCAAGACCTATCAAACATGAACTCTCTACAAAAGAAATGGCAGTCAAGACGAATAAAACATGAACTTTCTACAAAACAAATGGCAGTCAAGACGAATCAAACATGAACTCTCTACAAAACAAATGGCAGTCAAGACCTATCAAACATGAACTCTCTACAAAACAAATGGCTGTCAAGACGAATCACACATGAACTCTCTAGAAACCAAATGGCTCTCAAGACGAATCAAACATGAACTCTCTTCAAAACAAATGGCAGTCAAGACCAATCAAACATGAACTCTCTACAAAACAAATGACTGTCAAGACCAATCAAACATGAAATCTACAAAAAAAATAGCAGTCGTCAAGACGAATCAAACATGAACTCTCTACAAAACAAATGGCAGTCAAGACGAATCAAACATGAACTCTCTACAACAGAAATGGCAGTCAATACGACCAAGACATGAACTCTCTAGAAAACAAATGGCTGTCAAGACGAATCAAACATGAACTCTCTACAAAACAAATGGCAGTCAAGTCGAATAAAACATGAACTTTCTACAACACAAATGGCAGTCAAGACGAATCGAGCATGACCTCTCTACACAACAAATGGATGTCAAGACGAATCAAGCATGAACTCTCTTCAAAAGAAATGGCAGTCAAGAAGAATCAAACATGAACTCTCTACAAAACAAATGGCAGTCAAGACGAATCAAACATGAACTCTCTACAAAACAAATGGCTGTCAAGACGAATCAAACATGAACTCTCTACACAACAAATGGCATTCAAGACGAATAAAACATGAACTCTACAAAGCAAGTGGCAGTCAAGACGAATCAAACATGAACTCTCTACAAAACAAATGGCTCACAAGACGAATCAAACATGAACTCTCTACAAAACAAATGGCAGTCAAGACGAATCAAACATGAACCCTCTACAAAACAAATGGCTGTCAAGAAGAATCAAACTTTAACTCTCTACAAAATAAATGGCAGTCAAGACGAATAAAACATGAACTCTCTACAAAACAAATGGCAGTCAAGACGAATCAAACATGAACTCTCTACAAAACAAATGGCAGTCAAGACGAATCAGACATGAACTCTCTACAAAACAAATGGCAGTCAAGACGAATCAAACATGAACTCTCTACAAAACAAATGGCAGTCAAGACGAATCAAACATGAACTCTCTACAAAATAAATGTCAGTCAAGACCGATCAAACATGAACTCTCTACAAAACAAATGGCAGTCAAGACGAATCAAACATGAACTCTCTACAAAACAAATGGCAGTCAAGACGAATAAAACATGAACTTTCTACAAAACAAATGGCAGTCAAGACGAATCAAACATGAACTCTCTACAAAACAAATGTCAGTCAAGACCTATCAAACATGAACTCTCTACAAAACAAATGGCTGTCAAGATGAATCAAACATGAACTCTCTACAAAACAAATGGCTCTCAAGACGAATCAAACATGAACTCTCTACAAAACAAGTGGCAGTCAAGACCTGTCAAACATGAATTCTCTACAAAACAAATGGCAGTCAAGACGAATCAAACATGAACTCTCTTCAAAACAAATAGCAGTCAAGACCAATCAAACATGAACTCTCTACAAAACAAATGACTGTCAAGACGAATCAAACATGAACTCTCTACAAAAAAAATAGCAGTCGTCAAGACGAATCAAACATGAACTCTCTACAAAACAAATGGCAGTCAAGACCAATCAAACATGAACTCTCTACAAAACAAATGGCAGTCAAGACGATTCAAACATGAACTCTCTACAAAACAAATGGCAGTCAAGACGAATTAAACATGAACTCTCTACAAAACAAATGGCAGTCAAGACGAATAAAACATGAACTTTCTACAAAACAAATGGCAGTCAAGACGAATCAAACATGAACTCTCTACAAAGCAATGGCAGTCAAGACCTATCAAACATGAACTCTCTACAAAACAAATGGCTGTCAAGACCAATCAAACATGAACTCTCTACAAAACAAATGGCTCTCAAGACGAATCAAACATGAACTCTCTACAAAACAAATGGCAGTCAAGACCTGTCAAACATGAACTCTGTACAAAAGAAATGGCAGTCAAGACGAATCAAGCATGAACTCTCAACAAAACAAATGGCTGTCAAGACGAATCAAACATGAACTCTCTTCAAAAGAAATGGCTGTCAAGACCTATCAAACATGAACTCTCTACAAAACAAATGGCTGTCAAGACGAATCAAACATGAACTCTCTACACAACAAATGGCAGTCAAGACGAATCAAACATGAACTCTACAAAGCAAATGGTTGTCAAGACCAATCAAACATGAACTCTCTACAAAACAAATGGCTCACAAGACGAATCAAACATGAACTCTCTACAAAGAAAAATGGCAGTCAAGACGAATCAAACATGAACCCTCTACAAAACCAATGGCTGTCAAGAAGAATCAAACATTAACTCTCTACAAAACAAATGGCTGTCAAGACGAATCAAATATGAACTATCTACAAAACAAATGGCAGTCAAGACGAATCAAACATGAACTCTCTACAAAACAAATGGCTGTCAAGACCTATCAAACATGAACTCTCTACAAAACAAATGGCTGTCAAGACCTGTGAAACATGAACTCTCTACAAAAGAAATGGCAGTCAAGACGAATCAAGCATGAACTCTCAACAAAACAAATGGCTGTCAAGACGAATCAAATATGAACTATCTACAAAACAAATGGCAGTCAAGACGAATCAAACATGAACTCTCTACAAAACAAATGGCTCTCAAGACGAATCAAATATGAACTATCTACAAAACAAATGGCAGTCAAGACGAATCAAATATGAACTATCTACAAAACAAATGGCAGTCAAGACGAATCAAACATGAACTCTCTACAAAACAAATGGCTCTCAAGACGAATCAAACATGAACTCTCTACAAAACAAATGGCTGTCAAGACCTGTGAAACATGAACTCTCTACAAAAGAAATGGCAGTCAAGACGAATCAAGCATGAACTCTCAACAAAACAAATGGCTGTCAAGACGAATCAAACATGAACTCTCTTCAAAAGAAATGGCTGTCAAGACCTATCAAACATGAACTCTCTACAAAACAAATGGCTGTCAAGACGAATCAAACATGAACTCTCTACGCAACAAATGGCAGTCAAGACCTATCAAACATGAACTCTCTACAAAACAAATGGCTGTCAAGACGAATCAAACATGAACTCTCTACAAAACAAATGGCAGTCAAGACCAATCAAACATGAACTCTACAAAGCAAATGGTTGTCAAGAAGAATCAGACATGAACTCTCTACAAAACAAATGGTAGTCAAGACGAATCAGACATGAAATCTCTACAAAAGAAATGGCAGTCAAGACGAATCAAACATGAACTCTCTACAAAACAAATGGCAGTCAAGACGAATCAAACATGAACTCTCTACAAAACTAATGACTGTCAAGACGAATCAAACATGAACTCTCTACAAAACAAATGGCAGTCAAGAAGAATCAGACATGAACTCTCTACAAAACAAATGGCAGTCAAGACGAATTAAACATGAACTCTCTACAAAACAAATGGCAGTCAAGACGAATAAAACATGAAATTTCTACAAAACAAATGGCAGTCAAGACGAATCAAACATGAACTCTCTACAAAGCAATGGCAGTCAAGACCTATCAAACATGAACTCTCTACAAAACAAATGGCTGTCAAGACCAATCAAACATGAACTCTCTACAAAACAAATGGCTCTCAAGACGAATCAAACATGAACTCTCTACAAAACAAATGGCAGTCAAGACCTGTCAAACATGAACTCTGTACAAAAGAAATGGCAGTCGAGACGAATCAAGCATGAACTCTCAACAAAACAAATGGCTGTCAAGACGAATCAAACATGAACTCTCTTCAAAAGAAATGGCTGTCAAGACCTATCAAACATGAACTCTCTACAAAACAAATGGCTGTCAAGACGAATCAAACATGAACTCTCTACACAACAAATGGCAGTCAAGACGAATCAAAGATGAACTCTACAAAGCAAATGGTTGTCAAGACCAATCAAACATGAACTCTCTACAAAACAAATGGCTCACAAGACGAATCAAACATGAACTCTCTACAAAGAAAAATGGCAGTCAAGACGAATCAAACATGAACCCTCTACAAAACCAATGGCTGTCAAGAAGAATCAAACATTAACTCTCTACAAAACAAATGGCTGTCAAGACGAATCAAATATGAACTATCTACAAAACAAATGGCAGTCAAGACGAATCAAACATGAACTCTCTACAAAACAAATGGCTCTCAAGACGAATCAAACATGAACTCTCTACAAAACAAATGGCTCTCAAGACGAATCAAAGATGAACTCTCTACAAAACAAATGGCTGTCAAGACCTGTGAAACATGAACTCTCTACAAAAGAAATGGCAGTCAAGACGAATCAAGCATGAACTCTCAACAAAACAAATGGCTGTCAAGACGAATCAAACATGAACTCTCTTCAAAAGAAATGGCTGTCAAGACCTATCAAACATGAACTCTCTACAAAAGAAATATCAGTCAAGACCTATCAAACATGAACTCTCTACAAAACAAATGGCAGTCAAGACGAATAAAACATAAACTTTCTACAAAACAAATGGCAGTCAAGACGAATCAAACATGAACTCTCTACAAAACAAATGGCTGTCAAGACGAATCAAACATGAACTCTCTACAAAACAAATGGCTGTCAAGACGAATCAAACATGGACTCTCTACCAAACAAATGACTGTCAAGACGAATCAAACATGAACTCTCTACAAAACAAATGGCAGTCAAGACCTATCAAACATGAACTCTCTACAAAACAAATGGTTGTCAAGACGAATCAAACATGAACTCTCTACAAAACAAATAGCAGTCGTCAAGAAGAATCAAACATGAACTCTCTACAAAACAAATGGCAGTCAAGACGAATCAAACATGAACTCTCTACAAAACAAATGGCAGTCAAGACCTATCAAACATGAACTCTCTACAAAACAAATGGCAGTCAAGACGAATCAAACATGAACTCTCTACAACAGAAATGGCAGTCAAGACGACCAAGACATGAACTCTCTACAAAACAAATGGCTGTCAAGACGAATCAAACATGAACTCTCTACAAAACAAATGGCTGTCAAGACGAATTAAACATGAACTTTCTACAACACAAATGGCTGTCAAGACGAATCAAGCATGACCTCTCTACACAACAAATGGCTGTCAAGACGAATCAAACATGAACTCTCTTCAAAAGAAATGGCAGTCAAGACGAATCAAACATGAACTCTCTACACAACAAATGGCATTCAAGACGAATCAAACATGAACTCTACAAAGCAAATGGTTGTCAAGACGAATCAAACATGAACTCTCTACAAAACAAATGGCAGTCAAGACGAATCAAACATGAACTCTCTACAAAACAAATGGCAGTCAAGACCAATCAAACATGAACTCTCTACAAAACAAATGGCAGTCAAGACCAATCAAACATGAACTCTCTACAAAACACATGGCTGTCAAGACGAATCAAACATGAACTCTCTACAAAACAAATGGCTGTCAAGACGAATCAAACATGGACTCTCTACCAAACAAATGACTGTCAAGACGAATCAAACATGAACTCTCTGCAAAACAAATGGCAGTCAAGACCTATCAAACATGAACTCTCTACAAAACAAATGGTTGTCAAGACGAATCAAACATGAACTCTCTACAAAACAAATAGCAGTCGTCAAGAAGAATCAAACATGAACTCTCTACAAAACAAATGGCAGTCAAGACGAAACAAACATGAACTCTCTACAAAACAAATGGCAGTCAAGACCTATCAAACATGAACTCTCTACAAAACAAATGGCAGTCAAGACGAATCAAACATGAACTCTCTACAAAACAAATGGCAGTCAAGACGAATCAAACATGAACTCTCTACAAAACAAATGGCTCTCAAGACTAATCAAACATGAACTCTCTACAAAACAAATGGCTGTCAAGACGAATTAAACATGAACTCTCTACAAAACAAATGGCTGTCAAGACGAATTAAACATGAACTTTCTACAACACAAATGGCTGTCAAGACGAATCAAGCATGACCTCTCTACACAACAAATGGCTGTCAAGACGAATCAAACATGAACTCTCTTCAAAAGAAATGGCAGTCAAGACGAATCAAACATGAACTCTCTACACAACAAATGGCATTCAAGACGAATCAAACATGAACTCTACAAAGCAAATGGTTGTCAAGACGAATCAAACATGAACTCTCTACAAAACAAATGGCTCACAAGACGAATCAAACATGAACTCTCTACAAAACAAATGGCAGTCAAGACGAATCAAACATGAACTCTCTACAAAACAAATGGCAGTCAAGACCAATCAAACATGAACTCTCTACAAAACAAATGGCAGTCAAGACGAATCAAACATGAACTCTCTACAAAACTAATGGCAGTGAAGAAGAATGAAACATGAACTCTCTACAAAACAAATGTCAGTCAAGACGAATCAAACATGAACTCTCTACAAAACAAATGGCAGTCAAGACGAATCAAACATGAACTCTCTACAAAAGAAATGGCAGTCAAGACGAATAAAACATGAACTCTGTACAAAACAAATGGCAGTCAAGACCAATCAAACATGAACTCTCTACAAAAGAAATGGCAGTCAAGACGAATCAAACATGAACTCTCTACGAAACAAATGGCTGTCAAGACGAATCAAACATGAACTCTCTACAAAAGAAATATCAGTCAAGACCTATCAAACATGAACTCTCTACAAAACAAATGGCAGTCAAGACGAATAAAACATAAACTTTCTACAAAACAAATGGCAGTCAAGACGAATCAAACATGAACTCTCTACAAAACAAATGGCTGTCAAGACGAATCAAACATGAACTCTCTACAAAACAAATGGCTGTCAAGACGAATCAAACATGGACTCTCTACCAAACAAATGACTGTCAAGACGAATCAAACATGAACTCTCTACAAAACAAATGGCAGTCAAGACCTATCAAACATGAACTCTCTACAAAACAAATGGTTGTCAAGACGAATCAAACATGAACTCTCTACAAAACAAATAGCAGTCGTCAAGAAGAATCAAACATGAACTCTCTACAAAACAAATGGCAGTCAAGACGAATCAAACATGAACTCTCTACAAAACAAATGGCAGTCAAGACCTATCAAACATGAACTCTCTACAAAACAAATGGCAGTCAAGACGAATCAAACATGAACTCTCTACAACAGAAATGGCAGTCAAGACGACCAAGACATGAACTCTCTACAAAACAAATGGCTGTCAAGACGAATTAAACATGAACTCTCTACAAAACAAATGGCTGTCAAGACGAATTAAACATGAACTTTCTACCACACAAATGGCTGTCAAGACGAATCAAGCATGACCTCTCTACACAACAAATGGCTGTCAAGACGAATCAAACATGAACTCTCTTCAAAAGAAATGGCAGTCAAGACGAATCAAACATGAACTCTCTACACAACAAATGGCATTCAAGACGAATCAAACATGAACTCTACAAAGCAAATGGTTGTCAAGACGAATCAAACATGAACTCTCTACAAAACAAATGGCTCACAAGACGAATCAAACATGAACTCTCTACAAAACAAATGGCAGTCAAGACGAATCAAACATGAACTCTCTACAAAACAAATGGCAGTCAAGACCAATCAAACATGAACTCTCTACAAAACAAATGGCAGTCAAGACGAATCAAACATGAACTCTCTACACAACAAATGGCATTCAAGACGAATCAAACATGAACTCTACAAAGCAAATGGTTGTCAAGACGAATCAAACATGAACTCTCTACAAAACAAATGGCTCACAAGACGAATCAAACATGAACTCTCTACAAAACAAATGGCAGTCAAGACGAATCAAACATGAACTCTCTACAAAACAAATGGCAGTCAAGACCAATCAAACATGAACTCTCTACAAAACAAATGGCAGTCAAGACGAATCAAACATGAACTCTCTACAAAACTAATGGCAGTGAAGAAGAATGAAACATGAACTCTCTACAAAACAAATGGCAGTCAAGACGAATCAAACATGAACTCTCTACAAAAGAAATGGCAGTCAAGACGAATAAAACATGAACTTTCTACAAAACAAATGGCAGTCAAGACGAATCAAACATGAACTCTCTACAAAACAAATGGCAGTCAAGACGAATCAAACATGAAATCTCTACAAAACAAATGGCAGTCAAGACGAATCAAACATGAACTCTCTACAAAACAAATGGCAGTCAAGACCTATCAAACATGAACTCTCTACAAAACAAATGGCAGTCAAGACGAATCAAACATGAACACTCTACAAAACAAATGGCTGTCAAGACGAATCAAACATGAACTCTCTACAAAACAAATGGCTGTCAAGACGAATCAAACATGAACTCTCTACAAAACAAATGGCAGTCAAGACGAATTAAACATGAACTTTCTACAACCCAAATGGCTGTCAAGACGAATCAAGCATGACCTCTCTACACAAAAATGGCTGTCAAGACGAATCAAACATGAACTCTCTTCAAAAGAAATGGCAGTCAAGACGAATCAAACATGAACTCTCTACACAACAAATGGCATTCAAGACGAATCAAACATGAACTCTACAAAGCAAATGGCAGTCAAGACGAATCAAGCATGAACTCTCTACAAAACAAATGGCTCACAAGACGAATCAAACATGAACTCTCTACAAAACAAATGGCAGTCAAGACGAATCAAACATGAACTCTCTACAAAACAAATGGCAGTCAAGACCAATCAAACATGAACTCTCTACAAAACAAATGGCAGTCAAGACGAATCAAACATGAACTCTCTACAAAACTAATGGCAGTCAAGAAGAATGAAACATGAACTCTCTACAAAACAAATGTCAGTCAAGACGAATCAAACATGAACTCTCTACAAAACAAATGGCAGTCAAGACGAATCAAACATGAACTCTCTACAAAACAAATGGCTGTCAAGACGAATCAAACATGAACTCTCTACCAAACAAATGACTGTCAAGACGAATCAAACATGAACTCTCTACAAAACAAATGGCAGTCAAGACCTATCAAACATGAACTCTCTACAAAACAAATGGTTGTCAAGACGAATCAAACATGAACTCTCTACAAAACAAATAGTAGTCGTCAAGAAGAATCAAACATGAACTCTCTACAAAACAAATGGCAGTCAAGACGACCAAGACATGAACTCTCTACAAAACAAATGGCTCTCAAGACGAATCAAACATGAACTCTCTACAAAACAAATAGTAGTCGTCAAGAAGAATCAAACATGAACTCTCTACAAAACAAATGGCTCTCAAGACGAATCAAACATGAACTCTCAACAAAACAAATGGCAGTCAAGACGAATTAAACATGAACTTTCTACAACACAAATGGCTGTCAAGACGAATCAAGCATGACCTCTCTACACAACAAATGGATGTCAAGACGAATCAAACATGAACTCTCTTCAAAAGAAATGGCAGTCAAGACGAATCAAACATGAACTCTCTACACAACAAATGGCATTCAAGACGAATCAAACATGAACTCTGCAAAGCAAATGGTTGTCAAGACGAATCAAACATGAACTCTCTACAAAACAAATGGCTCACAAGACGAATCAAACATGAACTCTCTACAAAACAAATGGCAGTCAAGACGAATCAAACATGAACTCTCTACAAAACAAATGGCAGTCAAGACGAATCAAACATGAACTCTCTACAAAAGAAATGGCAGTCAAGACGAATAAAACATGAACTTTCTACAAAACAAATGGCAGTCAAGACGAATCAAACATGAACTCACTACAAAACAAATGGCAGTCAAGACCTATCAAACATGAACTCTCTACAAAACAAATGGCTGTCAAGACGAATCAAACATGAACTCTCTACAAAACAAATGGCAGTCAAGTCGAATAAAACATGAACTTTCTACAACACAAATGGCAGTCAAGACGAATCGAGCATGACCTCTCTACACAACAAATGGATGTCAAGACGAATCAAACATGAACTCTCTTCAAAAGAAATGGCAGTCAAGACGAATTAAACATGAACTCTCTACAAAACAAATGGCAGTCAAGACGAATCAAACATGAACTCTCTACAAAACAAATGGCTGTCAAGACGAATCAAACATGAACTCTCTACACAACAAATGGCATTCAAGACGAATAAAACATGAACTCTACAAAGCAAGTGGCAGTCAAGACGAATCAAACATGAACTCTCTACAAAACAAATGGCTCACAAGACGAATCAAACATGAACTCTCTACAAAACAAATGGCAGTCAAGACGAATCAAACATGAACCCTCTACAAAACAAATGGCTGTCAAGAAGAATCAAGCATTAACTCTCTACAAAACAAATGGCAGTCAAGACGAATCAAACATGAACTCTCTACAAAACAAATGGCAGTCAAGACGAATCAAACATGAACTCTCTACAAAACAAATGGCAGTCAAGACCAATCAAACATGAACTCTCTACAAAACAAATGGCAGTCAAGACGAATCATACATGAACTCTCTACAAAACAAATGGCAGTCAAGACGAATCAAACATGAACTCTCTACAAAATGAATGTCAGTCAAGACCGATCAAACATGAACTCTCTACAAAACAAATGGCAGTCAAGACGAATCAAACATGAACTCTCTACAAAACAAATGACAGTCAAGACGAATAAAACATGAACTTTCTACAAAACAAATGGCAGTCAAGACGAATCAAACATGAACTCTCTACAAAACAAATGTCAGTCAAGACCTATCAAACATGAACTCTCTACAAAACAAATGGCTGTCAAGATGAATCAAACATGAACTCTCTACAAAACAAATGGCTCTCAAGACGAATCAAATATGAACTCTCTACAAAACAAATGGCAGTCAAGACGAATCAGACATGAAATCT
The DNA here is from genome assembly GCA_963383655.1 of Bathymodiolus septemdierum. NCBI lineage: Eukaryota > Metazoa > Mollusca > Bivalvia > Mytilida > Modiolidae > Bathymodiolus > Bathymodiolus septemdierum. The sequence continues at coordinate 1,175,602 of OY726525.1, read as the reverse complement.
CTACAAAAGAAATGGCAGTCAAGACGAATCAAACATGAACTCTCTACAAAACAAATGGCAGTCAAGACCTATCAAACATGAACTCTCTACAAAACAAATGGCTGTCAAGATGAATCAAACATGAACTCTCTACAAAACAAATGGCTCTCAAGACGAATCAAATATGAACTCTCTACACAACAAATGGCAGTCAAGACGAATCAAACATGAACTCTACAAAGCAAATGGTTGTCAAGAAGAATCAGACATGAACTCTCTACAAAACAAATGGCAGTCAAGACGAATCAGACATGAAATCTCTACAAATGAAATGGCAGTCAAGACGAATCAAACATGAACTCTCTACAAAACAAATGGCAGTCAAGACGAATCAAACATGAACTCTCTACAAAACAAATGGCAGTCAAGAGGAATCAAACATGAACTCTCTACAACAGAAATGGCAGTCAAGACGAATCAAACATGAACTCTCTACAAAACAAATGGCAGTCAAGACCAATCAAACATGAACTCTCTACAAAACAAATGGCAGTCAAGACGAATCAAACATGAACTCTCTACAAAACAAATGGCAGTCAAGACCAATCAAACATGAACTCTCTACAAAACAAATGGCAGTCAAGACGAATCAAACATGAACTCTCTACAAAACAAATGGCAGTCAAGACGAATCAAACATGAACTCTCTACAAAACAAATGGCTGTCAAGACGAATCAAACATGAACTCTCTACAAAACAAATGGCAGTCAAGACCAATCAAACATGAACTCTCTACAAAACAAATGACTGTCAAGACGAATCAAACATGAACTCTCTACAAAAAAAATAGCAGTCGTCAAGACGAATCAAACATGAACTTTCTACAAAACAAATGGCAGTCAAGACGAATCAAACATGAACTCTCTACAAAACAAATGGCAGTCAAGACGAATCAAACATGAACTCTCTACAAAACAAATGACTGTCAAGACGAATCAAACATGAACTCTCTTCAAAAGAAATGGCAGTCAAGACGAATCAAACATGAACTCTCTACAAAACAAATGGCAGTCAAGACCAATCAAACATGAACTCTCTACAAAACAAATGGCAGTCAAGACGAATCAAACATGAACTCTCTACAAAACAAATGGCAGTCAAGACGAATCAAACATGAACTCTCTACAAAACAAATGGCTGTCAAGACGAATCAAACATGAACTCTCTACAAAACAAATGGCAGTCAAGACCAATCAAACATGAACTCTCTACAAAACAAATGACTGTCAAGACGAATCAAACATGAACTCTCTACAAAAAAAATAGCAGTCGTCAAGACGAATCAAACATGAACTTTCTACAAAACAAATGGCAGTTAAGACGAATCAAACATGAACTCTCTACAAAACAAATGGCAGTCAAGACGAATCAAACATGAACTCTCTACAACAGAAATGGCAGTCAAGACGACTAAGACATGAACTCTCTACAAAACAAATGGTTGTCAAGACGAATCAAACATGAACTCTCTACAAAACAAATGGCTGTCAAGACGAATTAAACATGAACTCTCTACAAAACAAATGGTTGTCAAGACCAATCAAACATGAACTCTCTACAAAACAAATGGCAGTCAAGACGAATCAAACATGAACTTTCTACAACACAAATGGCAGTCAAGACGAATCAAGCATGAACTGTTTACAAAACAAATGGCTGTCAAGACGAATCAAACATGAACTCTCTTCAAAAGAAATGGCAGTCAAGACGAATCAAGCATGAACTCTCTACAAAACAAATGGCAGTCAAGACGAATCAAGCATGAACTCTCTACAAAACAAATGGCTGTCAAGACGAATCAAACATGAACTCTCTACACAACAAATGGCAGTCAAGACGAATCAAACATGAACTCTACAAAGCAAATGGTTGTCAAGACGAATCAAACATGAACTCTCTACAAAACAAATGGCTCACAAGACGTATCAAACATGAACTCTCTACAAAACAAATGGCAGTCAAGACGAATCAAACATGAATCTTCTACAAAACAAATGGCTGTCAAAAAGAATCAAACATGAACTCTCTACAAAACAAATGGCTGTCAAGACGAATCAAATATGAACTCTCTACAAAACAAATGGCAGTCAAGACGAATCAGACATGAAATCTCTACAAAAGAAATGGCAGTCAAGACGAATCAAACATGAACTCTCTACAAAACAAATGGCAGTCAAGACGAATCATACATGAACTCTCTACAAAAGAAATGGCAGTCAAGACGAATAAAACATGAACTTTCTACAAAACAAATGGCAGTCAAGACGAATCAAACATGAACTCTCTACAAAACAAATGGCTGTCAAGACCTATCAAACATGAACTCTCTACAAAACAAATGGCTGTCAAGACGAATCAAACATGAACTCTCTTCAAAAGAAATGGCAGTCAAGACGAATTAAACATGAACTCTCTACAAAACAAATGGCAGTCAAGACGAATCAAACATGAACTTTCTACAAAACAAATGGCAGTCAAGACGAATCAAACATGAACTCTCTACAAAACAAATGGCTGTCAAGACCTATCAAACATGAACTCTCTACAAAACAAATGACTGTCAAGACGAATCAAACATGAAATCTACAAAACAAATGGCAGTCAAGACGAATCAAACATGAACTCTCTACAACAGAAATGGCAGTCAAGACGACCAAGACATGAACTCTCTACAAAACAAATGGCTGTCAAGACGAATCAAACATGAACTCTCTACAAAACAAATGGCAGTCAAGTCGAATAAAACATGAACTTTCTACAACACAAATGGCAGTCAAGACGAATCGAGCATGACCTCTCTACACAACAAATGGATGTCAAGACGAATCAAACATGAACTCTCTTCAAAAGAAATGGCAGTCAAGACGAATTAAACATGAACTCTCTACAAAACAAATGGCAGTCAAGACGAATCAAACATGAACTCTCTACAAAACAAATGGCAGTCAAGACGAATCAAACATGAACTCTCTACAAAACAAATGGCAGTCAAGACGAATCAAACATGAACTCTACAAAGCAAGTGGCAGTCAAGACGAATCAAACATGAACTCTCTACAAAACAAATGGCTCACAAGACGAATCAAACATGATCTCTCTAGAAAACAAATGGCAGTCAAGACGAATCAAACATGAACTCTCTACAAAACAAATGGCAGTCAAGACGAATGAAACATGAACTCTCTACAAAACAAATGGCTGTCAAGACGAATCAAACATGAACTCTCTACAAAACAAATGTCAGTCAAGACGAATGAAACATGAACTCTCTACAAAACAAATGTCAGTCAAGACGAATGAAACATGAACTCTCTACAAAACAAATGGCTGTCAAGACGAATCAAACATGAACTCTCTACAAAACAAATGGCAGTCAAGACGAATCAAACATGAACTCTCTACAAAACAAATGGCAGTCAAGACGAATCAAACATGAACTCTCTACAAAACAAATGGCTCACAAGACGAATCAAACATGATCTCTCTAGAAAACAAATGGCAGTCAAGACGAATCAAACATGAACCCTCTACAAAACAAATGGTTGTCAAGACGAATCAAACATGAACTCTCTACAAAACAAATGGCAGTCAAGACGAATGAAACATGAACTCTCTACAAAACAAATGGCAGTCAAGACGAATCAAACATGAACTCTCTACAAAACAAATGGCAGTCAAGACGAATGAAACATGAACTCTCTACAAAACAAATGGCTCACAAGACGAATCAAACATGATCTCTCTACAAAACAAATGGCAGTCAAGACGAATCAAACATGAACTCTCTACAAAACAAATGGCAGTCAAGACGAATCAAACATGAACTCTCTACAAAACAAATGGCAGTCAAGACGAATGAAACATGAACTCTCTACAAAACAAATGGCAGTCAAGACGAATCAAACATGAACTCTCTACAAAACAAATGGCAGTCAAGACGAATCAAACATGAACTCTCTACAAAACAAATGGCAGTCAAGACGAATCAAACATGAACTCTACAACACAAATGGCAGTCAAGACGAATTAAACATGATCTCTCTACAAAACAAATGGCTCACAAGACGAATCAAACATGATCTCTCTAGAAAACAAATGGCAGTCAAGACGAATCAAACATGAACCCTCTACAAAACAAATGGTTGTCAAGACGAATCAAACATGAACTCTCTACAAAACAAATGGCAGTCAAGACGAATGAAACATGAACTCTCTACAAAACAAATGGCAGTCAAGACGAATCAAACATGAACTCTCTACAAAACAAATGGCAGTCAAGACGAATGAAACATGAACTCTCTACAAAACAAATGGCTCACAAGACGAATCAAACATGATCTCTCTACAAAACAAATGGCAGTCAAGACGAATCAAACATGAACTCTCTACAAAACAAATGGCAGTCAAGACGAATCAAACATGAACTCTCTACAAAACAAATGGCAGTCAAGACGAATGAAACATGAACTCTCTACAAAACAAATGGCAGTCAAGACGAATCAAACATGAACTCTCTACAAAACAAATGGCAGTCAAGACGAATGAAACATGAACTCTCTACAAAACAAATGGCAGTCAAGACGAATCAAACATGAACTCTACAACACAAATGGCAGTCAAGACGAATTAAACATGAACTCTACAACACAAATGGCAGTCAAGACGAATCAAACATGAACTCTCTACATAACAAATGGCAGTCAAGACGAATCAAACATGAACTCTACAACACAAATGGCAGTCAAGACGAATTAAGCATGATCTCTCTACAACACAAATGGCAGTCAAGACGAATGAAACATGAACTCTCTACAAAACAAATGGCAGTCAAGACGAATCAAACATGAACTCTACAACACAAATGGCAGTCAAGACGAATTAAACATGAACTCTACAACACAAATGGCAGTCAAGACGAATCAAACATGAACTCTCTACAAAACAAATGGCAGTCAAGACGAATCAAACATGAACTCTACAACACAAATGGCAGTCAAGACGAATTAAACATGAACTCTACAACACAAATGGCAGTCAAGACGAATGAAACATGAACTCTCTACAAAACAAATGGCAGTCAAGACGAATCAAACATGAACTCTCTACAAAACAAATGGCAGTCAAGACGAATCAAACATGAACTCTCTACAAAACAAATGGCAGTCAAGACGAATCAAACATGATCTCTCTACAAAACAAATGGCAGTCAAGACGAATCAAACATGAACTCTCTACAAAACAAATGGCAGTCAAGACGAATCAAACATGATCTCTCTACAAAACAAATGGCAGTCAAGACGAATCAAACATGAACTCTCTACAAAACAAATGGCAGTCAAGACGAATCAAACATGAACTCTCTACAAAACAAGTGGCAGTCAAGACGAATCAAACATGATCTCTCTACAAAACAAATGGCAGTCAAGACGAATCAAACATGAACTCTCTACAAAACAAATGGCAGTCAAGACGAATGAAACATGAACTCTCTACAAAACAAATGGCTCACAAGACGAATCAAACATGAACTCTCTACAAAACAAATGGCAGTCAAGACGAATCAAACATGAACTCTCTACAAAACAAATGGCAGTCAAGACGAATCAAACATGAACTCTCTACAAAACAAATGGCAGTCAAGACGAATCAAACATGAACTCTCTACAAAACAAATGGCAGTCAAGACGAATCAAACATGAACTCTCTACAAAACAAATGGCAGTCAAGACGAATCAAACATGAACTCTACAAAGCAAGTGGCAGTCAAGACGAATCAAACATGAACTCTCTACAAAACAAATGGCTCACAAGACGAATCAAACATGATCTCTCTACAAAACAAATGGCAGTCAAGACGAATCAAACATGAACTCTCTACAAAACAAATGGCAGTCAAGACGAATCAAACATGAACTCTCTACAAAACAAATGGCAGTCAAGACGAATCAAACATGAACTCTCTACAAAACAAATGGCAGTCAAGACGAATCAAACATGAACTCTCTACAAAATAAATGGCAGTCAAGAAGAATCAAACATTAACTCTCTACAAAACAAATGGCAGTCAAGACGAATGAAACATGAACTCTCTACAAAACAAATGGCTGTCAAGAAGAATCAAACATTAACTCTCTACAAAACAAATGGCAGTCAAGACGAATCAAACATTAACTCTCTACAAAACAAATGGCAGTCAAGACGAATCAAATATGAACTCTCTACAAAACAAATGGCAGTCAAGACGAATCAGACATGAACCCTCTACAAAACAAATGGCTGTCAAGAAGAATCAAACATAAACTTTCTACAAAACAAATGGCAGTCAAGACGAATGAAACATGAACTCTCTACAAAACAAATGGCAGTCAAGACGAATCAAACATTAACTCTCTACAAAACAAATGGCAGTCAAGACGAATCAAACATTAACTCTCTACAAAACAAATGGCTGTCAAGAAGAATCAAACATTAACTCTCTACAAAACAAATGGCTGTCAAGAAGAATCAAACATAAACTTTCTACAAAACAAATGGCAGTCAAGACGAATCAAACATGAACTCTCTACAAAACAAATGGCAGTCAAGACGAATCAAACATTAACTCTCTACAAAACAAATGGCTGTCAAGAAGAATCAAACATAAACTTTCTACAAAACAAATGGCAGTCAAGACGAATCAAACATGAACTCTCTACAAAACAAATGGCAGTCAAGACGAATCAAACATTAACTCTCTACAAAACAAATGGCAGTCAAGACGAATCAAATATGAACTCTCTACAAAACAAATGGCAGTCAAGACGAATCAGACATGAAATCTCTACAAAACAAATGGCAGTCAAGACGAATGAAACATGAACTCTCTACAAAACAAATGGCAGTCAAGACGAATCAAATATGAACTCTCTACAAAACAAATGGCTGTCAAGAAGAATCAAACATTAACTCTCTACAAAACAAATGGCAGTCAAGACGAATCAAACATGAACCCTCTACAAAACAAATGGCTGTCAAGAAGAATCAAACATGAAATCTCTACAAAACAAATGGCAGTCAAGACGAATGAAACATTAACTCTCTACAAAACAAATGGCAGTCAAGACGAATCAAATATGAACTCTCTACAAAACAAATGGCTGTCAAGAAGAATCAAACATTAACTCTCTACAAAACAAATGGCAGTCAAGACGAATCAAACATGAACCCTCTACAAAACAAATGGCTGTCAAGAAGAATCAAACATTAACTCTCTACAAAACAAATGGCAGTCAAGACGAATCAAATATGAACTCTCTACAAAACAAATGGCAGTCAAGACGAATCAGACATGAAATCTCTACAAAACAAATGGCAGTCAAGACGAATCAAACATGAACTCTCTACAAAACAAATGGCAGTCAAGACGAATCAAACATGAACTCTCTACAAAACAAATGGCAGTCAAGACGAATCAGACATGAAATCTCTACAAAACAAATGGCAGTCAAGACGAATCAAATATGAACTCTCTACAAAACAAATGGCAGTCAAGACGAATCAGACATGAAATCTCTACAAAAGAAATGGCAGTCAAGACGAATCAAACATGAACTCTCTACAAAACAAATGGCAGTCAAGACGAATCAAACATGAACTCTCTACAAAACAAATGGCAGTCAAGACGAATCAGACATGAAATCTCTACAAAACAAATGGCAGTCAAGACGAATCAAATATGAACTCTCTACAAAACAAATGGCAGTCAAGACGAATCAGACATGAAATCTCTACAAAAGAAATGGCAGTCAAGACGAATCAAACATGAACTCTCTACAAAACAAATGGCAGTCAAGACGAATCAAACATGAACTCTCTACAAAACAAATGACTGTCAAGACGAATCAAATATGAACTCTCTACAAAACAAATGGCAGTCAAGACGAATCAGACATGAAATCTCTACAAAAGAAATGGCAGTCAAGACGAATCAAACATGAACTCTCTACAAAACAAATGGCAGTCAAGACGAATCAAACATGAACTTTCTACAAAACAAATGGCAGTCAAGACCGATCAAACATGAACTCTCTACAAAACAAATGGCAGTCAAGACGAATCAAACATGAACTCTCTACAAAACAAATGGCAGTCAAGACGAATCAAACATGAACTCTCTACAAAACAAATGGCTGTCAAGACGAATCAAACATGAACTTTCTACAAAACAAATGGCAGTCAAGACCGATCAAACATGAACTCTCTACAAAACAAATGGCAGTCAAGACGAATCAAACATGAACTCTCTACAAAACAAATGGCAGTCAAGACCTATTAAGCATGAACTCTCTACAAAACAAATGACTGTCAAGACCAATCAAACATGAACTCTCTACAAAAAAAATAGCAGTCGTCAAGACGAATCAAACATGAACTCTCTACAAAACAAATGGCAGTCAAGACGAATAAAACATGAACTCTCTACAAAACAAATGGCAGTCAAGACCTATTAAGCATGAACTCTCTACAAAACAAATGACTGTCAAGACGAATCAAACATGAACTCTCTACAAAAAAAATAGCAGTCAAGAGGAATGAAACATGAACTTTCTACAAAACAAATGGCAGTCAAGACCGATCAAACATGAACTCTCTACAAAACAAATGGCAGTCAAGACCGATCAAACATGAACTCTCTACAAAACAAATGGCAGTCAAGACGAATCAAACATGAACTCTCTACAAAACAAATGGCAGTCAAGACCAATCAAACATGAACTCTCTACAAAACAAATGGCAGTCAAGACGAATCAAACATGAACTCTCTACAAAACAAATGGCTGTCAAGACGAATCAAACATGAACTCTCTACAAAACAAATGGCTCACAAGACGAATCAAACATGATCTCTCTACAAAACAAATGGCAGTCAAGACGAATCAAACATGAACTCTACAAAGCAAATGGTTGTCAAGAAGAATCAGACATGAACTCTCTACAAAACAAATGGCAGTCAAGACGAATCAGACATGAAATCTCTACAAAACAAATGGCAGTCAAGACGAATAAAACATGAACTCTCTACAAAACAAATGGCAGTCAAGACCTATTAAGCATGAACTCTCTACAAAACAAATGGCAGTCAAGACGAATCAAACATGAACTCTCTACAAAACAAATGGCAGTCAAGACCTATTAAGCATGAACTCTCTACACAACAAATGGCAGTCAAGACGAATCAAACATGAACTCTACAAAGCAAATGGTTGTCAAGAAGAATCAGACATGAACTCTCTACAAAACAAATGGCAGTCAAGACGAATCAGACATGAAATCTCTACAAAAGAAATGGCAGTTAAGACGAATCAAACATGATCTCTCTACAAAACAAATGGCAGTCAAGAGGAATCAAACATGAAATCTCTACAAAAGAAATGGCAGTCAAGAGGAATCAAACATGAACTCTCTACAAAACAAATGGTTGTCAAGACGAATCAAACATGAACTCTCTACAAAACAAATGGCTGTCAAGACGAATCAAACATGAACTTTCTACAACACAAATGGCAGTCAAGACGAATCAAACATGAACTGTTTACAAAACAAATGGCTGTCAAGACGAATCAAACATGAACTTTCTACAAAACAAATGGCAGTCAAGACGAATCAAACATGAACTCTCTACAAAACAAATGGCAGTCAAGACGACTAAGACATGAACTCTCTACAAAACAAATGGTTGTCAAGACGAATCAAACATGAACTCTCTACAAAACAAATGGCTGTCAAGACGAATCAAACATGAACTTTCTACAACACAAATGGCAGTCAAGACGAATCAAACATGAACTGTTTACAAAACAAATGGCTGTCAAGACGAATCAAACATGAACTTTCTACAAAACAAATGGCAGTCAAGACGAATCAAACATGAACTCTCTACAAAACAAATGGCAGTCAAGACCAATCAAACATGAACTCTCTACAAAACAAATGGCTGTCAAGACGAATCAAACATGAACTCTCTACAAAAAAAATAGCAGTCGTCAAGACGAATCAAACATGAACTTTCTACAAAACAAATGGCAGTCAAGACGAATCAAACATGAACTCTCTACAAAACAAATGGCAGTCAAGACGACTAAGACATGAACTCTCTACAAAACAAATGGTTGTCAAGACGAATCAAACATGAACTTTCTACAAAACAAATGGCAGTCAAGACGAATCAAACATGAACTCTCTACACAACAAATGGCAGTCAAGACGAATCAAACATGAACTCTCTACAAAACAAATGGCAGTCAAGACGAATCAAACATGAACTGTCTACAAAACAAATGGCAGTCAAGACGAATCAAGCATGAACTCTCTACAAAACAAATGGCAGTCAAGACGAATCAAACATGAACTCTCTACACAACAAATGGCAGTCAAGACGAATCAAACATGAACTCTCTACACAACAAATGGCAGTCAAGACGAATCAAACATGAACTCTACAAAGCAAATGGTTGTCAAGACGAATCAAACATGAACTCTCTACAAAACAAATGGCTCACAAGACGTATCAAACATGAACTCTCTACAAAACAAATGGCAGTCAAGACGAATCAAACATGAACCTTCTACAAAACAAATGGCTGTCAAAAAGAATCAAACATGAACTCTCTACAAAACAAATGGCTGTCAAGACGAATCAAATATGAACTCTCTACAAAACAAATGGCAGTCAAGACGAATCAGACATGAAATCTCTACAAAAGAAATGGCAGTCAAGACGAATCAAACATGAACTCTCTACAAAACAAATGGCAGTCAAGACGAATCATACATGAACTCTCTACAAAACAAATGGCAGTCAAGACGAATCAAACATGAACTCTCTACACAACAAATGACAGTCAAGACGAATAAAACATGAACTTTCTACAAAACAAATGGCAGTCAAGACGAATCAAACATGAACTCTCTACAAAACAAATGTCAGTCAAGACCTATCAAACATGAACTCTCTACAAACAAATGGCTGTCAAGATGAATCAAACATGAACTCTCTACAAAACAAATGGCTCTCAAGACGAATCAAACATGAACTCTCTACAAAACAAATGGCAGTCAAGACCTGTCAAACATGAATTCTCTACAAAACAAATGGCTCACAAGACGAATCAAACATGACCTCTCTACAAAACAAATGGTTGTCAAGACGAATCAAACATGAACTCTCTACAAAACAAATAGCAGTCGTCAAGACGAATCAAACATGAACTCTCTACAAAACAAATGGCAGTCAAGACGAATCAAACATGAACTCTCTACAAAACAAATGGCAGTCAAGACCTATCAAACATGAACTCTCTACAAAACAAATGGCAGTCAAGACGAATCAAACATGAACTCTCTAGAAGAGAAATGGCAGTCAAGACGACCAAGACATGAACTCTCTACAAAACAAATGGCTTAGAAGACGAATCAAACATGAACTCTCTACAAAACAAATGGCAGTCAAGGCGAATAAACATGAACTTTCTACAACAAAAATGGCAGTCAAGACGAATCAAGCATGACCTCTATACAAAGCAAATGGCTGTCAAGACCAATCAAACATGAACTCTCTTCAAAAGAAATGGAAGTCAAGACGAATCAAACATGAACTCTCTACAAAACAAATGGCAGTCAAGACGAATCAAACATGAACTCTCTACAAAACAAATGGCTGTCAAGACGAATCAAACATGAACTCTCTACACAACAAATGGCATTCAAGACGAATCAAACATGAACTCTACAAAGCAAATGGTTGTCAAGACGAATCAAACATGAACTCTCTACAAAACAAATGGCTCACAAGACGAATCAAACATGAACTCTCTACAAAACAAATGGCAGTCAAGACGAATCAAACATGAACCCTCTACAAAACAAATGGCAGTCAAGACGAATCAAACATGAACTCTCTACAAAACAAATGGCAGTCAAGACGAATCAAACATGAACTCTCTACAAAACAAATGGCAGTCAAGACGAATCAAACATGAACTCTCTACAAAACAAATGGCAGTCAAGACGAATCAAACATGAACTCTCTACAAAACAAATGGCAGTCAAGGCGAATCAAACATGAACTCTCTACAAAACAAATGGCAGTCAAGACGAATCAAACATGAACTCTCTACAAAACAAATGGCAGTCAAGGCGAATCAAACATGAACTCTCTACAAAACAAATGGCAGTCAAGGCGAATCAAACATGAACTCTCTACAAAACAAATGGCAGTCAAGACGAATCAAACATGAACTCTCTACAAAACAAATGGCAGTCAAGACGAATCAAACATGAACTCTCTACAAAACAAATGGCAGTCAAGGCGAATCAAACATGAACTCTCTACAAAACAAATGTCAGTCAAGACGAATCAAACATGAACTCTCTACAAAACAAATGGCAGTCAAGACGAATAAAACATGAACTTTCTACAAAACAAATGGCAGTCAAGACGAATCAAACATGAACTCTCTACAAAACAAATGGCTGTCAAGACGAATCAAACATGAACTCTCTACAAAACAAATGGCAGTCAAGACCAATCAAACATGAACTCTCTACAAAACAAATGACTGTCAAGACGAATCAAACATGAACTCTCTACAAAAAAAATAGCAGTCATCAAGACGAATCAAACATGAACTCTCTACAAAACAAATGGCAGTCAAGACGAATCAAACATGAACTCTCTACAAAACAAATGGCAGTCAAGACGAATCAAGCATGAACTCTCTACAACAGAAATGGCAGTCAAGACGACTAAGACATGAACTCTCTACAAAACAAATGGTTGTCAAGACGAATCAAACATGAACTCTCTACAAAACAAATGGCTGTCAAGACGAATCAAACATGAACTTTCTACAACACAAATGGCAGTCAAGACGAATCAAGCATGAACTGTCTACAAAACAAATGGCAGTCAAGACGAATCAAACATGAACTCTCTACAAAACAAATGGCAGTCAAGACGAATCAAACATGAACTCTCTACAAAACAAATGTTTTCAAGACGAATCAAACATGAACTCTCTACAAAACAAATGGCAGTCAAGGCGAATAAACATGAACTTTCTACAACAAAAATGGCAGTCAAGACGAATCAAGCATGACCTCTATACAAAGCAAATGGCTGTCAAGACCAATCAAACATGAACTCTCTTCAAAAGAAATGGAAGTCAAGACGAATCAAACATGAACTCTCTACAAAACAAATGGCAGTCAAGACGAATCAAACATGAACTCTCTACAAAACAAATGGCTGTCAAGACGAATCAAACATGAACTCTCTACACAACAAATGGCATTCAAGACGAATCAAACATGAACTCTACAAAGCAAATGGTTGTCAAGACGAATCAAACATGAACTCTCTACAAAACAAATGGCTCACAAGACGAATCAAACATGAACTCTCTACAAAACAAATGGCAGTCAAGACGAATCAAACATGAACCCTCTACAAAACAAATGGCAGTCAAGACGAATCAAACATGAACTCTCTACAAAACAAATGGCAGTCAAGACGAATCAAACATGAACTCTCTACAAAACAAATGGCAGTCAAGACGAATCAAACATGAACTCTCTACAAAACAAATGGCAGTCAAGACGAATCAAACATGAACTCTCTACAAAACAAATGGCCGTCAAGGCGAATCAAACATGAACTCTCTACAAAACAAATGGCAGTCAAGACGAATCAAACATGAACTCTCTACAAAACAAATGGCAGTCAAGGCGAATCAAACATGAACTCTCTACAAAACAAATGGCAGTCAAGGCGAATCAAACATGAACTCTCTACAAAACAAATGGCAGTCAAGACGAATCAAACATGAACTCTCTACAAAACAAATGGCAGTCAAGACGAATCAAACATGAACTCTCTACAAAACAAATGGCAGTCAAGGCGAATCAAACATGAACTCTCTACAAAACAAATGTCAGTCAAGACGAATCAAACATGAACTCTCTACAAAACAAATGGCAGTCAAGACGAATAAAACATGAACTTTCTACAAAACAAATGGCAGTCAAGACGAATCAAACATGAACTCTCTACAAAACAAATGGCTGTCAAGACGAATCAAACATGAACTCTCTACAAAACAAATGGCAGTCAAGACCAATCAAACATGAACTCTCTACAAAACAAATGACTGTCAAGACGAATCAAACATGAACTCTCTACAAAAAAAATAGCAGTCATCAAGACGAATCAAACATGAACTCTCTACAAAACAAATGGCAGTCAAGACGAATCAAACATGAACTCTCTACAAAACAAATGGCAGTCAAGACGAATCAAGCATGAACTCTCTACAACAGAAATGGCAGTCAAGACGACTAAGACATGAACTCTCTACAAAACAAATGGTTGTCAAGACGAATCAAACATGAACTCTCTACAAAACAAATGGCTGTCAAGACGAATCAAACATGAACTTTCTACAACACAAATGGCAGTCAAGACGAATCAAGCATGAACTGTCTACAAAACAAATGGCAGTCAAGACGAATCAAACATGAACTCTCTACAAAACAAATGGCAGTCAAGACGAATCAAACATGAACTCTCTACAAAACAAATGTTTTCAAGACGAATCAAACATGAACTCTCTACAAAACAAATGGCAGTCAAGACGAATCAAACATGAGCTCTCTACAAAACAAATGGCTGTCAAGACGAATGAAATATGAACTCTCTACAAAACAAATGGCTGTCAAGACGAATCAAACATGAACTCTCTACAAAAGAAATGGCAGACAAGACGAATCAAACATGAACTCTCTACAAAGCAAATGGCAGTCAAGACGAATCAAACATGAACTCTCTACAAAACTAATGACTGTCAAGACGAATCAAACATGAACTCTCTACAAAACAAATGGCAGTCAAGACGAATCAAATATGAACTCTCTACAAAACAAATGGCAGTCAAGACCTATTAAACATGAACTCTCTACAAAACAAATGGCTGTCAAGACGAAACAAACATGAACTGTCTACAAAACAAATGACTGTCAAGACGAATCAAACATGAACTCTCTACAAAACAAATGGCAGTCAAGACGAATGAAACATGAACTTTCTTCAAAACAAATGGCAGTCAAGACGAATCAAATATGAACTCTCTACAAAACAAATGGCAGTCAAGACCTATTAAACATGAACTCTCTACAAAACAAATGGCTGTCAAGACGAAACAAACATGAACTGTCTACAAAACAAATGGCAGTCAAGACGAATCAAACATGAACTCTCTACAAAACAAATGGCAGTCAAGACGAATCAAACATGAACTCTCTACAAAACAAATGGCTGTCAAGACGAATCAAACATGAACTCTCTACAAAACAAATGGCTGTCAAGACGAATCAAACATGAACTCTACAAAGCAAATGGTTGTCAAGACGAATCAAACATGAACTCTCTACAAAACAAATGGCTCACAAGACGTATCAAACATGAACTCTCTACAAAACAAATGGCTGTCAAGACGAATCAAATATGAACTCTCTACAAAACAAATGGCAGTCAAGACGAATCAGACATGAACTCTCTACAATAGAAATGGCAGTAAAGACGAATCAAACATGAACTCTCTACAAAACAAATGGCAGTCAAGACGAATCAGACATGAACTCTCTACAAAGCAAATGGCAGTCAAGACGAATCAAACATGAACTCTCTACAAAACAAATGGCAGTCAAGACCAATCAAACATGAACTCTCTACAAAACAAATGGCAGTCAAGACCTATTAAACATGAACTCTCTACAAAACAAATGGCTGTCAAGACGAAATAAACATGAACTCTCTACAAAACAAATGGCTCTCAAGACGAATCAAACATGAACTCTCTACAAAACAAATGGCAGTCAAGACCTGTCAAACATGAATTCTCTACAAAACAAATGGCTGTCAAGACGAATCAACCATGAACTCTCTACAAAACAAATGGCAGTCAAGACCAATCAAACATGAACTCTCTACAAAACAAATGACTGTCAAGACGAATCAAACATGAACTCCCTACAAAAAAAATAGCAGTCGTCAAGACGAATCAAACATGAACTCTCTACAAAACAAATGGCAGTCAAGACGAATCAATCATGAACTCTCTACAAAACAAATGGCAGTCAAGACGAATCAAGCATGAACTCTCTACAACAGAAATGGCAGTCAAGACGACTAAGACATGAACTCTCTACAAAACAAATGGTTGTCAAGAGGAATCAAACATGAACTCTCTACAAAAGAAATGGCTGTCAAGACGAATCAAACATGAACTTTCTACAACACAAATGGCAGTCAAGACGAATCAAGCATGAACTGTCTACAAAACAAATGGCAGTCAAGACGAATCAAACATGAACTCTCTACAAAACAAATGGCTGTCAAGACGAATCAAACATGAACTCTACAAAGCAAATGGTTGTCAAGACGAATCAAACATGAACTCTCTACAAAACAAATGGCTCACAAGACGTATCAAACATGAACTTTCTACAAAACAAATGGCAGTCAAGACGAATCAAACATGAACTCTCTACAAAACAAATGGCTGTCAAGACGAATCAAACATGAACTCTCTACAAAACAAATGGCAGTCAAGACCAATCAAACATGAACTCTCTACAAAACAAATGACTGTCAAGACGAATCAAACATGAACTCTCTACAAAACAAATGGCTGTCAAGACGAATCAAACATGAACTCTCTACAAAACAAATGGCAGTCAAGACCAATCAAACATGAACTCTCTACAAAACAAATGACTGTCAAGACGAATCAAACATGAACTCTCTACAAAAAAAATAGCAGTCATCAAGACGAATCAAACATGAACTCTCTACAAAACAAATGGCAGTCAAGACGAATCAAACATGAACTCTCTACAACAGAAATGGCAGTCAAGACGACTAAGACATGAACTCTCTACAAAACAAATGGTTGTCAAGACGAATCAAACATGAACTCTCTACAAAACAAATGGCTGTCAAGACGAATCAAACATGAACTTTCTACAAAACAAATGGCAGTCAAGACGAATCAAGCATGAACTGTCTACAAAACAAATGGCTGTCAAGACGAATCAAACATGAACTGTCTACAAAACAAATGGCAGTCAAGACGAATCAAACATGAACTATCTTCAAATGAAATGGCAGTCAAGACGAATCAAACATGAACTCTCTACAAAACAAATGGCAGTCAAGACGAATCAAACATGAGCTCTCTACAAAACAAATGGCTGTCAAGACGAATCAAACATGAACTCTACAAAGCAAATGGTTGTCAAGACGAATCAAACATGAACTCTCTACAAAACAAATGGCTCACAAGACGTATCAAACATGAACTCTCTACAAAACAAATGGCTGTCAAGACGAATGAAATATGAACTCTCTACAAAACAAATGGCTGTCAAGACGAATCAAACATGAACTCTCTACAAAAGAAATGGCAGACAAGACGAATCAAACATGAACTCTCTACAAAGCAAATGGCAGTCAAGACGAATCAAACATGAACTCTCTACAAAACTAATGACTGTCAAGACGAATCAAACATGAACTCTCTACAAAACAAATGGCAGTCAAGACGAATCAAATATGAACTCTCTACAAAACAAATGGCAGTCAAGACCTATTAAACATGAACTCTCTACAAAACAAATGGCTGTCAAGACGAAACAAACATGAACTGTCTACAAAACAAATGGCAGTCAAGACGAATCAAACATGAACTCTCTACAAAACAAATGGCAGTCAAGACGAATCAAACATGAACTCTCTACAAAACAAATGGCTGTCAAGACGAATCAAACATGAACTCTCTACAAAACAAATGGCTGTCAAGACGAATCAAACATGAACTCTACAAAGCAAATGGTTGTCAAGACGAATCAAACATGAACTCTCTACAAAACAAATGGCTCACAAGACGTATCAAACATGAACTCTCTACAAAACAAATGGCTGTCAAGACGAATCAAATATGAACTCTCTACAAAACAAATGGCAGTCAAGACGAATCAGACATGAACTCTCTACAATAGAAATGGCAGTAAAGACGAATCAAACATGAACTCTCTACAAAACAAATGGCAGTCAAGACGAATCAGACATGAACTCTCTACAAAGCAAATGGCAGTCAAGACGAATCAAACATGAACTCTCTACAAAACAAATGGCAGTCAAGACCAATCAAACATGAACTCTCTACAAAACAAATGGCAGTCAAGACCTATTAAACATGAACTCTCTACAAAACAAATGGCTGTCAAGACGAAATAAACATGAACTCTCTACAAAACAAATGGCTCTCAAGACGAATCAAACATGAACTCTCTACAAAACAAATGGCAGTCAAGACCTGTCAAACATGAATTCTCTACAAAACAAATGGCTGTCAAGACGAATCAACCATGAACTCTCTACAAAACAAATGGCAGTCAAGACCAATCAAACATGAACTCTCTACAAAACAAATGACTGTCAAGACGAATCAAACATGAACTCCCTACAAAAAAAATAGCAGTCGTCAAGACGAATCAAACATGAACTCTCTACAAAACAAATGGCAGTCAAGACGAATCAATCATGAACTCTCTACAAAACAAATGGCAGTCAAGACGAATCAAGCATGAACTCTCTACAACAGAAATGGCAGTCAAGACGACTAAGACATGAACTCTCTACAAAACAAATGGTTGTCAAGAGGAATCAAACATGAACTCTCTACAAAAGAAATGGCTGTCAAGACGAATCAAACATGAACTTTCTACAACACAAATGGCAGTCAAGACGAATCAAGCATGAACTGTCTACAAAACAAATGGCAGTCAAGACGAATCAAACATGAACTCTCTACAAAACAAATGGCTGTCAAGACGAATCAAACATGAACTCTACAAAGCAAATGGTTGTCAAGACGAATCAAACATGAACTCTCTACAAAACAAATGGCTCACAAGACGTATCAAACATGAACTTTCTACAAAACAAATGGCAGTCAAGACGAATCAAACATGAACTCTCTACAAAACAAATGGCTGTCAAGACGAATCAAACATGAACTCTCTACAAAACAAATGGCAGTCAAGACCAATCAAACATGAACTCTCTACAAAACAAATGACTGTCAAGACGAATCAAACATGAACTCTCTACAAAACAAATGGCTGTCAAGACGAATCAAACATGAACTCTCTACAAAACAAATGGCAGTCAAGACCAATCAAACATGAACTCTCTACAAAACAAATGACTGTCAAGACGAATCAAACATGAACTCTCTACAAAAAAAATAGCAGTCATCAAGACGAATCAAACATGAACTCTCTACAAAACAAATGGCAGTCAAGACGAATCAAACATGAACTCTCTACAACAGAAATGGCAGTCAAGACGACTAAGACATGAACTCTCTACAAAACAAATGGTTGTCAAGACGAATCAAACATGAACTCTCTACAAAACAAATGGCTGTCAAGACGAATCAAACATGAACTTTCTACAAAACAAATGGCAGTCAAGACGAATCAAGCATGAACTGTCTACAAAACAAATGGCTGTCAAGACGAATCAAACATGAACTGTCTACAAAACAAATGGCAGTCAAGACGAATCAAACATGAACTATCTTCAAATGAAATGGCAGTCAAGACGAATCAAACATGAACTCTCTACAAAACAAATGGCAGTCAAGACGAATCAAACATGAGCTCTCTACAAAACAAATGGCTGTCAAGACGAATCAAACATGAACTCTACAAAGCAAATGGTTGTCAAGACGAATCAAACATGAACTCTCTACAAAACAAATGGCTCACAAGACGTATCAAACATGAACTCTCTACAAAACAAATGGCTGTCAAGACGAATGAAATATGAACTCTCTACAAAACAAATGGCTGTCAAGACGAATCAAACATGAACTCTCTACAAAAGAAATGGCAGACAAGACGAATCAAACATGAACTCTCTACAAAGCAAATGGCAGTCAAGACGAATCAAACATGAACTCTCTACAAAACTAATGACTGTCAAGACGAATCAAACATGAACTCTCTACAAAACAAATGGCAGTCAAGACGAATCAAATATGAACTCTCTACAAAACAAATGGCAGTCAAGACCTATTAAACATGAACTCTCTACAAAACAAATGGCTGTCAAGACGAAACAAACATGAACTGTCTACAAAACAAATGGCAGTCAAGACGAATCAAACATGAACTCTCTACAAAACAAATGGCAGTCAAGACCTATTAAACATGAACTCTCTACAAAACAAATGGCAGTCAAGACGAATCAAACATGAACTCTCTACAAAACAAATGGCTGTCAAGACGAATCAAACATGAACTCTACAAAGCAAATGGTTGTCAAGACGAATCAAACATGAACTCTCTACAAAACAAATGGCTCACAAGACGTATCAAACATGAACTCTCTACAAAACAAATGGCTGTCAAGACGAATGAAATATGAACTCTCTACAAAACAAATGGCAGTCAAGACGAATCAGACATGAACTCTCTACAAAGCAAATGGCAGTCAAGACGAATCAAACATGAACTCTCTACAAAACAAATGGCAGTCAAGACCAATCAAACATGAACTCTCTACAAAACAAATGGCAGTGAAGACCAATCAAACATGAACTCTCTACAAAACAAATGGCAGTCAAGACCTATTAAACATGAACTCTCTACAAAACAAATGGCTGTCAAGACGAAATAAACATGAACTCTCTACAAAACAAATGGCTCTCAAGACGAATCAAACATGAACTCTCTACAAAACAAACGGCAGTCAAGACCTGTCAAACATGAATTCTCTACAAAACAAATGGCTGTCAAGACGAATCAACCATGAACTGTCTACAAAACAAATGGCAGTCAAGACCAATCAAACATGAACTCTCTACAAAACAAATGACTGTCAAGACGAATCAAACATGAACTCCCTACAAAAAAAATAGCAGTCGTCAAGACGAATCAAACATGAACTCTCTACAAAACAAATGGCAGTCAAGACGAATCAAACATGAACTCTCTACAAAACAAATGGCAGTCAAGACGAATCAAGCATGAACTCTCTACAACAGAAATGGCAGTCAAGACGACTAAGACATGAACTCTCTACAAAACAAATGGTTGTCAAGAGGAATCAAACATGAACTCTCTACAAAACAAATGGCTGTCAAGACGAATCAAACATGAACTTTCTACAACACAAATGGCAGTCAAGACGAATCAAACATGAACTCTCTACAAAACAAATGGCAGTCAAGACGAATCAAACATGAACTCTCTACAAAACAAATGGCTGTCAAGACGAATCAAACATGAACTCTACAAAGCAAATGGTTGTCAAGACGAATCAAACATGAACTCTCTACAAAACAAATGGCTCACAAGACGTATCAAACATGAACTCTCTACAAAACAAATGGCTGTCAAGACGAATGAAATATGAACTCTCTACAAAATAAATGGCAGTCAAGACGAATCAGACATGAACTCTCTACAAATGAAATGGCAGACAAGACGAATCAAACATGAACTCTCTACAAAACAAATGGCAGTCAAGACGAATCAAACATGAACTCTCTACAAAACTAATGACTGTCAAGACGAATCAAACATGAACTCTCTACAAAACTAATGACTGTCAAGACGAATCAAACATGAACTCTCTACAAAACAAATGGCAGTCAAGACGAAACAAACATGAACTCTCTTCAAATGAAATGGCAGTCAAGACGAATCAAACATGAACTCTCTACAAAACAAATGTTTGTCAAGACGAATCAAACATGAACTCTCTACAAAACAAATGGCAGTCAAGACGAATCAAACATGAACTCTCTACAAAAGAAATGGCTGTCAAGACGAATCTAACATGAACTCTACAAAGCAAATGGTTGTCAAGGCGAATCAAACATGAACTCTCTACAAAACAAATGGCTCACAAGACGTATCAAACATGAACTCTCTACAAAACAAATGGCTGTCAAGACGAATCAAATATGAACTCTCTACAAAACAAATGGCAGTCAAGACGAATCAGACATGAACTCTCTACAAAAGAAATGGCAGTCAAGACGAATCAAACATGAACTCTCTACAAAACAAATGGCAGTCAAGACGAATCAAACATGAACTCTCTATAAAACTAATGACTGTCAAGACGAATCAAACATGAACTCTCTACAAAACAAATGGCAGTCAAGACGAATCAAACATGAACTTTCTACAAAACAAATGGCAGTCAAGACCTGTCAAACATGAATTCTCTACAAAACAAATGGCTGTCAAGACGAATCAACCATGAACTCTCTACAAAACAACTGGCAGTCAAGACCAATCAAACATGAACTCTCTACAAAAGAAATGGCTGTCAAGACGAATCAAACATGAACTCTCTACAACAGAAATGGCAGTCAAGACGACTAAGACATGAACTCTCTACAAAACAAATGGTTGTCAAGACGAATCAAACATGAACTCTCTACAAAACAAATGGCAGTCAAGACGAATCAAACATGAACTCTCTACAAAAGAAATGGCTGTCAAGACGAATCAAACATGAACTCTCTACAACAGAAATGGCAGTCAAGACTACTAAGACATGAACTCTCTACAAAACAAATGGTTGTCAAGACGAATCAAACATGAACTCTCTACAAAACAAATGGCAGTCAAGACGAATCAAACATGACCTTTCTACAACACAAATGGCAGTCAAGACGAATCAAGCATGAACTGTCTACAAAACAAATGGCTGTCAAGACGAATCAAACATGAACTCTCTACAAAACAAATGGCAGTCAAGACAAATCAAACATGAACTCTCTACAAAACAAATGGCAGTCAAGACTACTAAGACATGAACTGTCTACAAAACAAATGTTTGTCAAGACGAATGAAACATGAACTCTCAACAAAACAAATGTTTGTCAAGACGAATCAAACATGAACTCTCTACAAAACAAATGGTTGTCAAGACGAATCAAACATGAACTCTCTACACAACAAATGGCAGTCAAGACGAATCAAACATGAACTCTACAAAGCAAATGGTTATCAAGACGAATCAAACATGAACTCTCTACAAAACAAATGGCTCACAAGACGTATCAAACATGAACTCTCTACAAAACAAATGGCAGTCAAAAAGAATCAAACATGAACTCTCTACAAAACAAATGGCAGTCTAGACGAATCAAATATGAACTCTCTACAAAACAAATGGCAGTCAAGACGAATCAGACATGAACTCTCTACAAAAGAAATGGCAGTCAAGACGAATCAAACATGAACTCTCTACAAAACAAATGGCAGTCAAGACGAATCAAACATGAACTCTCTACAAAACTAATGACTGTTAAGACGAATCAAACATGAACTCTCTACAAAACAAATGGCAGTCAAGACGAATCAGACATGAACTCTCTACAAAACAAATGGCAGTCAAGACGAATCAAACATGAACTCTCTACAAAACAAATGGCAGTCAAGACGAATCAAACATGAACACTCTACAAAACTAATGACTGTCAACACGAATTAAACATGAACTCTCTACAAAACAAATGGCTGTCAAGACGAATCAAACATGAACTCTCTACAAAACAAATGGCAGTCAAGACGAATCAAACATGAACACTCTACAAAACTAATGACTGTCAACACGAATTAAACATGAACACTCTACAAAACTAATGACTGTCAACACGAATTAAACATGAACTCTCTACAAAACAAATGGCTGTCAAGACGAATCAAACATGAACACTCTACAAAACTAATGACTGTCAACACGAATTAAACATGAACTCTCTACAAAACAAATGGCAGTCAAGAGGAATCAAACATGAACTCTCTACACATTAAGTGGCTGTCAAGACAAATCAAACATGAACTCTCTACAAAACAAATGACAGAAGAAATGGCAGTTAAGAGGAATCAAACATGAACTCTCTACAAAACAAATGGCTGTCAAGACGAATCAAACATGAACTCTCTACAAAACAAATGGCTGTCAAGACGAATCAAACATGAACCCTCTACAAAGCAAATGGCAGTCAAGAAAAATCAAACATGAACTCTCTACAAAACTAATGACTGTCAAGACGAATCAAACATGAACTCTCTAGAAGAGAAATGGCAGTCAAGACGACCAAGATCTGAACTCTCTACAAAACAAATGGCTGTGAAGACGAATCAAACATGAACTCTCTACAAAACAAATGGCAGTCAAGACGAATAAACATGAACTTTCTACAACACAAATGGCAGTCAAGACGAATCAAGCATGACCTCTCTACAAAGCAAATGGCTGTCAAGACGAATCAAACATGAACTCTCTTCAAAAGAAATGGAAGTCAAGACGAATCAAACATGAACTCTCTACAAAACAAATGTTTGTCAAGACGAATGAAACATGAACTCTCCACAAAACAAATGTTTGTCAAGACGAATCAAACATGAACTCTCTACAAAACAAATGGCTGTCAAGACGAATCAAACATGAACTCTCTACACAACAAATGGCAGTCAAGACGAATCAAACATGAACTCTACAAAGCAAATGGTTATCAAGACGAATCAAACATGAACTCTCTACAAAACAAATGGCTCACAAGACGTATCAAACATGAACTCTCTACAAAACAAATGGCAGTCAAGACGAATCAAACATGAAACCTCTACAAAACAAATGGCTGTCAAAAAGAATCAAACATGAACTCTCTACAAAACAAATGGCAGTCAAGACGAATCAAATATGAACTCTCTACAAAACAAATGGCAGTCAAGACGAATCAGTCATGAACTCTCTACAAAAGAAATGGCAGTCAAGACGAATCAAACATGAACTCTCTACAAAACAAATGGCAGTCAAGACGAATCAAACATGAACTCTCTACAAAACTAATGACTGTTAAGACGAATCAAACATGAACTCTCTACAAAACAAATGGCAGTCAAGACGAATCAGACATGAACTCTGTACAAAACAAATGGCAGTCAAGACGAATCAAACATGAACTCTCTACAAAACAAATGACAGAAGAAATGGCAGTTAAGAGGAATCAAACATGAAATCTCTACAAAACAAATGGCTGTCAAGACGAATCAAACATGAACTCTCTACAAAACAAATGGCTGTCAAGACGAATCAAACATGAACTCTCTACAAAGCAAATGGCAGTCAAGAAGAATCAAACATGAACTCTCTACAAAACTAATGACTGTCAAGACGAATCAAACATGAACTCTCTACAAAACAAATGGCAGTCAAGACGAATCAAACATGAACTCTCTACAAAACAAATGGCTGTGAAGACGAATCAAACATGAACTCTCTACAAAACAAATGGCTGTCAAGACCTATCAAACATGAACTCTCTACAAAACAAATGGCAGTCAAGACCAATCAAACATGAACTCTGTAGAAGAGAAATGGCAGTCAAGACGACCAAGATATGAACTCTCTACAAAACAAATGGCTGTCAAGACGAATCAAACATGAACTCTACAAAGCAAATGGTTGTCAAGACGAATCAAACATGAACTCTCTACAAAACAAATGGCTCACAAGACGTATCAAACATGAACTCTCTACAAAACAAATGGCTGTCAAGACGAATCAAATATGAACTCTCTACAAAACAAATGGCAGTCAAGACGAATCAGACATGAACTCTCTACAAAACAAATGGCAGTCAAGACGAATCAGTCATGAACTCTCTACAAAAGAAATGGCAGTCAAGACGAATCAAACATGAACTCTCTACAAAACAAATGGCAGTCAAGACGAATCAAACATGAACTCTCTACAAAACTAATGACTGTTAAGACGAATCAAACATGAACTCTCTACAAAACAAATGGCAGTCAAGACGAATCAGACATGAACTCTGTACAAAACAAATGGCAGTCAAGACGAATCAAACATGAACTCTCTACAAAACAAATGACAGAAGAAATGGCAGTTAAGAGGAATCAAACATGAAATCTCTACAAAACAAATGGCTGTCAAGACGAATCAAACATGAACTCTCTACAAAACAAATGGCTGTCAAGACGAATCAAACATGAACTCTCTACAAAGCAAATGGCAGTCAAGAAGAATCAAACATGAACTCTCTACAAAACTAATGACTGTCAAGACGAATCAAACATGAACTCTCTACAAAACAAATGGCAGTCAAGACGAATCAAACATGAACTCTCTACAAAACAAATGGCTGTGAAGACGAATCAAACATGAACTCTCTACAAAACAAATGGCTGTCAAGACCTATCAAACATGAACTCTCTACAAAACAAATGGCAGTCAAGACCAATCAAACATGAACTCTGTAGAAGAGAAATGGCAGTCAAGACGACCAAGATATGAACTCTCTACAAAACAAATGGCTGTCAAGACGAATCAAACATGAACTCTACAAAGCAAATGGTTGTCAAGACGAATCAAACATGAACTCTCTACAAAACAAATGGCTCACAAGACGTATCAAACATGAACTCTCTACAAAACAAATGGCTGTCAAGACGAATCAAATATGAACTCTCTACAAAACAAATGGCAGTCAAGACGAATCAGACATGAACTCTCTACAATAGAAATGGCAGTCAAGACGAATCAAACATGAACTCTCTACAAAACAAATGGCAGTCAAGACGAATCAAACATGAACTCTCTACAAAACTAATGACTGTCAAGACGAATCAAACATGAACTCTCTACAAAACAAATGGCAGTCAAGACGAATCAGACATGAACTCTCTACAAAACAAATGGCAGTCAAGACGAATCAAACATGAACTCTCTACAAAACAAATGGCAGTCAAGACGAATCAAATATGAACTCTCTACAAAACAAATGGCAGTCAAGACCAATCAAACATGAACTCTCTACAAAACAAATGGCAGTCAAGACCTATTAAACATGAACTCTCTACAAAACAAATGTCTGTCAAGACGAAATAAACATGAACTCTCTACAAAACAAATGGCTCTTAAGACGAATCAAACATGAACTCTCTACAAAACAAACGGCAGTCAAGACCTGTCAAACATGAATTCTCTACAAAACAAATGGCTGTCAAGACGAATCAACCATGAACTCTCTACAAAACAAATGGCAGTCAAGACCAATCAAACATGAACTCTCTACAAAACAAATGACTGTCAAGACGAATCAAACATGAACTCCCTACAAAAAAAAATAGCAGTCGTCAAGACGAATCAAACATGAACTCTCTACAAAACAAATGGCAGTCAAGACGAATCAAACATGAACTCTCTACAAAACAAATGGCAGTCAAGACGAATCAAGCATGAACTCTCTACAACAGAAATGGCAGTCAAGACGACTAAGACATGAACTCTCTACAAAACAAATGGTTGTCAAGAGGAATCAAACATGAACTCTCTACAAAACAAATGGCTGTCAAGACGAATCAAACATGAACTTTCTACAACACAAATGGCAGTCAAGACGAATCAAGCATGAACTGTCTACAAAACAAATGGCAGTCAAGACGAATCAAACATGAACTCTCTACAAAACAAATGGCTGTCAAGACGAATCAAACATGAACTCTACAAAGCAAATGGTTGTCAAGACGAATCAAACATGAACTCTCTACACAACAAATGGCTCACAAGACGTATCAAACATGAACTCTCTACAAAACAAATGGCTGTCAAGACGAATGAAATATGAACTCTCTACAAAACAAATGGCAGTCAAGACGAATCAGACATGAACTCTCTACAAATGAAATGGCAGACAAGACGAATCAAACATGAACTCTCTACAAAACAAATGGCAGTCAAGACGAATCAAACATGAACTCTCTACAAAACTAATGACTGTCAAGACCTATTAAACATGAACTCTCTACAAAACAAATGGCTGTCAAGACGAAACAAACATGAACTGTCTACAAAACAAATGGCAGTCAAGACGAATCAAACATGAACTCTCTTCAAATGAAATGGCAGTCAAGACCTATTAAACATGAACTCTCTACAAAACAAATGGCAGTCAAGACCTATTAAACATGAACTCTCTACAAAACAAATGGCTGTCAAGACGAATCAAACATGAACTCTCTACAAAACAAATGTTTGTCAAGACGAATCAAACATGAACTCTCTACAAAACAAATGGCAGTCAAGACGAATCAAACATGAACTCTCTACAAAAGAAATGGCTGTCAAGACGAATCTAACATGAACTCTACAAAGCAAATGGTTGTCAAGACGAATCAAACATGAACTCTCTACAAAACAAATGGCTCACAAGACGTATCAAACATGAACTCTCTACAAAGCAAATGGCTGTCAAGACGAATCAAATATGAACTCTCTACAAAATAAATGGCAGTCAAGACGAATCAGACATGAACTCTCTACAAAAGAAATGGCAGTCAAGACGAATCAAACATGAACTCTCTACAAAACAAATGGCAGTCAAGACGAATCAAACATGAACTCTCTATAAAACTAATGACTGTCAAGACGAATCAAACATGAACTCTCTACAAAACAAATGGCAGTCAAGACGAATCAGACATGAACTCTCTACAAAGGAAATGGCAGTCAAGACGAATCAAACATGAACTCTCTACAAAACAAATGGCAGTCAAGACGAATCAGACATGAACTCTCTACAAAACAAATGGCTGTCAAGACGAATCAAACATGAACTCTCTACAAAACAAATGGCAGTCAAGACGAATCAAACATGAACTCTCTACAAAAAACTGGCAGTCAAGACCAATCAAACATGAACTCTCTACAAAAGAAATGGCTGTCAAGACGAATCAAACATGAACTCTCTACAACAGAAATGGCAGTCAAGACGACTAAGACAAGAACTCTCTACAAAACAAATGGTTGTCAAGACGAATCAAACATGAACTCTCTACAAAACAAATGGCAGTCAAGACGAATCAAACATGACCTTTCTACAACACAAATGGCAGTCAAGACGAATCAAGCATGAACTGTCTACAAAACAAATGGCTGTCAAGACGAATCAAACATGAACTCTCTACAAAAGAAATGGCTGTCAAGACGAATCAAACATGAACTCTCTACAAAACAAATGGCAGTCAAGACAAATCAAACATGAACTCTCTACAAAACAAATGTTTGTCAAGACGAATGAAACATGAACTCTCAACAAAACAAATGTTTGTCAAGACGAATCAAACATGAACTCTCTACAAAACAAATGGCTGTCAAGACGAATCAAACATGAACTCTCTACACAACAAATGGCAGTCAAGACGAATCAAACATGAACTCTACAAATAAATGGTTATCAAGACGAATCAAACATGAACTCTCTACAAAACAAATGGCTCACAAGACGTATCAAACATGAACTCTCTACAAAACAAATGGCAGTCAAAAAGAATCAAACATGAACTCTCTACAAAACAAATGGCAGTCAAGACGAATCAAACATGAACTCTCTACAAAACAAATGGCAGTCAAGACGAATCAAGCATGAACTCTCTACAACACAAATGGCAGTCAAGACGACTAAGACATGAACTCTCTACAAAACAAATGGTTGTCAAGAGGAATCAAACATGAACTCTCTACAAAACAAATGGCTGTCAAGACGAATCAAACATGAACTTTCTACAACAGAAATGGCAGTCAAGACGAATCAAACATGAACTCTCTACAAAACAAATGGCAGTCAAGACGAATCAAGCATGAACTGTCTACAAAACAAATGGCTGTCAAGACGAATCAAACATGAACTCTCTACAAAACAAATGGCAGTCAAGACAAATCAAACATGAACTCTCTACAAAACAAATGTTTGTCAAGACGAATGAAACATGAACTCTCAACAAAACAAATGTTTGTCAAGACGAATCAAACATGAACTCTCTACAAAACAAATGGCTGTCAAGACGAATCAAACATGAACTCTCTACACAACAAATGGCAGTCAAGACGAATCAAACATGAACTCTACAAATAAATGGTTATCAAGACGAATCAAACATGAACTCTCTACAAAACAAATGGCTCACAAGACGTATCAAACATGAACTCTCTACAAAACAAATGGCAGTCAAAAAGAATCAAACATGAACTCTCTACAAAACAAATGGCAGTCAAGACGAATCAAACATGAACTCTCTACAAAACAAATGGCAGTCAAGACGAATCAAGCATGAACTCTCTACAACAGAAATGGCAGTCAAGACGACTAAGACATGAACTCTCTACAAAACAAATGGCTGTCAAGACGAATCAAACATGAACTTTCTACAACACAAATGGCAGTCAAGACGAATCAAGCATGAACTGTCTACAAAACAAATGGCAGTCAAGACGAATCAAACATGAACTCTCTACAAAACAAATGGCTGTCAAGACGAATCAAACATGAACTCTACAAAGCAAATGGTTGTCAAGACGAATCAAACATGAACTCTCTACAAAACAAATGGCTCACAAGACGTATCAAACATGAACTCTCTACAAAACAAATGGCTGTCAAGACGAATGAAATATGAACTCTCTACAAAACAAATGGCAGTCAAGACGAATCAGACATGAACTCTCTACAAATGAAATGGCAGACAAGACGAATCAAACATGAACTCTCTACAAAACAAATGGCAGTCAAGACGAATCAAACATGAACTCTCTACAAAACAAATGGCAGTCAAGACGAATCAAACATGAACTCTCTACGAAACTAATGACTGTCAAGACGAATCAAACATGAACTCTC
The DNA here is from genome assembly GCA_963383655.1 of Bathymodiolus septemdierum. Classification (NCBI taxonomy): domain Eukaryota; kingdom Metazoa; phylum Mollusca; class Bivalvia; order Mytilida; family Modiolidae; genus Bathymodiolus; species Bathymodiolus septemdierum. The sequence goes on along the minus strand of OY726525.1, from coordinate 1,144,732 downwards.
TACAAAACAAATGGCAGTCAAGACGAATCAAACATGAACTCTCTACAAAACAAATGGCAGTCAAGACCTATTAAACATGAACTCTCTACAAAACAAATGGCTGTCAAGACGAAACAAACATGAACTGTCTACAAAACAAATGGCAGTCAAGACGAATCAAACATGAACTCTCTTCAAATGAAATGGCAGTCAAGACCTATTAAACATGAACTCTCTACAAAACAAATGGCAGTCAAGACCTATTAAACATGAACTCTCTACAAAACAAATGGCTGTCAAGACGAATCAAACATGAACTCTCTACAAAACAAATGTTTGTCAAGACGAATCAAACATGAACTCTCTACAAAACAAATGGCAGTCAAGACGAATCAAACATGAACTCTCTACAAAAGAAATGGCTGTCAAGACGAATCTAACATGAACTCTACAAAGCAAATGGTTGTCAAGACGAATCAAACATGAACTCTCTACAAAACAAATGGCTCACAAGACGTATCAAACATGAACTCTCTACAAAGCAAATGGCTGTCAAGACGAATCAAATATGAACTCTCTACAAAAGAAATGGCAGTCAAGACGAATCAAACATGAACTCTCTACAAAACAAATGGCAGTCAAGACGAATCAAACATGAACTCTCTACAAAACAAATGGCAGTCAAGACGAATCAAACATGAACTCTCTACAAAACAAATGGCAGTCAAGACTAATCAAACATGAACTCTCTACAAAACAAATGGCTCTCAAGACGAATCAAACATGAACTCTCTACAAAACAAATGGCAGTCAAGACGAATCAAACATGAACTCTCTACAAAACAAATGGCTCTCAAGACGAATCAAACATGAACTCTCTACAAAACAAATGGCAGTCAAGACGAATCAAACATGAACTCTCTACAAAACAAATGGCAGTCAAGACGAATCAAACATGAACTCTCTACAAAACAAATGGCAGTCAAGACGAATCAAACATGAACTCTCTACAAAACAAATGGCTCACAAGACGTATCAAACATGAACTCTCTACAAAGCAAATGGCTGTCAAGACGAATCAAATATGAACTCTCTACAAAAGAAATGGCAGTCAAGACGAATCAAACATGAACTCTCTACAAAACAAATTGCAGTCAAGACGAATCAAACATGAACTCTCTACAAAACAAATGGCAGTCAAGACGAATCAAACATGAACTCTCTACAAAACAAATGGCAGTCAAGACGAATCAAACATGAACTCTCTACAAAACAAATGGCTGTCAAGACGAATCAAACATGAACTCTCTACAAAACAAATGGCTCTCAAGACGAATCAAACATGAACTCTCTACAAAACAAATGGCAGTCAAGACGAATCAAACATGAACTCTCTACAAAACAAATGGCAGTCAAGACGAATCAAACATGAACTCTCTACAAAACAAATGGCAGTCAAGACGAATCAAACATGAACTCTCTACAAAACAAATGGCTCACAAGACGTATCAAACATGAACTCTCTACAAAGCAAATGGCTGTCAAGACGAATCAAATATGAACTCTCTACAAAAGAAATGGCAGTCAAGACGAATCAAACATGAACTCTCTACAAAACAAATGGCAGTCAAGACGAATCAAACATGAACTCTCTACAAAACAAATGGCAGTCAAGACGAATCAAACATGAACTCTCTACAAAACAAATGGCAGTCAAGACTAATCAAATATGAACTCTCTACAAAACAAATGGCTCTCAAGACGAATCAAACATGAACTCTCTACAAAACAAATGGCAGTCAAGACGAATCAAACATGAACTCTCTACAAAACAAATGGCTCTCAAGACGAATCAAACATGAACTCTCTACAAAACAAATGGCAGTCAAGACGAATCAAACATGAACTCTCTACAAAACAAATGGCAGTCAAGACGAATCAAACATGAACTCTCTACAAAACAAATGGCAGTCAAGACGAATCAAACATGAACTCTCTACAAAACAAATGGCAGTCAAGACGAATCAAACATGAACTCTCTACAAAACAAATGGCTGTCAAGACGAATCAAACATGAACTCTCTACAAAACAAATGGTAGTCAAGACGAATCAAACATGAACTCTCTACAAAACAAATGGCAGTCAAGACGAATCAAACATGAACTCTCTACAAAACAAATGGCTGTCAAGACGAATCAAACATGAACTCTCTACAAAACAAATGGCAGTCAAGACGAATGAAACATGAACTCTCTACAAAACAAATGGCAGTCAAGACGAATGAAACATGAACTCTCTACAAAACAAATGGTAGTCAAGACGAATCAAACATGAACTCTCTACAAAACAAATGGTAGTCAAGACGAATCAAACATGAACTCTGTACAAAACAAATGGCAGTCAAGACGAATCAAACATGAACTCTCTACAAAACAAATGGCAGTCAAGACTAATCAAACATGAACTCTCTACAAAACAAATGGCTCTCAAGACGAATCAAACATGAACTCTCTACAAAACAAATGGCAGTCAAGACGAATCAAACATGAACTCTCTACAAAAAACTGGCAGTCAAGACCAATCAAACATGAACTCTCTACAAAAGAAATGGCTGTCAAGACGAATCAAACATGAACTCTCTACAACAGAAATGGCAGTCAAGACGACTAAGACATGAACTCTCTACAAAACAAATGGTTGTCAAGACGAATCAAACATGAACTCTCTACAAAACAAATGGCAGTCAAGACGAATCAAACATGAACTCTCTACAAAAGAAATGGCTGTCAAGACGAATCAAACATGAACTCTCTACAACAGAAATGGCAGTCAAGACGACTAAGACATGAACTCTCTACAAAACAAATGGTTGTCAAGACGAATCAAACATGAACTCTCTTCAAAACAAATGGCAGTCAAGACGAATCAAGCATGAACTGTCTACAACACAAATGGCAGTCAAGACGAATCAAACATGACCTTTCTACAAAACTAATGACTGTTAAGACGAATCAAACATGAACTCTCTACAAAACAAATGGCAGTCAAGACGAATCAGACATGAACTCTCTACAAAACAAATGGCAGTCAAGACGAATGAAACATGAACTCTCTACAAAACAAATGGCTGTCAAGACGAATCAAACATGAACTCTCTACAAAACAAATGACAGAAGAAATGGCAGTTAAGACGAATCAAACATGAACCCTCTACAAAGCAAATGGCAGTCAAGAAGAATCAAACATGAACTCTCTACAAAACTAATGACTGTCAAGACGAATCAAACATGAACTCTCTAGAAGAGAAATGGCAGTCAAGACGACCAAGATATGAACTCTCTACAAAACAAATGGCTGTGAAGACGAATCAAACATGAACTCTCTACAAAACAAATGGCAGTCAAGACGAATAAACATGAACTTTCTACAACACAAATGGCAGTCAAGACGAATCAAGCATGACCTCTCTTCAAAGCAAATGGCTGTCAAGACGAATCAAACATGAACTCTCTTCAAAAGAAATGGAAGTCAAGACGAATCAAACATGAACTCTCTACAAAACAAATGTTTGTCAAGACGAATGAAACATGAACTCTCCACAAAACAAATGTTTGTCAAGACGAATCAAACATGAACTCTCTACAAAACAAATGGCTGTCAAGACGAATCAAATATGAACTCTCTACACAACAAATGGCAGTCAAGACGAATCAAACATGAACTCTACAAAGCAAATGGTTATCAAGACGAATCAAACATGAACTCTCTACAAAACAAATGGCTCACAAGACGTATCAAACATGAACTCTCTACAAAACAAATGGCAGTCAAGACGAATCAAACATGAAACCTCTACAAAACAAATGGCTGTCAAAAAGAATCAAACATGAACTCTCTATAAAACAAATGGCAGTCAAGACGAATCAAATATGAACTCTCTACAAAACAAATGGCAGTCAAGACGAATCAGACATGAACTCTCTACAAAAGAAATGGCAGTCAAGACGAATCAAACATGAACTCTCTACAAAACAAATGGCAGTCAAGACGAATCAAACATGAACTCTCTACAAAACTAATGACTGTTAAGACGAATCAAACATGAACTCTCTACAAAACAAATGGCAGTCAAGACGAATCAGACATGAACTCTGTACAAAACAAATGGCAGTCAAGACGAATCAAACATGAACTCTCTACAAAACAAATGACAGAAGAAATGGCAGTTAAGAGGAATCAAACATGAAATCTCTACAAAACAAATGGCTGTCAAGACGAATCAAACATGAACTCTCTAGAAAACAAATGGCTGTCAAGACGAATCAAACATGAACTCTCTACAAAGCAAATGGCAGTCAAGAAGAATCAAACATGAACTCTCTACAAAACTAATGACTGTCAAGATGAATCAAACATGAACTCTCTACAAAACAAATGGCAGTCAAGACCAATCAAACATGAACTCTCTACAAAACAAATGGCAGTCAAGACGAATCAAGCATGACCTCTCTACAAAGCAAATGGCTGTCAAGACGAATCAAACATGAACTCTCTTCAAAAGAAATGGAAGTCAAGTCGAATCAAACATGAACTCTCTACAAAACAAATGGCAGTCAAGACGAATCAAACATGAACTCTCTACAAAACAAATGGCTGTCAAGACGAATCAAACATGAACTCTCTAAACAACAAATGGCATTCAAGACGAATCAAACATGAACTCTACAATGCAAATGGTTGTCAAGACGAATCAAACATGAACTCTCTACACAACAAATGGCAGTCAAGACGAATCAAACATGAACTCTCTACAAAACAAATGGCAGTCAAGACGAATCAAACATGAACTCTCTACAAAACAAATGGCAGTCAAGACGAATAAAACATGAACTTTCTACAAAACAAATGGCAGTCAAGACGAATCAAACATGAACTCTCTACAAAACAAATGGCTCTCAAGACGAATCAAACATGAACTCTCTACAAAACAAATGGCAGTCAAGACTTGTCAAACATGAATTCTCTACAAAACAAATGACAGTCAAGACGAATCAAACATGAACTCTCTACAAAACAAATGGCAGTCAGACCAATCAAACATGAACTCTCTACAAAACAAATGACTGTCAAGACGAATCAAACATGAACTCTCTACAAAACAAATGGCAGTCAAGACGAATCAAACATGAACTCTCTACAAAACAAATGGCAGTCAAGACGAATCAAACATGAACTCTCTACAACAGAAATGGCAGTCAAGACGACTAAGAAATGAACTCTCTACAAAACAAATGGTTGTCAAAACGAATCAAACATGAACTCTCTACAAAACAAATGGCTGTCAAGACGAATCAAACATGAACTTTCTACAACACAAATGGCAGTCAAGACGAATAAAACATGAACTCTCTACAACACAAATGGCAGTCAAGACGAATCAAACATGAACTTTCTACAAAACAAATGGCAGTCAAGACGAATCAAACATGAACTCTCTACAAAACAAATGGCAGTCAAGACGAATCAAACATGAACTCTCTACAAAACAAATTTCAGTCAAGACGAATCAAGCATGAACTGTCTACAAAACAAATGACAGTCAAGACGAATCAAACATGAACTCTCTTCAAAACAAATGGCAGTCAAGACGAATCAAACATGAACTCTCTACGAAACAAATGTTTGTCAAGACGAATCAAACATGAACTCTCTACAAAACAAATGTTTGTCAAGACGAATCAAACATGAACTCTCTACAAAACAAATGGCTGTCAAGACGAATCAAACATGAACTCTCTACACAACAAATGGCAGTCAAGACGAATCAAACATGAACTCTAAAAAGCAAATGGTTGTCAAGACGAATCAAACATGAACTCTCTACAAAACAAATGGCTCACAAGACGTATCAAACATGAACTCTCTACAAAACAAATGGCAGTCAAGACGAATCAAACATGAACTCTCTACAAAACTAATGGCTGTCAAGACGAATGAAATATGAACTCTCTACAAAACAAATGGCAGTCAAGACGAATCAGAAATGAACTCTCTACAAAAGAAATGGCAGTCAAGACGAATCAAACATGAACTCTCTACAAAACAAATGGCAGTCAAGACGAATCAAACATGAACTCTCTACAAAACTAATGACTGTCAAGACGAATCAAACATGAACTCCCTACAAAATAAATGGCAGTCAAGACGAATCAGACATGAACTCTATAGAAAACAAATGGCAGTCAAGACGAATCAAACATGAACTTTCTACAAAACTAATGACTGTCAAAACGAATCAAACATGAACTCTCTACAAAACAAATGGCTGTCAAGACGAATCAAACATGAACTCTTTACAAAACAAAAGGCAGTCAAGACGAATCAAACATGAACTCTCTACAAAACTAATGACTGTCAAAACGAATCAAACATGAACTCTCTACAAAACAAATGGCTGTCAAGACGAATCAAACATGAACTCTCTACAAAACAAATGGCAGTCAAGAGGAATCAAACATGAACTCTCTACACATTAAGTGGCTGTCAAGACGAATCAAACATGAACTTTCTACAAAACAAATGACAGAAGAAATGGCAGTTAAGAGGAATCAAACATGGACTCTCTACAAAACAAATGGCTGTCAAGACGATTCAAACATGAACTCTCTACAAAACAAATGGCTGTCAAGACCAATCAAACATGAACTTTCTACAACACAAATGGCAGTCAAGACGAATCAAGCATGAACTGTCTACAAAACAAATGGCAGTCAAGACGAATCAAACATGAACTCTCTTCAAATGAAATGGCAGTCAAGACGAATCAAACATGAACTCTCTACAAAACAAATGGCAGTCAAGACGAATCAAACATGAACTCTCTACGAAACAAATGTTTGTCAAGACGAATCAAACATGAACTCTCTACAAAACAAATGTTTGTCAAGACGAATCAAACATGAACTCTCTACAGAACAAATGGCTGTCAAGACGAATCAAACATGAACTCTCTACACAACAAATGGCAGTCAAGACGAATCAAACATGAACTCTACAAAGCAAATGGTTGTCAAGACGAATCAAACATGAACTCTCTACAAAACAAATGGCTCACAAGACGTATCAAACATGAACTCTCTACAAAACAAATGGCAGTCAAGACGAATCATACATGAACCCTCTACAAAACAAATGGCTGTCAAAAATAATCAAACATGAACTCTCTACAAAACAAATGGCTGTCAAGACGAATGAAATATGAACTCTCTACAAAACAAATGGCAGTCAAGACGAATCAGACATGAACTCTCTACAAAAGAAATGGCAGTCAAGACGAATCAAACATGAACTCTCTACAAAACAAGTGGCAGTCAAGACGAATCAAACATGAACTCTCTACAAAATTAATGACTGTTAAGACGAATCAAACATGAACTCTCTACAAAATAAATGGCAGTCAAGACGAATCAGACATGAACCCTCTACAAAACAAATGGCAGTCAAGACGAATCAAACATGAACTCTCTACAAAACAAATGGCAGTCAAGACGAATCAAACATGAACTCTCTACAAAACTAATGACTGTCAAAACGAATCAAACATGAACTCTCTACAAAACAAATGGCTGTCAAGACGAATCAAACATGAACTCTCTACAAAACAAATGACAGTCAAGACGAATCAAACATGAACTCTCTACAAAACTAATGACTGTCAAAACGAATCAAACATGAACTCTCTACAAAACAAATGGCAGTCAAGACGAATCAAACATGAAACCTCTACAAAACAAATGGCTGTCAAAAAGAATCAAACATGAACTCTCTACAAAACAAATGGCAGTCAAGACGAATCAAATATGAACTCTCTACAAAACAAATGGCAGTCAAGACGAATCAGACATGAACTCTCTACAAAAGAAATGGCAGTCAAGACGAATCAAACATGAACTCTCTACAAAACAAATGGCAGTCAAGACGAATCAAACATGAACTCTCTACAAAACTAATGACTGTTAAGACGAATCAAACATGAACTCTCTACAAAACAAATGGCAGTCAAGACGAATCAGACATGAACTCTGTACAAAACAAATGGCAGTCAAGACGAATCAAACATGAACTCTCTACAAAACAAATGACAGAAGAAATGGCAGTTAAGAGGAATCAAACATGAAATCTCTACAAAACAAATGGCTGTCAAGACGAATCAAACATGAACTCTCTACAAAACAAATGGCTGTCAAGACGAATCAAACATGAACTCTCTACAAAGCAAATGGCAGTCAAGAAGAATCAAACATGAACTCTCTACAAAACTAATGACTGTCAAGATGAATCAAACATGAACTCTCTACAAAACAAATGGCAGTCAAGACCAATCAAACATGAACTCTCTACAAAACAAATGGCAGTCAAGACGAATCAAGCATGACCTCTCTACAAAGCAAATGGCTGTCAAGACGAATCAAACATGAACTCTCTTCAAAAGAAATGGAAGTCAAGTCGAATCAAACATGAACTCTCTACAAAACAAATGGCAGTCAAGACGAATCAAACATGAACTCTCTACAAAACAAATGGCTGTCAAGACGAATCAAACATGAACTCTCTAAACAACAAATGGCATTCAAGACGAATCAAACATGAACTCTACAATGCAAATGGTTGTCAAGACGAATCAAACATGAACTCTCTACACAACAAATGGCAGTCAAGACGAATCAAACATGAACTCTCTACAAAACAAATGGCAGTCAAGACGAATCAAACATGAACTCTCTACAAAACAAATGGCAGTCAAGACGAATAAAACATGAACTTTCTACAAAACAAATGGCAGTCAAGACGAATCAAACATGAACTCTCTACAAAACAAATGGCTCTCAAGACGAATCAAACATGAACTCTCTACAAAACAAATGGCAGTCAAGACTTGTCAAACATGAATTCTCTACAAAACAAATGACAGTCAAGACGAATCAAACATGAACTCTCTACAAAACAAATGGCAGTCAGACCAATCAAACATGAACTCTCTACAAAACAAATGACTGTCAAGACGAATCAAACATGAACTCTCTACAAAACAAATGGCAGTCAAGACGAATCAAACATGAACTCTCTACAAAACAAATGGCAGTCAAGACGAATCAAACATGAACTCTCTACAACAGAAATGGCAGTCAAGACGACTAAGAAATGAACTCTCTACAAAACAAATGGTTGTCAAAACGAATCAAACATGAACTCTCTACAAAACAAATGGCTGTCAAGACGAATCAAACATGAACTTTCTACAACACAAATGGCAGTCAAGACGAATAAAACATGAACTCTCTACAACACAAATGGCAGTCAAGACGAATCAAACATGAACTTTCTACAAAACAAATGGCAGTCAAGACGAATCAAACATGAACTCTCTACAAAAAAATGGCAGTCAAGACGAATCAAACATGAACTCTCTACAAAACAAATTTCAGTCAAGACGAATCAAGCATGAACTGTCTACAAAACAAATGACAGTCAAGACGAATCAAACATGAACTCTCTTCAAAACAAATGGCAGTCAAGACGAATCAAACATGAACTCTCTACGAAACAAATGTTTGTCAAGACGAATCAAACATGAACTCTCTACAAAACAAATGTTTGTCAAGACGAATCAAACATGAACTCTCTACAAAACAAATGGCTGTCAAGACGAATCAAACATGAACTCTCTACACAACAAATGGCAGTCAAGACGAATCAAACATGAACTCTAAAAAGCAAATGGTTGTCAAGACGAATCAAACATGAACTCTCTACAAAACAAATGGCTCACAAGACGTATCAAACATGAACTCTCTACAAAACAAATGGCAGTCAAGACGAATCATACATGAACCCTCTACAAAACAAATGGCTGTCAAGACGAATCAAACATGAACTCTCTACAAAACTAATGGCTGTCAAGACGAATGAAATATGAACTCTCTACAAAACAAATGGCAGTCAAGACGAATCAGAAATGAACTCTCTACAAAAGAAATGGCAGTCAAGACGAATCAAACATGAACTCTCTACAAAACAAATGGCAGTCAAGACGAATCAAACATGAACTCTCTACAAAACTAATGACTGTCAAGACGAATCAAACATGAACTCCCTACAAAATAAATGGCAGTCAAGACGAATCAGACATGAACTCTATAGAAAACAAATGGCAGTCAAGACGAATCAAACATGAACTTTCTACAAAACTAATGACTGTCAAAACGAATCAAACATGAACTCTCTACAAAACAAATGGCTGTCAAGACGAATCAAACATGAACTCTTTACAAAACAAAAGGCAGTCAAGACGAATCAAACATGAACTCTCTACAAAACTAATGACTGTCAAAACGAATCAAACATGAACTCTCTACAAAACAAATGGCTGTCAAGACGAATCAAACATGAACTCTCTACAAAACAAATGGCAGTCAAGAGGAATCAAACATGAACTCTCTACACATTAAGTGGCTGTCAAGACGAATCAAACATGAACTTTCTACAAAACAAATGACAGAAGAAATGGCAGTTAAGAGGAATCAAACATGGACTCTCTACAAAACAAATGGCTGTCAAGACGATTCAAACATGAACTCTCTACAAAACAAATGGCTGTCAAGACCAATCAAACATGAACTTTCTACAACACAAATGGCAGTCAAGACGAATCAAGCATGAACTGTCTACAAAACAAATGGCAGTCAAGACGAATCAAACATGAACTCTCTTCAAATGAAATGGCAGTCAAGACGAATCAAACATGAACTCTCTACAAAACAAATGGCAGTCAAGACGAATCAAACATGAACTCTCTACGAAACAAATGTTTGTCAAGACGAATCAAACATGAACTCTCTACAAAACAAATGTTTGTCAAGACGAATCAAACATGAACTCTCTACAGAACAAATGGCTGTCAAGACGAATCAAACATGAACTCTCTACACAACAAATGGCAGTCAAGACGAATCAAACATGAACTCTACAAAGCAAATGGTTGTCAAGACGAATCAAACATGAACTCTCTACAAAACAAATGGCTCACAAGACGTATCAAACATGAACTCTCTACAAAACAAATGGCAGTCAAGACGAATCATACATGAACCCTCTACAAAACAAATGGCTGTCAAAAATAATCAAACATGAACTCTCTACAAAACAAATGGCTGTCAAGACGAATGAAATATGAACTCTCTACAAAACAAATGGCAGTCAAGACGAATCAGACATGAACTCTCAACAAAAGAAATGGCAGTCAAGACGAATCAAACATGAACTCTCTACAAAACAAGTGGCAGTCAAGACGAATCAAACATGAACTCTCTACAAAATTAATGACTGTTAAGACGAATCAAACATGAACTCTCTACAAAATAAATGGCAGTCAAGACGAATCAGACATGAACCCTCTACAAAACAAATGGCAGTCAAGACGAATCAAACATGAACTCTCTACAAAACAAATGGCAGTCAAGACGAATCAAACATGAACTCTCTACAAAACTAATGACTGTCAAAACGAATCAAACATGAACTCTCTACAAAACAAATGGCTGTCAAGACGAATCAAACATGAACTCTCTACAAAACAAATGACAGTCAAGACCAATCAAACATGAACTCTCTACAAAAGAAATGGCAGTCAAGACGAATCAAACATGAACTCTCTACAAAACAAATGGCTGTCAAGACGAATGAAATATGAACTCTCTACAAAACAAATGGCAGTCAAGACGAATCAGACATGAACTCTCAACAAAAGAAATGGCAGTCAAGACGAATCAAACATGAACTCTCTACAAAACAAGTGGCAGTCAAGACGAATCAAACATGAACTCTCTACAAAATTAATGACTGTTAAGACGAATCAAACATGAACTCTCTACAAAATAAATGGCAGTCAAGACGAATCAGACATGAACCCTCTACAAAACAAATGGCAGTCAAGACGAATCAAACATGAACTCTCTACAAAACAAATGGCAGTCAAGACGAATCAAACATGAACTCTCTACAAAACTAATGACTGTCAAAACGAATCAAACATGAACTCTCTACAAAACAAATGGCTGTCAAGACGAATCAAACATGAACTCTCTACAAAACAAATGGCAGTCAAGAGGAATCAAACATGAACTCTCTACACATTAAGTGGCTGTCAAGACGAATCAAACATGAACTTTCTACAAAACAAATGACAGAAGAAATGGCATTTAAGAGGAATCAAACTTGAACTCTCTACAAAACAAATGGCTGTCAAGACGATTCAAACATGAACTCTCTACACAACAAATGGCAGTCAAGACGAATCAAACATGAACTCTCTACAAAACAAATGGCTGTCAAGACGAATCAAACATGAACTCTCTACAAAACAAATGTTTGTCAAGACGAATCAAACATGAACTCTCTACGAAACAAATGTTTGTCAAGACGAATCAAACATGAACTCTCTACAAAACAAATGTTTGTCAAGACGAATCAAACATGAACTCTCTACAAAACAAATGGCTGTCAAGACGAATCAAACATGAACTCTCTACACAACAAATGGCAGTCAAGACGAATCAAACATGAACTCTACAAAGCAAATGGTTGTCAAGACGAATCAAACATGAACTCTCTACAAAACAAATGGCTCACAAGACGTATCAAACATGAACTCTCTACAAAACAAATGGCAGTCAAGACGAATCATACATGAACCCTCTACAAAACAAATGACTGTCAAAAAGAATCAAACATGAACTCTCTACAAAAGAAATGGCTGTCAAGACCAATCAAACATGAACTCTCTACAAAACAAATGGCTGTCAAGACGAATCAAACATGAACTCTCTACAAAGAAAATGTCAGTCAAGACCTATCAAACATGAACTCTCTACAAAACAAATGGCTGTCAAGACGAATCAAACATGAACTCTCTACAAAGCAAATGGTAGTCAAGAAGAATCAAACATGAACTCTCTACAAAACTAATGACTGTCAAGACGAATCAAACATGAACTCTCTACAAAACAAATGGCTGTTAAGACGAATCAAACATGAACTCTCTACCAAACAAATGGCTGTCAAGACGAATCAAACATGAACTCTCTACAAAAACAAATGGCAGTCAAGACGAATCAAACATGAACTCTCTACAAAACAAATAGCAGTCGTCAAGACGAATCAAACATGATCCCTCTACAAAACAAATGGCTGTTAAGACGAATCAAACATGAACTCTCTACAAAACAAATGGCAGTCAAGAGGAATCAAACATGAACTCTCTTCAAAACAAATGGTTGTCAAGATGAATCAAAAATGAACTCTCTACAAAACAAATGGCTGTCAAGACGAATCAAACATGAACTCTCTACAAAACAAATGACAGTCAAGACGAATCAAACATGACCTCTCTACAAAGCAAATGGCTGTCAAGACGAATCAAACATGAACTCTCTACGCAACAAATGGCAGTCAAGACGAATCAAACATGAACTCTACAACATAAATGGCTGTCAAGACGAATCAAACATGAATCCTCTACAAAACAAATGGCTCACAAGACGTATCAAACATGAACTCTCTACAAAACAAATGGCTGTCAAGACGAATCAAACATGAACTCTCTACAAAGCAAATGGCAGTCAAGAAGAATCAAACATGAACTCTCTACAAAACTAATGACTGTCAAGACGAATCAAACATGAAATCTCTACAAAACAAATGGCAGTCAAGACGAATCAAGAATGAACTCTCTACAAAGCAAATGGCTGTCAAGACGAATCAAACATGAACTCTCTACGCAACAAATGGCAGTCAAAACGAATCAAATATGAACTCTACAACACAAATGGCTGTCAAGACGAATCAAACATGAATCCTCTACAAAACAAATGGCTGTCAAGACGAATCAAACATGAACTCTCTACAAAACAAATGGCAGTCAAGACGAATCAAACATGAATCCTCTACAAAACAAATGGCTGTCAAGACGAATCAAACATGAACCCTCTACAAAACAAATGGCTGTTAAGACGAATCAAACATGAACTCCCTACCAAACAAATGGCAGTCAAGACGAATCAAACATGAACTCTCTACAAAAACAAATGGCAGTCAAGACGAATCAAACATGAACTCTCTACAAAACAAATGGCTGTTAAGACGAATCAAACATGAACTCTCTACAAAACAAATGGCAGTCAAGAGGAATCAAACATGAACTCTCTTCAAAGCAAATGGTTGTCAAGATGAATCAAACATGAACTCTCTACAAAACAAATGGCTGTCAAGACGAATCAAACATGAACTCTCTACAAAACAAATGACAGTCAAGACGAATCAAACATGACCTCTCTACAAACTAATGACTGTCAAGACGAATCAAACATGAACTCTCTACAAAACAAATGGCAGTCAAGACGAATCAAACATGAACTCTCTACAAAACAAATGGCAGTCAAGACGAATCAAACATGAACTCTCTACAAAACAAATGGCAGTCAAGACGAATCAAACATTAACTCTCTACAACACAAATGGCTGTCAAAACGAATCAAACATGAACTCTCTACAAAACAAATGGCTGTCAAGACGAATCAAACATGAACTCTCTACAAAACAAATGGCAGTCAAGAGGAATCAAACATGAACTCTCTACAACACAAATGACTGTCAAAACGAATCAAACATGAACTCTCTACAAAACAAATGGCTGTCAAGACCAATCAAACATGAACTCTCTACAAAAAAATAGCTGTCAAGACGAATCAAACATGAACTCTCTAAAAAACAAATGGCAGTCAAGACCAATCAAACATGAACTCTATGCAAAACAAATGGCACTCAAGAGGATTCAAACATGAACTCTCTACAAAACAAATGGCTGTCAAGCCGAATCAAGCATGCACTCTCTACACAACAAATGGCTAACAAGACGAATCAAACATGAACTCTCTACAAAACAAATGACTTTCAAGACGAATCAAACATGAATTCACTACACAAGAAATGGCTGTCAAGACGAATCAAACATGAACTCTCTACAAAAGAAATGGCAGTCAAGAGGAATCAAACATGAACTCTCTACAAAAGAAATGGCTGTCAAGACGAATCAAACATGAACTCTCTACAAAACAAATGGCAGTCAAGAGGAATCAAACATGAACTCTCTTCAAAACAAATGGCTGTCAAGATGAATCAAACATGAACTCTCTACAAAACAAATGGCTGTCAAGACGAATCAAATATGAACTCTCTACAAAACAAATGGCAGTCAAGACGAACCAAACATGAACTCTCTACAAAACAAATGGCTGTCATGACGAATCAAACAATTGGAGGTAAAGATGAACCGAACATCGTTTTTATGCAGAAATCGTAACAGACATCACAACACGAAGCTCAGAACGTAAAGACACATAATAAGACAACACAAAAAACTAAAAAGATGAGGAAGAAGGACCCACTAAAAAATCGGAGGTGAACTCGCGTGTTCGTGAAGGGTAAACAGTTCCTGCTACCCATAGGACAAGTGTTGCATAACAGTTCCTGCTACCTATTGGGCAGGTGTTGCTAAACAGTTCCTGCTACCTATAGGACCAGTGTTGCTAAACAGTTCCTGCTACCTATAGGACAAGTGTCGCTAAACAATTCCTGCTACCTATAGGACAAGTGTTGCTAAACAGTTCCCGCTACCTATAGGACAAGTGTTGCTAAACAGTTCCTGCTACCTATCGGACAAGTGTTGGTAAACAGTTCGTGCTACCTATAGGACAAGTGTTGCTAAACAGTTCCTGCAACCTACAGGGCATGTGTTGCTAAACAGTTCCTGCTACCTATAGGTCAAGTGTTGCTAAACAGATCCTGCTATCTATAAGACAAGGGTTGCTAAACAATTCCTGCTACCTATAGGACAAGTGTTGCTAAAAAGATCCTGCTATCTATATGACAAGAGTTGCTAAACAGTTCCTGCTACCTATAGGACAAGTGTTACTAAACAGTTCCTGCTACCTATTGGACAAGTGTTGCTAAACAATTCCTGCTACCTATTGGACAAGTGTTGCTAAACAGTTCCTGCTACCTATAGGACAAGCGTTGCTTAACAGTTGCTGCTACCTATAGGACAAGTGTTGTTAAACAGTTCCTGCTACCTATAGGACAAGTGTTGTTAAACAGTTCCTGCTACCTATAGGACAAGTGTTGCTCAATCTTTAGTTTTCTGTTTTAGTGTTTTGTAGATCATTGTTTGTATTTTTCTCCTTTCTCTCTTAGCCGGTGTATTATTCTTCTTCTATTTACGGCTTCTGATGACCTCTATGTTATTATTCTTCTATTTATGGCTTCTGATGACCTCTATGTTATTATTCTTCTATTTACGGCTTCTGATGACCTCTATGGTATTATTCTTCTATTTACGGCTTCTGATGACCTCTATGTTATTATTCTTCTATTTACGGCTTCTGATGACCTCTATGTTATTATTCTTCTATTTACGGCTTCTGATGACCTCTATGTTATTATTCTTCTATTTACGGCTTCTGATGACCTCTATGTTATTATTCTTCTATTTACGGCTTCTGATGACCTCTATGTTATTATTCTTCTATTTACGGCTTCTGATGACCTCTATGTTATTATTCTTCTATTTACGGCTTCTGATGACCTCTATGTTATTATTCTTCTATTTACGGCTTCTGATGACCTCTATGTTATTATTCTTCTATTTACGGCTTCTGATGACCTCTATGTTATTATTCTTCTATTTACGGCTTCTGATGACCTCTATGTTATTATTCTTCTATTTACGGCTTCTGATGACCTCTATGTTATTATTCTTCTATTTACGGCTTCTGATGACCTCTATGTTATTATTCTTCTATTTACGGCTTCTGATGACCTCTATGTTATTATTCTTCTATTTACGGCTTCTGATGACCTCTATGTTATTATTCTTCTATTTACGGCTTCTGATGACCTCTATGTTATTATTCTTCTATTTACGGCTTCTGATGACCTCTATGTTATTATTCTTCTATTTACGGCTTCTGATGACCTCTATGTTATTATTCTTCTATTTACGGCTTCTGATGACCTCTATGTTATTATTCTTCTATTTACGGCTTCTGATGACCTCTATGTTATTATTCTTCTATTTACGGCTTCTGATGACCTCTATGTTATTATTCTTCTATTTACGGCTTCTGATGACCTCTATGTTATTATTCTTCTATTTACGGCTTCTGATGACCTCTATGTTATTATTCTTCTATTTACGGCTTCTGATGACCTCTATGTTATTATTCTTCTATTTACGGCTTCTGATGACCTCTATGTTATTATTCTTCTATTTACGGCTTCTGATGACCTCTATGTTATTATTCTTCTATTTACGGCTTCTGATGACCTCTATGTTATTATTCTTCTATTTACGGCTTCTGATGACCTCTATGTTATTATTCTTCTATTTACGGCTTCTGATGACCTCTATGTTATTATTCTTCTATTTACGGCTTCTGATGACCTCTATGTTATTATTCTTCTATTTACGGCTTCTGATGACCTCTATGTTATTATTCTTCTATTTACGGCTTCTGATGACCTCTATGTTATTATTCTTCTATTTACGGCTTCTGATGACCTCTATGTTATTATTCTTCTATTTACGGCTTCTGATGACCTCTATGTTATTATTCTTCTATTTACGGCTTCTGATGACCTCTATGTTATTATTCTTCTATTTACGGCTTCTGATGACCTCTATGTTATTATTCTTCTATTTACGGCTTCTGATGACCTCTATGTTATTATTCTTCTATTTACGGCTTCTGATGACCTCTATGTTATTATTCTTCTATTTACGGCTTCTGATGACCTCTATGTTATTATTCTTCTATTTACGGCTTCTGATGACCTCTATGTTATTATTCTTCTATTTACGGCTTCTGATGACCTCTATGTTATTATTCTTCTATTTACGGCTTCTGATGACCTCTATGTTATTATTCTTCTATTTACGGCTTCTGATGACCTCTATGTTATTATTCTTCTATTTACGGCTTCTGATGACCTCTATGTTATTATTCTTCTATTTACGGCTTCTGATGACCTCTATGTTATTATTCTTCTATTTACGGCTTCTGATGACCTCTATGTTATTATTCTTCTATTTACGGCTTCTGATGACCTCTATGTTATTATTCTTCTATTTACGGCTTCTGATGACCTCTATGTTATTATTCTTCTATTTACGGCTTCTGATGACCTCTATGTTATTATTCTTCTATTTACGGCTTCTGATGACCTCTATGTTATTATTCTTCTATTTACGGCTTCTGATGACCTCTATGTTATTATTCTTCTATTTACGGCTTCTGATGACCTCTATGTTATTATTCTTCTATTTACGGCTTCTGATGACCTCTATGTTATTATTCTTCTATTTACGGCTTCTGATGACCTCTATGTTATTATTCTTCTATTTACGGCTTCTGATGACCTCTATGTTATTATTCTTCTATTTACGGCTTCTGATGACCTCTATGTTATTATTCTTCTATTTACGGCTTCTGATGACCTCTATGTTATTATTCTTCTATTTACGGCTTCTGATGACCTCTATGTTATTATTCTTCTATTTACGGCTTCTGATGACCTCTATGTTATTATTCTTCTATTTACGGCTTCTGATGACCTCTATGTTATTATTCTTCTATTTACGGCTTCTGATGACCTCTATGTTATTATTCTTCTATTTACGGCTTCTGATGACCTCTATGTTATTATTCTTCTATTTACGGCTTCTGATGACCTCTATGTTATTATTCTTCTATTTACGGCTTCTGATGACCTCTATGTTATTATTCTTCTATTTACGGCTTCTGATGACCTCTATGTTATTATTCTTCTATTTACGGCTTCTGATGACCTCTATGTTATTATTCTTCTATTTACGGCTTCTGATGACCTCTATGTTATTATTCTTCTATTTACGGCTTCTGATGACCTCTATGTTATTATTCTTCTATTTACGGCTTCTGATGACCTCTATGTTATTATTCTTCTATTTACGGCTTCTGATGACCTCTATGTTATTATTCTTCTATTTACGGCTTCTGATGACCTCTATGTTATTATTCTTCTATTTACGGCTTCTGATGACCTCTATGTTATTATTCTTCTATTTACGGCTTCTGATGACCTCTATGTTATTATTCTTCTATTTACGGCTTCTGATGACCTCTATGTTATTATTCTTCTATTTACGGCTTCTGATGACCTCTATGTTATTATTCTTCTATTTACGGCTTCTGATGACCTCTATGTTATTATTCTTCTATTTACGGCTTCTGATGACCTCTATGTTATTATTCTTCTATTTACGGCTTCTGATGACCTCTATGTTATTATTCTTCTATTTACGGCTTCTGATGACCTCTATGTTATTATTCTTCTATTTACGGCTTCTGATGACCTCTATGTTATTATTCTTCTATTTACGGCTTCTGATGACCTCTATGTTATTATTCTTCTATTTACGGCTTCTGATGACCTCTATGTTATTATTCTTCTATTTACGGCTTCTGATGACCTCTATGTTATTATTCTTCTATTTACGGCTTCTGATGACCTCTATGTTATTATTCTTCTATTTACGGCTTCTGATGACCTCTATGTTATTATTCTTCTATTTACGGCTTCTGATGACCTCTATGTTATTATTCTTCTATTTACGGCTTCTGATGACCTCTATGTTATTATTCTTCTATTTACGGCTTCTGATGACCTCTATGTTATTATTCTTCTATTTACGGCTTCTGATGACCTCTATGTTATTATTCTTCTATTTACGGCTTCTGATGACCTCTATGTTATTATTCTTCTATTTACGGCTTCTGATGACCTCTATGTTATTATTCTTCTATTTACGGCTTCTGATGACCTCTATGTTATTATTCTTCTATTTACGGCTTCTGATGACCTCTATGTTATTATTCTTCTATTTACGGCTTCTGATGACCTCTATGTTATTATTCTTCTATTTACGGCTTCTGATGACCTCTATGTTATTATTCTTCTATTTACGGCTTCTGATGACCTCTATGTTATTATTCTTCTATTTACGGCTTCTGATGACCTCTATGTTATTATTCTTCTATTTACGGCTTCTGATGACCTCTATGTTATTATTCTTCTATTTACGGCTTCTGATGACCTCTATGTTATTATTCTTCTATTTACGGCTTCTGATGACCTCTATGTTATTATTCTTCTATTTAGGCTTCTGATGACCTCTATGTTATTATTCTTCTATTTACGGCTTCTGATGACCTCTATGTTATTATTCTTCTATTTACGGCTTCTGATGACCTCTATGTTATTATTCTTCTATTTACGGCTTCTGATGACCTCTATGGTATCATCAAACATTTCTTATGTATATTGTACGTTTGTCTTGTGTGACGGAATACAATGTTGATAAACTAAAAGTTCATCATTAATTCAACAATCTAAAACCAAATATATGGCATATTTTATTATTTTTAAAGATCACATGTTGTTTCATAAATCACAAGTCATGCTTACTATCAGCAGTCAAAATAATTTTCTCTAAAGTATTAATTGCTCAAAGACTTCAGTTATATTAATTAGTTACACAGTGTGTTAGTGACCTAATTATACGATATATACGGGGTCAGTAAATTCCATATGGGGCGAGACCGTGTATTGAATATACACGGTTTCCACGTGTTCACTTTATCGAAATTGATTAATGAATATTTATCGCTATTTTGTTTATTTTCCCTTTGATGTTTAAAACCGATATATTTCATATCATGTGGGCGCATGATATGATTCCAATTATCGCTAATCGCTAAGCGTTGTCAAGGACAGAAGTAGTATTATCTTGTTTTCTAATATGACGTTATAATGACGTCACATTACCAAATTCTTGATAATTAAGTGATTAACGATATAAAATATTAATTGTGTTTAAAAAAATGTCAGTATCTCAACAAAAATTATCTAATTATGAATACAAAATAGCGATAAAATAATTAAAGATGCTTTTTAAAACTCGAGGACGTTTCTCAGTAATCCAAATATCCTAGAAGTTTGTAAGTAGTAAGATATTGATTAGTGTGCGTACACAATTAGCAAGTGTTCTGTTAATTATCATCCTGTGAACGTGATTTAGAGTTAGCAGCAGCAGTAAAGTCTTTAGGGAAGTCGAACCATACTCTACGTCTTCGGCATTCACAACATTGGGCTAGGCGTATAGGAAGACGTTTGTAGGACGGACGTTTGTGAGGACACCACAACCAGATGTTAAAGATTTTGTAGTTGGCAGGATAACAATACCATCTGTAGAGAGACAGCCATGTTTGACAAGGTAAGTTCCTGCATCTTTGCTTCCTGTGTAAGAAATACATATTGTTAATGATTACCAACTTCAAGATAGATCAATATAAAAATATCACGTCAGAATAATATAGACATATAATGTTAGAATGATATAGAAATTGTGCATTGCCGCATCATTTCATTAAGAGGGGAAATATGGGCCCATAATGCTAGCATGCCCCCCTCATGTATTTTTGTGTCAGGGATATAGAATTTTCCCCTCATGTATTTTTGTGATAGGGATATAGAATTTCCCTCTCATGTATATTTGTGTTAGGGATATAGAATTTCCCTCTCATGTATTTTTGTGTTAGGGATATAGAATTTCCCTCTAGTGTATTTTTGTGTTAGGGATATAGAATTTTCCCCTCATGTATTTTTGTGATAGGGATATAGAATTTCCCTCTCATGTATATTTGTGTTAGGGATATAGAATTTCCCTCTCATGTATTTTTGTGTTAGGGATATAGAATTTTCCTCTAGTGTATTTTTGTGTTAGGGATATAGAATTTCCCTCTAGTGTATTTTTGTGTTAGGGATATAGAATTTCCCTCTCATGTATTTCTGTGTTAGGGATATAGAATTTCCCTCTAGTGTATTTTTGTGTTAGGGATATAGAATTTCCCTCTAGTGTATTTTTGTGTTAGGGATATAGAATTTCCCTCTAGTTTATTTTTGTGTTAGGGATATAGAATTTCCCTCTAGTGTATTTTTGTGTTAGGGATATAGAATTTCCCTCTAGTGTATTTTTGTGTTAGGGATATAGAATTTCCCTCTAGTGTATTTTAGTGTTAGGGATATAGAATTTCCCTCTAGTGTATTTTTGTGTTAGGGATATAGAATTTTCCTCTAGTGTATTTTTGTGTTAGGGATATAGAATTTCCCTCTAGTGTATTTTTGTGTTAGGGATATAGAATTTCCCTCTCATGTATTTCTGTGTTAGGGATATATAATTTCCCTCTAGTGTATTTTTGTGTTAGGGATATAGAATTTCCCTCTAGTGTATTTTTGTGTTAGGGATATAGAATTTCCCTCTAGTTTATTTTTGTGTTAGGGATATAGAATTTCCCTCTAGTGTATTTTTGTGTTAGGGATATAGAATTTCCCTCTAGTGTATTTTTGTGTTAGGGATATAGAATTTCCCTCTAGTGTATTTTAGTGTTAGGGATATAGAATTTCCCTCTAGTGTATTTTTGTGTTATGGATATAGAATTTCCCTCTAGTGTATTTTTGTGTTAGGGATATAGAATTTCCCTCTAGTGTATTTTTGTGTTAGGGATATAGAATTTCCCTCTAGTGTATTTTAGTGTTAGGGATATAGAATTTCCCTCTAGTGTATTTTTGTGTTATGGATATAGAATTTCCCTCTAGTGTATTTTTGTGTTAGGGATATAGAATTTCCCTCTAGTGTATTTTTGTGTTAGGGATATAGAATTTCCCTCTAGTGTATTTTTGTGTTAGGGATATAGAATTTCCCTGTAGTGTATTTTTGTGTTAGGGATATAGAATTTCCCACTAGTGTATTTTTGTGTTAGGGATATAGAATTTCCCTCTCATGTATTTTTGTGTTAGGGATATAGAATTTCCCTCTCATGTATATTTGTGTTAGGGACCAGAGGGACCAGAGGGACTCTAGTATAGAAGGGGTTAGGGTTATGTTTATGGTGTTTAACGCCACTTTCAACAATATTTCAGTTATATAGTGGCGGTGAGTTGTATTGGTGGAGGAAAACGGAGTAGTCTATAGTAGGTAGTCGGATTTACCCGAATACTGTTAGCATCACTAACGTTATAAGTTCACTCTTACTTGCATGTTGCATAAGTGATTGCTGTGAAGACTCTGTTCCACCATGGTCTGAGAACGTGACACCGACCGCCATTATACCAAAGTGTCCTGCCGATCCTCACTGATTTAAACTTTGAGTCACAAAGTGGTTGTGGCCAGGCTCTGTAATGTAAGATGTAAAATACATTTATACTTTGTGGCCAGGCTCTGTAATGCAAGATGTAATATACATTTATACTTTGTGACCAGGCTCTGTAATGTAAGATGTAATATACATTTATACTGTGTGGCCAGGCTCTGTAATGTAAGATGTAATATACATTTATACTTTGTGGCCAGGCTCTGTAATGTAAGATGTAATATATATTTATACTTTGTGGCCAGGCTCTGTAATGTAAGATGTAATATACATTTATACTTTGTGGCTAGGCTCTGTAATGTAAGATGTAATATACATTTATACTGTGTGGCCAGGCTCTGTAATG
Organism: Bathymodiolus septemdierum; assembly: GCA_963383655.1. Lineage (NCBI taxonomy): Eukaryota > Metazoa > Mollusca > Bivalvia > Mytilida > Modiolidae > Bathymodiolus > Bathymodiolus septemdierum. The sequence continues at coordinate 1,121,046 of OY726525.1, read as the reverse complement.
TAAGATGTAATATACATTTATACTTTGTGGCCAGGCTCTGTAATGTAAGATGTAATATACATTTATACTTTGTGGCCAGGCTCTGTAATGTAAGATGTAATATACATTTATACTTTGTGGCCAGGCTCTGTAATGTAAGATGTAATATACATTTATACTTTGTGGCCAGGCTCTGTAATGTAAGATGTAATATACATTTATACTTTGTGCCTCATAAAACTAGTTTTACCCCACAATTGTTTGTATTATTGACATGAAGTATCTGTACCAGGTCAGGAAAGTCAATGGTCATGTTTTTGTATGTTGGGGGTATCTATTTTGCCTCTTTCTACGATTTTGATATTTGATTTTTGAATTGTTCCGACATTGTGGTATTTGATGTTTTTGAATTGTTCCGACAGTGTGGTATTTGTTGTTTTTGAATTATTCCGACATCGTGGTATTTGTTGTTTTTGAATTGTTCCGACATTGTGGTATTTGTTGTTTTTGAATTATTCCGACATTGTGGTATTTGTTGTTTTTACATTGTTCCGACATTGTGATATTTGTTGTTTTTGAATTGTTCCGACAGTGTGGTATTTGTTGTTTTTGAATTGTTCCGACAGTGTGGTATTTGTTGTTTTTGAATTGTTCCGACATTGTGGTATTTGTTGTTTTTGAATTGTTCCGACAGTGTGGTATTTGTTGTTTTTGAATTGTTCCGACATTGTGGTATTTGTTGTTTTTGAATTGTTCCGACATTGTGGTATTTGTTGTTTTTGAATTGTTCCGACAGTGTGGTATTTGTTGTTTTTGAATTGTTCCGACAGTGTGGTATTTGTTGTTTTTGAATTGTTCCGACAGTGTGGTATTTGTTGTTTTTGAATTGTTTCGACAGTGTGGTATTTGTTGTTTTTGAATTGTTCCGACAGTGTGGTATTTGTTGTTTTTGAATTGTTCCGACAGTGTGGTATTTGTTGTTTTTGAATTGTTCCGACATTGTGGTATTTGTTGTTTTTGAATTGTTCCGACATTGTGGTATTTGTTGTTTTTCCTTTATTCATATTTTATATGTATAAGGCATATTTTTTATTCTGTTTTAAAACCAAAGTTTCCAGTGTCTCTGGATTGTCCGTTCTTTATTGTCCCTTAGGGTTTCTCTAACGTTTGTCTATATATATTATAAGGATGGATTTATGTAATGCAAGCTAAAAGACATAAATCTTCCTACGCATTATCGACAAATAAATTTCACTTGGAAGTGTCTTAATTACACGTGGTCGTAAGAAATACTTTGCAAGATATATGTCTGAAAATTTAACACAAAACAGTGTTAGAATTAGATCTTTGAGCTAACAAATTTTTGTTCTCCCTCGACGGGATTTGAACTCACACCATTGATACACTGCAGCACAAATCGCTTAGTCTTATGTCCAGCGCCCTTGACCACTCGGCCACAGCCGCTAACATGTTAAAATTTAGTGATGAGCCTGTCGACCAAACCAACGAATATAACAATGGTATTGACTGCTTGTCCGTTAAGTGCAAAGCATTGACGATCATAAAGGAGAAGGATGTATCTGAGTAAAGCAACACGGCATCGTGTATAGACTGTTGAATAACAGATCTAACTCTATCAAAGCAAAATCAGCTAAGCGTGTTTGTAAAGTATAATGCAGGCACCTTCAACATCTCATCAACATGTTCTCGCCATGATAGGGACAGATACAGCTGGTAGAATTATCGACTTGGTATTCAGCACCAATAACGTTTACAATATAAACTTACACGACTGGTGCCTGTATTTTGTCAGCAATACCGTCATCTTCTCTCGATTCAAGCGCTTTAGCAATACTAAAGTCATCTTTTAGTTCTTTCTGCTTTTCACCAGTCAACTCTCCCATTGCCTTGTCAACTTCAATTCTGTAATAAAAATGTACCTATACATAAAACCTACTTATACATAAAATGTATTTATATATAAAATGTATTTATATATAAAATGTATTTATATATAAAAATGTACTTATATATAAAATGTATTTATACATAAAAATGTACTTATACATAATAAGGGTAATAACAAAATTACCGAACTCCGAACAATCTTACAAAGGGAAAGTCAAAACTCATAATTATGTAAACAGACAAGATCAGTCAACAACCGGAAAACTGTGAAAACCGTAATGACCCTGACTTGGTACAGGCATTTCTAAAGAAATGGGGGGGGGGGGTTGAATCAGATTTTAAGGCGCCAAACCTCCCGCTCTCATTACGATTCAAAGGTTCAGGCTGTCACTGTAACAGTATTTAAATACAGGAACAAAATAGGTAAAATAGTTGTCAAAGCAGTATTTATGTATTTATGCATAAAATGTATTTATACATAAAAATTTGCTTATACATAAAATGTACTTATATATAAAATGTACTTATATATAAAATGTATTTATATATAAAATGTATTTTTACATAAAATGTACTTATACATAAAATGTACTTATACATAAAATGTATCTATATATAAAATGTATTTATACATAAAAATGTACTTATACATAAAATGTACTTATATATAAAATGTACTTTTACATAAAATGTATTTATACATAAACTGTACTTATATATATACATATATATATTATTTAGAAGCTACCCCTTTACAACGGGGGCACCAACGACCAGGGTAGAAGCAGTGGCGCGTCTATTGTTAATAAATACAAACTATGTACAATAAAATGATAATTATACATAAAAGAAAGTCCATATCTTAAAATACATAAGTTAACAACACACTACATAAAACATTAAAGAACAATGTCAGAATAAAATATGATTAAGATAAATCATTTAATATTTCAGATCTAAGCTTAAAGCATTCATTCAGAAACATTTTTCCATGAACATCATAAAATATTCCAAATTCATTGGTAAAAGCATAACCAATATCACCAATTAAGAACTGAAGTTTGGCACTAGACGACAGCTCCATCAATTTAAGACCATATTTCTGATTTTCAACGAAACTATCAAAAACTTTAAAGAACTTGTTACGGATAGACGAAAAGGTAGGACAATGTAACAGAAAATGTTCTAGATCTTCATCCGTGTCCGTTTACATAAGGGGCAAGTCATTTCCTCCAGAGAGATTCATTCTACACAAATATTTTTGTAGAGGTATAGTTTTTGTTCTCGCAAGTAATTTTAGTCTAGATGCTTTAAAATCGTGTTGGTTATCTAGATAAACTTGTTTACCTTGCTTTATATGGAAGTACTGATAGAGATCTAAACTACTCTTATTAGTTACGTCCAAAAAGAATCTATCTCTAGTAACAGAGCCATACTTACGACTGAAATTTTGGTTGGTGGGGTCAGAGCACATGCATATAGATTGTATTTCGTTTGCCTAGTTCCAAAGCGTATCATTTAGCATAATCATTTTATTATAAACCTGTTTACAAAGTCTGCTATCAGGAAGTTCTGATAGTCTTTTAAAGTAGGACACTTTCGATCGGTCATAGGTTCCCACCCTAATTCTAGGAGTAGAGCTGACCTACGGATATTCATTTTGGTACGTAATATTATTTTCGCGGCACGATATTGCCAGCTTTCGAGAGCTTTTTTAGAAGATAATGATAATGGCATCCATACAGCACAAGCATGCGTCAGTGAAGGTCTAATGACATTTTTCCAGAGTGCCTCCCCAAAATTTACACGGTTAAAATCCCCATGCTCTCCCAATATTCGTATTAGGTAGTTCATCTGATTTTCTGACTTACTTTTCAGGTAGGTATTAATATGATAGTTTGACTTCATTGATCTGTTGATGGCCTAGATACTTGTATTCGTTTACTTCGTCAATATTCTCATTACCCAACACCCAGTTAATGTTTTTGTTCAGGTCTTTACCTATAACCATGACTTTAGATTTCTTTGAGTTAAATCTTAGGTTCCACTTACATGCACAATTGTGTGATATTTGTAATGATTTTTGTAATTCGTCCTGAGAGTTTACCATAAGAACTACATCATCTGCGAAAAGCAGACAATTTATAAGCTGGGAAGTGATATCTATGCCAATATTACTTTGGCGAAGCATATTAACTAAATCGTCATTTAGTACCGAAAATGAGTAGGAGATCAAATACAACCTTGTTTAACTCCGTATTCTTGTTCGAACCAGTCAGATTCAAAATCTCCAAAGACTGCTTTATTTTCAACATTTCTATTTATTTCTTTAATGAGTCTCCAACCTTTTCCTTGAATATCACTTTCCCATAACAACGCGAACAGACCTTCCCTCCAAACTCGATCGAAGGCCTTAGAAAGGTCTAAAAAGGCCAAATATAAAGGGTTTTTTCGAGGATTTATACAAGGAAGAAATACCTTGTAACGTAAAAAGATGGTCTTCTAATCGGCGAGACTTTCGAAAGGCTCCTAGGTTCTCACCCAATATATTCTTACTCTCTAAATGATCTTATACCGAAATGTCTAGAGTTTTTGTAAAAAGCTTATATACATTAGAGGATAAAGTTATATCTCTATAATTATCTAGGTCGTAAACAGATCCTGATTTATGCAGTGGCTTGACTATTCCTTTTTGCCAATCGTCAGGTATTAGCTCAATATATGATATACCAGTAAAAAGTTCCGTGAGAGAACGTACCATTGAATCGCCCCCACATTTCAAAAAATCATTGGGTATAGCATCTACACCTGGAGCTTTACCAGATTTCAATGACTTGAGAGTGACAGAAATGTATTCATTGTTAAATACAACTGGAAGATAAGTTTCGTCATTTCCTATACTTACCTGTTTTTCTTCAACATAGTTTAGGATGTATTTACGAAAGTCAGTGTTTACAGTAGAGTCCTTACCAATCCTACTAAAGTGACTACTAAGACATTTACTTATATTATCGTTGTCTTCAATTCGTTTCTCTTTATTTGAAGGGTCAATAATATGTTCAGGTCTTGAGATGTCCCTTGATCCCTTTAGATAATTCCAAAAGTTTTTACTTTTATTTTTAGAGGATACGCAATTATCTGTAAAAAAGTTCATCTTATCATGGGACTCGTTACGTTTGATTGCGTCATGCAATAGTTTTTTACGTTTACGATATAAATCAGAAATATTTTGGCCAAGTTCGCTATCACGTGGTCTATGTTTATTGTGAAGGCGCTGTAACTGGTTAGTTTCACGTCTAGATTTTAACATTCTATCTAAATCTTTGTCCCAAACATACTTATAATTCTTAACCCTAGGGGTTTTTTTTATGACAGATTTAGCAGCACAGTTCACTTTGTTTTTCCAGACGTTCCAGAGCTGGTTTACGTCATTTGGAGTTTTATACCACTCTTCATCAAACAATTCTTTCACGTTATTTTGAAATGCATCCCAATTGGTACCTTTATCAATTTTCCAGAAGAATTTATTGCTGACATTACTGTGCTTTTTGGGTATATGGACATCATTAATTTGAATACTAAGAATTACGCGATCGCTATGAAGATCATATTTACCAGATTCATCAATAAAGACAGAGTCTACATTTTTGCAGATAATTTTTAAAAGCAATATATAGTCTATAGCCTACTTTTGGTCGTTAACAATTCTTGTGAAGAAACCTTCACAGCAGTTCATAGAATTAGCTATGCTTAATTCAGTCGCATCAGTGAACTGTAATAACCTTATTCCATTATAAATCTGTTTGTTTTCAAATGAAACAGTTTTGTCCGCAAATTCACATTTACTCAAACAACGACCATGAGACAAATTTCATACCCTTTTGAATGGAAAAACGTACAGCTTTCCAAAAGTTCATAGAATAATTTATCCGTCAAGGATTTTTCTATTCCATCGTTTGGAAAATACGCAACACCTACTGCGGTTTTGACGCTATTTATTCGAGTCAGGACCCACAGACGTTCAAACCCATCGTTCTTACTGCCAACGAGATTTACATCAAGGACCGTTACTTTATCGTTAATACAGATCCCGATACTTATGCATACCGTAAAATGTTCTTTTACATAAAATGTACTAATACATAAAATGTACTTATACATAAAATGTATTTTTACATGAAATGTACCTTTACATAAAATGTACTTATACATAAAATGTACTTGTACATAAAATGTACTTTTACATAAAATGTACTTATATATAAAATGTACTTTTACATAAAATGTACTTATACATAAAATGTACTTTTACATGAATAACTTAAAACTCTCGTGGTTCAGTCACACGATTACACTTCATCGCTATAAAAGTAAGAGATTAACCATTGTGAATTAAGGTGTTAGTTTTAATTTTCATTGTTACTCGTTAACAATTTTTATTCTTAATTTTGAATAATTTTCCGTCAATCTTTACATATTGTCCTTATATTAAATAAACATTCATATTTCAATAACTGAAACGTAAATGTAGTAAATTGTCAAAAATAAGAGAGATTGATACTTCGTCTGACATGTAACACGTGTAATGTAATCGTTGTAAGTGACAGAATCTCATACCCGAACAACCATGAGATTATAATATACTATCTCACATATGAGAAATAACGGTAATAACAAAATTACCGAACTCCGAGCAATCTTATAAAGGGAAAGTCAAAACTCATAAGTATATAAACAGACAAAATCAGTCAACAACCGGAAAACTGTGAAAACCGTAATGACCCTGACTTGGTACAGGCATTTCTAAAGAAATGGTGGGTTGAATCAGATTTTAAAGCGCCAACCCTCCCCCTTTCATTACGGCTCAAAGTTTCCGGCTGAGAAATTGATGGCATCAACAATAAGATTTACAAGTCTGATGATTATATTGTCCCCTCTAATTAACTGTCTCTTTTCTTATACAAATGAATTCACACAAAATAAGACATCTCAGATGTTAACATTTAATAAATTAATTTGATGTGTTTAAGAGATTTTGATTGGATAAAAAATGGATGTTATTTTCCATAGACAAGATTTGAAACCGGAAATCACATGTTGGGGTCTCAAGTGGCCATTTTTTTTAATTTTATTTCTTTTTAAGCAATTATTATCCGACAAAATATTTTTAGGACAAGAAATAAATTAATTAGGAATTAATTTATAAGGATTGATCACAATTTTGTGTTCGGTTCGTTCGAAATACATTCAAAAATGTGGTACACACCTTACACAGTGTGTACCACATTTTTGAGTTTATTTCTTCTTGAACCGAAAAAAAATTGAGATCAATCCTTAATTAAATTATTTTTTTCTATATATTAGCATGTGTTTATTTTGATTTCTTAGTCATATATCCAAATCTTAAATTGTCTACACTATTTGACACTTACTCGTCAGGTGCTTTAGTTTCTGGGTCATTTTCAAAATATTCTAACTGATCCTCATCTACTGTAGGATCACATTGGTCATCTTGACATGCTACATAGGTTATCAAGCATAGCAAGATCTGAAAAATAAGAACTCGTTGATTAGGAGTAAGCAAAAATAGGATAAGAAATAGCACCGTCTTATGATATATAAGCGTTTCGGCTTATTACACCGACAAAGGTGCTTCTGTGACAGTTCAGAGTTCGGCTTATTACACCGACAAAGGTGCTTCTGTGACAGTTCAGAGAGGACTAGCTTGATTAATGAATGGGTGGATGAAAAAATGTGAATTTCGTCAAAATCGAAAGACAGTCCCTAACACCAATTCTAGCAATGTTTAATGATCCCTTCAAAGTTATCGCACTGCATATGAATTGTAGAGGACCGGGTAGATGGTAGAGGATAGAGTGTTTAGTATAGAACACCCGTCATGTCGGTATGGACAGTTCTAACGGGTAGATGGTAGAGGATAGAGTGTTTAGTATAGAACACCCGTCATGTCGGTATGGACAGTTCTAACGGGTAGATGGTAGAGGATAGAGTGTTTAGTATAGAACACCCGTCATGTCGGTATGGACAGTTCTAACGGGTAGATGGTAGAGGGTAGAGTGTTTAGTATAGAACACCCGTCATGTCGGTATGAACAGTTCTAACGGGTAGATGGTAGAGGGTAGAGTGTTTAGTATAGAACACCCGTCATGTCGGTATGAACAGTTCTAACGGGTAGATGGTAGAGGGTAGAGTGTTTAGTATAGAACACCCGTCATGTCAGTATGAACAGTTCTAACGGGTAGATGGTAGAGGGTAGAGTGTTTAGTATAGAACACCCGTCATGTCGGTATGAACAGTTCTAACGGGTAGATGGTAGAGGATAGAGTGTTTAGCATAGAACACCCGTCATGTCGGTATGAACAGTTCTAACGGGTAGATGGTAGAGGGTAGAGTGTTTAGTATAGAACACCCGTCATGTCGGTATGAACAGTTCTAACGGGTAGATGGTAGAGGGTAGAGTGTTTAGTATAGAACACCCGTCATGTCAGTATGAACAGTTCTAACGGGTAGATGGTAGAGGGTAAAGTGTTTAGTATAGAACACCCGTCATGTCGGTATGAACAGTTCTAACGGGTAGATGGTAGAGGGTAGAGTGTTTAGTATAGAACACCCGTCATGTCGGTATGAACAGTTCTAACGGGTAGATGGTAGAGGGTAGAGTGTTTAGTATAGAACACCCGTCATGTCGGTATGAACAGTTCTAACGGGTAGATGGTAGAGGATAGAGTGTTTAGTATAGAACACCCGTCATGTCGGTATGAACAGTTCTAACGGGTAGATGGTAGAGGATAGAGTGTTTAGTATAGAACACCCGTCATGTCGGTATGAACAGTTCTAACGGGTAGATGGTAGAGGGTAGAGTGTTTAGTATAGAACACCCGTCATGTCGGTATGAACAGTTCTAACGGGTAGATGGTAGAGGGTAGAGTGTTTAGCATAGAACACCCGTCATGTCGGTATGAACAGTTCTAACGGGTAGATGGTAGAGGGTAGAGTGTTTAGTATAGAACACCCTTCATGTCGGTATGAACAGTTCTAACGGGTAGATGGTAGAGGGTAGAGTGTTTAGTATAGAACACCGGTCATGTCGGTATGAACAGTTCTAACGGGTAGATGGTAGAGGATAGAGTGTTTAGTATAGAACACCCGTCATGTCAGTATGAACAGTTCTAACGGGTAGATGGTAGAGGGTAGAGTGTTTAGTATAGAACACCCGTCATGTCGGTATGAACAGTTCTAACGGGTAGATGGTAGAGGATAGAGTGTTTAGCATAGAACACCCGTCATGTCGGTATGAACAGTTCTAACGGGTAGATGGTAGAGGGTAGAGTGTTTAGTATAGAACACCCGTCATGTCGGTATGAACAGTTCTAACGGGTAGATGGTAGAGGATAGAGTGTTTAGTATAGAACACCCGTCATGTCGGTATGAACAGTTCTAACGGGTAGATGGTAGAGGGTATAGTGTTTAGTATAGAACACCCGTCATGTCAGTATGAACAGTTCTAACGGGTAGATGGTAGAGGATAGAGTGTTTAGTATAGAACACCCGTCATGTCGGTATGAACAGTTCTAACGGGTAGATGGTAGAGGATAGAGTGTTTAGTATAGAACACCCGTCATGTCGGTATGAACAGTTCTAACGGGTAGATGGTAGAGGGTAGAGTGTTTAGTATAGAACACCCGTCATGTCGGTATGAACAGTTCTAACGGGTAGATGGTAGAGGATAGAGTGTTTAGTATAGAACACCCGTCATGTCGGTATGAACAGTTCTAACGGGTAGATGGTAGAAGGTAGAGTGTTTAGTATAGAACACCCGTCATGTCGGTATGAACAGTTCTAACGGGTAGATGGTAGAGGGTAGAGTGTTTAGTATAAAACACCCGTCATGTCGGTATGAACAGTTCTAACGGGTAGATGGTAGAGGGTAGAGTGTTTAGTATAGAACACCCGTCATGTCTGTATGAACAGTTCTAACGGGTAGATGGTAGAGGGTAGAGTGTTTAGTATAAAACACCCGTCATGTCTGTATGAACAGTTCTATATCTTATTGGGTTTATTGTACAGACTTTAAATCAAATTTAGAACTTTGATATTTGTCAATATTTTTTTTTATTCCACAGAGACAAACAATATTTATAATAAATATATATGTTAGCGGCAATAAGTGAAATCAGGCATTAAGCTTAAATCCTAGGCAATAAGCTATTGCCTGGGCATTAAGCTTAATACCTAAATTGTGTTAGGCATTAAGCTTAAATCCTAGGATTTAAGCTTAATGCCTGAAATATATGTCCAGGCATTAGGCTTAATGCCTAAACTATGAAAAACATAGATATAATACATTTATTAATATTAAAACGAGATATTTAAAATGTCAAATACCTGAAATAAAAATCATTTCTAAAACTACATCATTCACTTAAAATGCTAAATAGAATAAAATATTAAAAAATAAAGTTTTATGGAAATATTTAAAGTCATATTTTAAAAATCATTTGTTATCACATGATCCAGAGCTATGGCACCGACTATTGCACAGTACTCCATTTTTTTTTACACTTGCATCTGTTACTTGAAACTCGTACCAAAAGAATAGAAAATATAGAGTCCAAATTACTTCTCTTTTTGAGGTTTGTTAGTCATCTTATTATTGTAGTATTTTGGCTTGGGCCAAACAAAATATATGTATTATTCTTGTCCCCAAGCTAAGAAAAATAGGGAAGGTAGGTATTTGCATTATTTTTTTCCTTACAGTGTTTTCTTGATTTTATTCAACTTATAAGACAGATTGAAATACAGAATAATTTGAAAAATTGAGCATGCATTTGTCAGAATTCATAAAACTGAATTTCACCTATTGCCTAAAATTGAGTTCGGCAACAGGTGAAGAATTCATCAATTCATTTCAGGAAATAAACTTAATGCCTGAAATTTTAGGCATTAAGCCTAACGCCTAGGCATTAGTTTGTTGCCTAGAATTTAAGCCTAACGCCTAGGCATTAGTTTGTTGCCTAGAATTTAAGCCTAACGCCTAGGCATTAGTTTGTTGCCTAGAATTTAAGCCTAACGCCTAGGCATTAGTTTGTTGCCTAGAATTTAAGCCTAACGCCTAGGCATTAGTTTGTTGCCTAGAAT
>OY726525.1:1090000-1105000 GCA_963383655.1 Bathymodiolus septemdierum | reverse complement strand
TAATGTTGTATCAAGTACACCTCGCATGACAAACTTTATCACATAATGTTGTATCAAGTACACCTCGCATGGCAAAGTTTATCACATAATGTTGTATCAAGTACACCTCGCATGACAAACTTTATCACATAATGTTGCATCAAGTACACCTCGCATGGCAAAGTTTATCACATAATGTTGTATCAAGTACACCTCGCATGACAAACTTTATCACATAATGTTGTATGAAGTACACCTAGCCTGAGTGGGAATTAGGGTTGATATTTTACTCGCATAGGGAAAACACTTGCATGACCGCATCATTTCACTAGGAAAGGGGAGTTGGGCATACAAATCTAGTTTAATCACGCCACTTTTTTCTACTGAAGTGCCTGTACTAATCCAGTAAAATGACCGGTCATGTATTTGTCTGTGGAGGAGTGTCCGGTCATGTATTTGTCTGTCGAGGAGTGTCCGGTCATGTATTTGTCTGTTGAGGAGTGTCTGGTCATGTATTTGTCTGTTGAGGAATGTCCGGTCATGTATTTGTCTGTTGAGGAGTGTCCGGTCATGTATTTGTCTGTTGAGGAATGTCCGGTCATCTATTTGTCTGTGGAGGAGTGTCCGGTCATGTATTTGTCTGTTGAGGAGTGTCCGGTCATGTATTTATCTGTGGAGGAGTGACCGGTCATGTATTTGTCTGTTGAGGAGTATCCGGTCATGTATTTGTCTGTGGAGGAGTGACCGGTCATGTATTTGTCTGTGGAGGAGAGACCGGTCATGTATTTGTCTGTGGAGGAGTGACCGGTCATGTATTTGTCTGTTGAGGAGTGTCCGGTCATGTATTTGTCTGTTGAGGAGTGACCGGTCATGTATTTGTCTGTGGAGAAGTGTCCGGTCATGTATTTGTCTGTGGAGGAGTGACCGGTCATGTATTTGTCTGTGGAGGAGAGACCGGTCATGTATTTGTCTGTGGAGGAGTGACCGATCGTGTATATGTCTGTTGAGGAGTGTCCGGTCATGTATTTGTCTGTGGAGGAGTGACCGGTCATGTATTTGTCTGTGGAGGAGTGACCGGTCATGTATTTGTCTGTGGAGGAGTGACCGGTCATGTATTTGTCTGTTGAGGAGTGTCCGGTCATGTATTTGTCTGTTGAGGAATGTCCGGTCATGTATTTGTCTGTGGAGGAGTGACGGTCATGTATTTGTCTGTGGAGGAGTGACGGTCATTTATTTGTCTGTGGAGGAAAAGTACGGGAAAAAAGTACGGGAAAATACGGGGGAAGAGTAAGGGAAAAAATCACGTGACATCCGGTGACGTCACTTCCGATCAAGCATGCGCAATGGTCAGATCATCTGGATCATCCACAAATACTAGCTGAGCTGTCCCCATATACTACTTGCGTTGAACATATGTATCTATAGCATTGCTTCCTTGAACATATCTATAGCATTGCTTCCTTGAACAACAGTAATTGACTTATTTGACCAAGAACTCTAAGTGTATGACTACTATTTTGTCTAATGATGGCAGCATACGTTGATCAGAAATTGTCTACAGGTTCCATTCGTGTACATATTTATTCGTTTGATTCTAGTTAAAGAAAGTTTGAAGATAGCAAAGAGGTAGTCAGAAGCAGTAAGTAGAAGAATGACAGACAATACAATGGTCAAAAGAAAAAGGACAAACAGCGATCTGCAATAAATACACTTAAAAATAAGAACAAGAGACGAATAATTATCTACAAAACACTTAGTGACAAAAGGAAACTGAAGATTGAGCAACACGACTAAAACTGGAAATGAACTAAGATGCTCCGGTGGGCAACCAGTTCCTGCATCACCAGTGACAGCCGTTGTGTTACTGTTGTTAAAATCCTGTACATAAGACTGGTGGGCAAAATGAAGAGTTTGAAGATACCAAAGGGGTAATCAGAATCCGTATATCGAAGGATAGACAATACAATGGCCAAAAGAAAAAGGACAAACAGCGATCTTCAAAAAATACATTTAAAACTAAAGATCGAGCAACACGAACCCCACTAAAAACCAGGGGTGATCTCTGTAAATTAGTCCACACACATCTGTCAAAGCGGATCTTGCTATCAATAATTCTATATTTGCACAACGCAAATGGTCTCTTTGGGACCTCAGGGAATATAGTGATAAGTCCAATTTTCTTGGAATACCGAGTGCAGCTACTCCAAAAGCAGCACCTTCTGGTTGTAGAGTATGTATAAAATAAACAACTTAGCCATTAGGACGGTGGGACACACATGACTGCCTCATTTGTGGAGGTATTACATTTCCCAGGAGCTCATTACGAACAACAACGTGTTAAGAGTGGTTGTTTGTGGCCAGCTGAGAGAGGGAAAATTTCTCAACCATGACTATAGCTGAAATACTGATCACCTACCATTAATTAATCAACCAGACCAGTTTAAAAATTTGATTAATACATGGTCAGGCAGCTCATGTCATTGCTTTGCATGCAAGGCTTCAGTTTGATTTCCTTCCCTTAGCATGCTAGATATTTTTAGTCTGGTTCATCAACTGTGCTTATTTTTAATTTAGTTCAACTACTGTGCTTTTATGTTTTACTAGATATTTTTAGCTTAGTTCATCAACTGTGCTTATTTTTAATTTAGTTCAACTACTGTGCTTTTATTTTTTTTAATATGCATGTGCTCTGCTTTTTATGCATGTCTGTTTGTTATTTACATGTATGTCGGTTTTAAAAGCTCTTCAGAACTTATGTTGTATGTTTTTATACTCCGACTTTAAATAAAATGTGTATCTTGTATCTCTACAATTAATTACACATCAATATTTTGCAGACTTTTTTTATTTTGTTTGTTATGTTATTTCTTTTTTCTGTTTTGTACATTAAATTTTAATTGAAAGTATTAACAAGTTGATGAATTTGTTGTATATTTGAAGCTTGTTGTCACAATCAACAGTCATAGTACTTTCTAGAACACTCTTAAAATAAAGTATATATTATTGTCATTATATGCGAGCGTCAGCGAGCTCTTTATGGTATAAAATGTGTACTTAGGATTTTTTGACAAACATGGCTGCACATATTGATGGATCAAATTTTTTTTCGATGCATTGTAAACACGTTACGTGGAGCACACTAACACACTCAACTAATGAAGATCTTCTTAACATAAAGCGCAAAGGTGATTCCTAAGTCTTGTACCCTTTCTCGTACGTCCGATACCACTGAAACCCTAAACCTGTGTTTAATAAAAGTCATTTTGTTAGCTTGTTTTACTTATATTGATATTTTCTAATTTATTAAATCTCTTCTGACCTACTGACAAGAATTTCTGTTTCTACGCAGAAGTTAACTTTTGAGATTTCGTAAGGAACGACAGTTCGATTGAATGAGACTAGATTCGGCCCTAGAAAAAAGGTCGTCCCCGATATCGATGTATCTCGGCCCAAATAATCTCGACACTTTTTGATGCACTGGATGAGCGTGAAATTGCCAGATAATGTTCAGATTCGCGAGCATTCATGGCCGTGCCGGTTCCATATTATGATCTTATATTATTATCATCACCATCATCGTCGTCGTCTTCGTCATCGTCTTCGTCATTGTCGTCATTATTATGCGAGCGTTAGCGAGCTCTTTATGGTATTAAATGTGTACTTAGGATTTTTTGACAAACATGGCTGCACATTACTGACGAATAAAAAAAAATCGACGCTTTGTAAACACGTTCCGTGTAACACACTAACACACTCAACTAATGAAGATCTTTTTAACATAAAGCGCAAAGGTGATTCTGAAGTCTCGTACCCTCTCTCGTACGTCCGATACCACTGAAACCCGGAATCCATGTGTAATAAAAGTCATTTTGTTTGCTTGTTTTACTTATATTGAGATTTTTTAATTTATTAAATCTCTTCTGACATACTGACAAGAATTTTTGTTTCTACGCGGAAGCTAACTTTTGAGATTTCGTAAGGAACGACAGCTCGATTGAATGAGACTAGATTCGACCTTAAGAAAAGGTCGTTCCTTATATATCTCGACCCAAATAATCTCGACACTTTTTGATGCACTGGATGAGCGTGAAATTGCCAGATAATTTTCAGATTCGCGAGCATTCATGGCCGTGCCGGTTTCATATTATTATTAGAGGACGTTAGTCCTCATTACGGTAGACCACATACTGATGCTCTATTTCTCACGTCGGTCTCGCGATCTGCGAGACTTAAATGTTGGGGCGCTGACATTTAAACCCGGATGTGTAAGCCAACATAGATACGAAAGTAAATACTTTCATGAAAAAATTAAATAATAGCAACTTTGTTTTGTTTTAATAAAAAAGAATATTGTATTTTTATTCAATAAATTAAAATAATACATCTATTTGGCAACTATTATCAACGGCGAATGTAGAGGAAGCAATTTACAATAAAGTTGGTAGAACTCCCCAAATATTAAACGAAAAATAGTCTTTTTGATGACTTTAAACATTTAACAAATTTGAAAAGGTCAATCTTTAGTAATTTGCGTCTTGCCATGTCAAGTTAATGAAGGAAAATGTGTTTTACTAAATTCATTCAGATACCTTGATTCAGTTACATTTTGTATATTTCGACTTTCTGAAGAAATGTTCTGCTCTGTATCTCCAGACTGGACAATTTGAGTTGTTAGGCATGCATGCACTTGTGCATCTTTCTGGTGCAGTATTACCTATATTTTGTTGCTATCCATCATTCTATGAAGTGTGTAAAAACAATATATACAACAATATTGTCAATAATTTTTATTCTTATACACTGCTTCTTCTAATGTGTATCACAAAATATACAATGAATCGATCACAATGAAATTATGCAAAATATACAATGAATCGATCACAATGAAATTATACAAAATATACAATGAATCGATCACAATGAAATTATACAAAATATACAATGAATCGATCACAATGAAATTATACAAAATATGCAATGAATCGATCACAATGAAATTATACAAAATATACAATGAATCGATCACAATGAAATTATACAAAATATACAATGAATCGATCACAATGAAATTATACAAAATATACAATGAATCGATCACAATGAAATTATACAAAATATACAATGAATCGATCACAATGAAATTATACAAAATATGCAATGAATCGATCACAATGAAATTATACAAAATATACAATGAATCGATCACAATGAAATTATACAAAATATACAATGAATCGATCACAATGAAATTATACAAAATATACAATGAATCGATCACAATGAAATTATACAAAATATACAATGAATCGATCACAATGAAATTATACAAAATATACAATGAATCGATCACAATGAAATTATACAAAATATACAATGAATCGATCACAATGAAATTATACAAAATATACAATGAATCGATCACAATGAAATTATACAAAATATACAATGAATCGATCACAATGAAATTATACAAAATATACAATGAATCGATCACAATGAAATTATACAAAATATACAATGAATCGATCACAATGAAATTATACAAAATATATCCATTTACACCCTCAAAACTAATCAAATAAGTATATTTCAACATTGAAGTACTGTGAATATATGTGTCCTGGGTTTGCATGGACAGAATGTATGAACTACCTCCTTGAATGTAATGTTAAGTTGTATGTTTTAGCTACTGTATGGGAAATGATTGTGTATGTATAGATTAGCATGGGTGAGACAAAATTCAGAGCGAGTTAATGTGAGGGTAGACAGTAAGATTATATGTGAGGGTAGACAGTAAGATTATATCTGAAGGTAGACAGTAAGATTATATGTGAAGGTAGACAGTAAGATTATATGTGAGGGTAGACAGTAAGATTATATGTGAAGGTAGACAGTAAGATTATATGTGAGGGTAGACAGTAAGATTATATGTGAGGGTAGACAGTAAGATTATATGTGAGGGTAGACAGTAAGATTATATGTGAAGGTAGACAGTAAGATTATATCTGAAGGTAGACAGTAAGATTATATGTGAGGGTAGACAGTAAGATTATATGTGAAGGTAGACAGTAAGATTATATGTGAGGGTAGACAGTAAGATTATATGTGAAGGTAGACAGTAAGATTATCTGTGAGGGTAGACAGTAAGATTATATCTGAAGGTAGACAGTAAGATTATATGTGAGGGTAGACAGTAAGATTATATGTGAGGGTAGACAGTAAGATTATATGTGAGGGTAGACAGTAAGATTATATGTGAGGGTAGACAGAAAGATTATATGTGAGGGTAGACAGTACGATTATATGTGAGGGTAGAGAGTAAGATTATATGTGAGGGTAGACAGTAAGATTATATGTGAGGGTAGACAGTAAGATTATATGTGAGGGCAGACTGTAAGATTATATGTGAGGGTAGACAGTAAGATTATATGTGAGGGTAGACAGTAAGATTATATGTGAGGGTAGACAGTAAGATTATATGTGAGGGTAGACAGTAAGATTATATGTGAGGGTAGAGAGTAAGATTATATGTGAGGGTAGACAGTAAGATTATATGTGAGGGTAGACAGTAAGATTATATGTGAAGGTAGACAGTAAGATTATATGTGAGGGTAGAGAGTAAGATTATATGTGAAGGTAGACAGTAAGATTATATGTGAGGGTAGACAGTAAGATTATATCTGAAGGTAGACAGTAAGATTATATGTGAGGGTAGACAGTAAGATTATATGTGAAGGTAGACAGTAAGATTATATGTGAGGGTAGACAGTAAGATTATATGTGAGGGCAGACTGTAAGATTATATGTGAGGGTAGACAGTAAGATTATATGTGAGGGTAGACAGTAAGATTATATGTGAGGGTAGACAGTAAGATTATATGTGAGGGTAGACAGTAAGATTATATGTGAAGGTAGACAGTAAGATTATATGTGAGGGTAGACAGTAAGATTATATGTGAGGGTAGACAGTAAGATTATATCTGAAGGTAGACAGTAAGATTATATGTGAGGGTAGACAGTAAGATTATATGTGAGGGTAGACAGTAAGATTATATGTGAGGGTAGACAGTAAGATTATATGTGAGGGTAGACAGTAAGATTATATGTGAGGGTAGACAGTAAAATTATATGTGAAGGTAGACAGTAAGATTATATGTGAGGGTAGACAGTAAGATTATATGTGAGGGTAGACAGTAAGATTATATCTGAAGGTAGACAGTAAGATTATATGTGAGGGTAGACAGTAAGATTATATGTGAGGGTAGACAGTAAGATTATATGTGAGGGTAGACAGTAAGATTATATGTGAAGGTAGACAGTAAGATTATATGTGAGGGTAGACAGTAAGATTATATCTGAAGGTAGAAAGTAATATTATATGTGAGGGTAGACAGTAAGATTATATGTGAGGGTAGACAGTAAGATTATATGTGAGGGTAGACAGTAAGATTATATGTGAAGGTAGACAGTAAGATTATATGTGAGGGTAGACAGTAAGATTATATGTGAGGGTAGACAGTAAGATTATATGTGAGGGTAGACAGTAAGATTATATGTGAGGGTAGACAGTAAAATTATATGTGAGGGTAGACAGTAAGATTATATCTGAAGGTAGACAGTAAGATTATATGTGAGGGTAGACAGTAAGATTATATGTGAGGGTAGACAGTAAGATTATATGTGAGGGTAGACAGTAAGATTATATGTGAGGGTAGACAGTAAGATTATATGTGAGGGTAGACAGTAAGATTATATGTGAGGGTAGACAGTAAGATGATATGTGAGGGTAGACAGTAAGATTATATGTGAAGGTAGACAGTAAGATTATATGTGAGGGTAGACAGTAAGATTATATGTGAGGGTAGACAGTAAGATTATATGTGAGGGTAGACAGTAAGATTATATGTGAGGGTAGACAGCAAGATTATATGTGAGGGTCGACAGTAAGATTATATGTGAAGGTAGACAGTAAGATTATATGTGAGGGTAGACAGTAAGATTATATGTGAGGGTAGACAGTAAGATTATATCTGAAGGTAGACAGTAAGATTATATGTGAGGGTAGACAGTAAGATTATATGTGAGGGTAGACAGTAAGATTATATCTGAGGGTAGACAGTAAGATTATATGTGAGGGTAGACAGTAAGATTATATGTGAGGGTAGACAGTAAGATTATATGTGAAGGTAGACAGTAAGATTATATGTGAGGGTAGACAGTAAGATTATATGTGAGGGTAGACAGTAAGATTATATCTGAAGGTAGACAGTAAGATTATATGTGAGGGTAGACAGTAAGATTATATGTGAGGGTAGAGAGTAAGATAATATGTGAGGGTAGACAGTAAGATTATATGTGAGGGTAGACAGTAAGATTATATGTGAGGGTAGACAGTAAGATTATATCTGAAGGTAGAAAGTAATATTATATGTGAGGGTAGACAGTAAGATTATATGTGAGGGTAGACAGTAAGATTATATGTGAGGGTAGACAGTAAGATTATATGTGAAGGTAGACAGTAAGATTATATGTGAGGGTAGACAGTAAGATTATATGTGAGGGTAGACAGTAAGATTATATGTGAGGGTAGACAGTAAGATTATATGTGAGGGTAGACAGTAAGATTATATGTGAGGGTAGACAGTAAGATTATATCTGAAGGTAGACAGTAAGATTATATGTGAGGGTAGACAGTAAGATTATATGTGAGGGTAGACAGTAAGATTATATGTGAGGGTAGACAGTAAGATTATATGTGAGGGTAGACAGTAAGATTATATGTGAGGGTAGACAGTAAGATTATATGTGAGGGTAGACAGTAAGATGATATGTGAGGGTAGACAGTAAGATTATATGTGAAGGTAGACAGTAAGATTATATGTGAGGGTAGACAGTAAGATTATATGTGAGGGTAGACAGTAAGATTATATGTGAGGGTAGACAGTAAGATTATATGTGAGGGTAGACAGTAAGATTATATGTGAGGGTAGACAGTAAGATTATATGTGAGGGTAGACAGTAAGATTATATGTGAGGGTAGACAGTAAGATTATATGTGAGGGTAGACAGTAAGATTATATGTGAAGGTAGACAGTAAGATTATATGTGAGGGTAGACAGTAAGATTATATCTGAAGGTAGACAGTAAGATTATATGTGAAGGTAGACAGTAAGATTATATGTGAGGGTAGACAGTAAGATTATATGTGAGGGTAGACAGTAAGATTATATGTGAGGGTAGACAGTAAGATTATATCTGAAGGTAGACAGTAAGATTATATGTGAAGGTAGACAGTAAGATTATATGTGAGGGTAGACAGTAAGATTATATGTGAGGGTAGACAGTAAGATTACATGTGAGGGTAGACAGTAAGATTATATGTGAGGGTAGACAGTAAGATTATATGTGAGGGTAGACAGTAAGATTATATGTGAAGGTAGACAGTAAGATTATATGTGAGGGTAGACAGTAAGATTATATGTGAGGGCAGACAGTAAGATTATATGTGAGGGTAGACAGTAAGATTATATGTGAAGGTAGACAGTAAGATTATATGTGAGGGTAGAAAGTAAGATTATATGTGAGGGTAGACAGTAAGATTATATGTGAGGGTAGACAGTAAGATTACATGTGAGGGTACACAGTAAGATTATATGTGAAGGTAGACAGTAAGATTATATCTGAAGGTAGACAGTAAGATTATATGTGAGGGTAGACAGTAAGATTATATGTGAGGGTAGACAGTAAGATTATATGTGAGGGTACACAGTAAGATTATATGTGAGGGTAGAGAGTAAGATTATATGTGAGGGTAGACAGTAAGATTATATGTGAGGGTAGACAGTAAGATTATATCTGAAGGTAGACAGTAAGATTGTATGTGAGGGTAGACAGTAAGATTATATGTGAGGGTATAAAGTAAGATTATATGTGAGGGTACACAGTAAGATTATATGTGAGGGTAGACAGTAAGATTATATGTGAGGGTAGACCAGTAAGATTATATGTGAGGGTAGACAGTAAGATTATATGTGAGGGTAGACAGTAAGATTATATGTGAGGGTAGACAGTAAGATTATATGTGAGGGTAGACAGTAAGATTATATGTGAGGGTAGAGAGTAAGATTATATGTGAGGGTAGACAGTAAGATTATATGTGAGGGTAGACAGTAAGATTATATGTGAAGGTAGACAGTAAGATTATATGTGAGGGTAGACAGTAAGATTATATGTGAAGGTAGACAGTAAGATTATATGTGAGGGTAGACAGTAAGATTATATGTGAGGGTAGAAAGTAAGATTATATCTGAAGGTAGACAGTAAGATTATATGTGAGGGTAGACAGTAAGATTATATGTGAGGGTAGACAGTAAGATTATATGTGAGGGTAGACAGTAAGATTATATGTGAAGGTAGACAGTAAGATTATATGTGAGGGTAGACAGTAAGATTATATGTGAGGGTAGACAGTAAGATTATATGTGAGGGTAGACAGTAAGATTATATGTGAGGGTAGACAGTAAGATTATATGTGAGGGTAGAGAGTAAGATTAAATGTGAGGGTAGACAGTAATATTATATGTGAGGGTAGACAGTAAGATGATATGTGAGGGTAGACAGTAAGATTATATGTGAAGGTAGACAGTAAGATTATATGTGAGGGTAGACAGTAAGATTATATGTGAGGGTAGACAGTAAGATTATATGTGAGGGTAGACAGTAAGATTATATGTGAGGGTAGACAGCAAGATTATATGTGAGGGTCGACAGTAAGATTATATGTGAAGGTAGACAGTAAGATTATATGTGAGGGTAGACAGTAAGATTATATGTGAGGGTAGACAGTAAGATTATATCTGAAGGTAGACAGTAAGATTATATGTGAGGGTAGACAGTAAGATTATATGTGAGGGTAGACAGTAAGATTATATCTGAGGGTAGACAGTAAGATTATATGTGAGGGTAGACAGTAAGATTATATGTGAGGGTAGACAGTAAGATTATATGTGAAGGTAGACAGTAAGATTATATGTGAGGGTAGACAGTAAGATTATATGTGAGGGTAGACAGTAAGATTATATCTGAAGGTAGACAGTAAGATTATATGTGAGGGTAGACAGTAAGATTATATGTGAGGGTAGAGAGTAAGATAATATGTGAGGGTAGACAGTAAGATTATATGTGAGGGTAGACAGTAAGATTATATGTGAGGGTAGACAGTAAGATTATATCTGAAGGTAGAAAGTAATATTATATGTGAGGGTAGACAGTAAGATTATATGTGAGGGTAGACAGTAAGATTATATGTGAGGGTAGACAGTAAGATTATATGTGAAGGTAGACAGTAAGATTATATGTGAGGGTAGACAGTAAGATTATATGTGAGGGTAGACAGTAAGATTATATGTGAGGGTAGACAGTAAGATTATATGTGAGGGTAGACAGTAAGATTATATGTGAGGGTAGACAGTAAGATTATATCTGAAGGTAGACAGTAAGATTATATGTGAGGGTAGACAGTAAGATTATATGTGAGGGTAGACAGTAAGATTATATGTGAGGGTAGACAGTAAGATTATATGTGAGGGTAGACAGTAAGATTATATGTGAGGGTAGACAGTAAGATTATATGTGAGGGTAGACAGTAAGATGATATGTGAGGGTAGACAGTAAGATTATATGTGAAGGTAGACAGTAAGATTATATGTGAGGGTAGACAGTAAGATTATATGTGAGGGTAGACAGTAAGATTATATGTGAGGGTAGACAGTAAGATTATATGTGAGGGTAGACAGTAAGATTATATGTGAGGGTAGACAGTAAGATTATATGTGAGGGTAGACAGTAAGATTATATGTGAGGGTAGACAGTAAGATTATATGTGAGGGTAGACAGTAAGATTATATGTGAAGGTAGACAGTAAGATTATATGTGAGGGTAGACAGTAAGATTATATCTGAAGGTAGACAGTAAGATTATATGTGAAGGTAGACAGTAAGATTATATGTGAGGGTAGACAGTAAGATTATATGTGAGGGTAGACAGTAAGATTATATGTGAGGGTAGACAGTAAGATTATATCTGAAGGTAGACAGTAAGATTATATGTGAAGGTAGACAGTAAGATTATATGTGAGGGTAGACAGTAAGATTATATGTGAGGGTAGACAGTAAGATTACATGTGAGGGTAGACAGTAAGATTATATGTGAGGGTAGACAGTAAGATTATATGTGAGGGTAGACAGTAAGATTATATGTGAAGGTAGACAGTAAGATTATATGTGAGGGTAGACAGTAAGATTATATGTGAGGGCAGACAGTAAGATTATATGTGAGGGTAGACAGTAAGATTATATGTGAAGGTAGACAGTAAGATTATATGTGAGGGTAGAAAGTAAGATTATATGTGAGGGTAGACAGTAAGATTATATGTGAGGGTAGACAGTAAGATTACATGTGAGGGTACACAGTAAGATTATATGTGAAGGTAGACAGTAAGATTATATCTGAAGGTAGACAGTAAGATTATATGTGAGGGTAGACAGTAAGATTATATGTGAGGGTAGACAGTAAGATTATATGTGAGGGTACACAGTAAGATTATATGTGAGGGTAGAGAGTAAGATTATATGTGAGGGTAGACAGTAAGATTATATGTGAGGGTAGACAGTAAGATTATATCTGAAGGTAGACAGTAAGATTGTATGTGAGGGTAGACAGTAAGATTATATGTGAGGGTAGACAGTAATATTATATGTGAGGGTAGACAGTAAGATTATATGTGAGGGTATAAGTAAGATTATATGTGAGGGTAGACAGTAAGATTATATGTGAGGGTAGACAGTAAGATTATATGTGAGGGTAGACAGTAAGATTATATGTGAGGGTAGACAGTAAGATTATATGTGAGGGTAGACAGTAAGATTATATGTGAGGGTAGACAGTAAGATTATATGTGAGGGTAGACAGTAAGATTATATGTGAGGGTAGAGCAGTAAGATTATATGTGAGGGTAGACAGTAAGATTATATGTGAGGTAGACAGTAAGATTATATGTGAGGTAGACAGTAAGATTATATGTGAGGGTAGACAGTAAGATTATATGTGAAGGTAGACAGTAAGATTATATGTGAGGGTAGACAGTAAGATTATATGTGAGGGTAGAAAGTAAGATTATATGTGAAGGTAGACAGTAAGATTATATGTGAGGGTAGACAGTAAGATTATATGTGAGGGTAGACAGTAAGATTATATGTGAGGGTAGACAGTAAGATTATATGTGAAGGTAGACAGTAAGATTATATGTGAGGTAGACAGTAAGATTATATGTGAGGGTAGACAGTAAGATTATATGTGAGGGTAGACAGTAAGATTATATGTGAGGGTAGACAGTAAGATTATATGTGAGGGTAGAGAGTAAGATTAAATGTGAGGGTAGACAGTAATATTATATGTGAGGGTAGACAGTAATATTATATGTGAAGGTAGACAGTAATATTATATGTGAGGGTAGATAGTAAGATTATATGTGAAGGTAGACAGTAAGATTATATGTGAGGGTAGACAGTAAGATTATATGTGAGGGTAGACAGTAAGATTATATCTGAAGGTAGACAGTAAGATTATAGGTGAGGGTAGACAGTAAGATTATATGTGAGGGTAGACAGTAAGATTATATGTGAGGGTAGACAGTAAGATTATATGTGAGGGTAGATAGTAAGATTATATGTGAGGGTAGACAGTAAGATTATATGTGAGGGTAGAAAGTAAGATTATATGTGAGGGTAGACAGTAAGATTATATGTGAGGGTAGACAGTAAGATTATATGTGAAGGTAGACAGTAATATTATATGTGAGGGTAGACAGTAAGATTATATGTGAGGGTAGAAAGTAAGATTATATGTGAGGGTAGACAGTAAGATTATATGTGAGGGTAGACAGTAAGATTATATGTGAAGGTAGACAGTAAGATTATATGTGAGGGTAGACAGTAAGATTATATGTGAGGGTAGACAGTAAGATTATATGTGAAGGTAGACAGTAAGATTATATGTGAGGGTAGACAGTAAGATTATATGTGAGGGTAGACAGTAAGATTATATGTGAGGGTAGACAGTAAGATTATATGTGAGGGTAGACAGTAAGATTATATGTGAGGGTAGACAGTAAGATTATATGTGAGGGTAGACAGTAAGATTATATGTGAGGGTAGACAGTAAGATTATATGTGAGGGTAGACAGTAAGATTATATGTGAGGGTAGACAGTAAGATTATATGTGAGGGTAGAGAGTAAGATTATATGTGAGGGTAGACAGTAAGATTATATGTGAGGGTAGACAGTAAGATTATATGTGAGGTAGACAGTAAGATTATATGTGAGGGTAGACAGTAAGATTATATGTGAGGGTAGACAGTAAGATTATATGTGAGGGTAGACAGTAAGATTATATGTGAGGTAGACAGTAAGATTATATGTGAGGGTAGACAGTAAGATTATATGTGAGGGTAGACAGTAAGATATATGTGAGGGTAGACAGTAAGATTATATGTGAGGGTAGACAGTAAGATTATATGTGAGGGTAGACAGTAAGATTATATGTGAGGGTAGACAGTAAGATTATATGTGAGGGTAGACAGTAAGATTATATGTGAGGGTAGACAGTAAGATTATATGTGAGGGTAGACAGTAAGATTATATGTGAGGGTAGACAGTAAGATTATATGTGAAGGTAGACAGTAAGATTATATGTGAGGGTAGACAGTAAGATTATATGTGAGGTAGACATAAGATTATATCTGAAGGTAGACAGTAAGATTATATGTGAGGGTAGACAGTAAGATTATATGTGAGGGTAGACAGTAAGATTATATGTGAGGGTAGACAGTAAGATTATATGTGAGGTAGACAGTAAGATTATATGTGAGGGTAGACAGTAAGATTATATGTGAGGGTAGACAGTAAGATTATATGTGAGGGTAGACAGTAAGATTATATGTGAGGGTAGACAGTAAGATTATA
>OY726525.1:990000-1089800 GCA_963383655.1 Bathymodiolus septemdierum | reverse complement strand
TAATGTGTTGGACACAGTAATTTACTTGGTACAGTAAATAGCTGGACACAATAATGTGTTGGACACAGTATTTTACTTGGCACAATAATGTGTTGGACACAGTATTTTACTTGGCACAATAAATAGCTGGACACAATAATGTGTTGGACACAGTATTTTACTTGGCACAATAAATAGCTGGACACAATAATGTGTTGGACACAGTAATTTACTTGGCACAATAAATAGCTGGACACAATAATGTATTTTGCTAGACCAACTGTATTTTTTTAGATTTATCTCGTTTCACTATTTCAAGCATTAAATATGCCTTCCAAAATTTGGATGGGCCACTTTTAGACTCCTTTTTCGAAATAAAATAGCAAAATTGTTTATGGTTCATCAATAACCCATAAAGATGATCATTGTGAAAAAAACGGCATTAAAATTGGATAAAAAATACAGCTTTTGTTGGTCCCTTTCGGATGAGTTTTATCTTCGAGTGAGAGAGTTGTGATTGTTGTTTAACGCCAATTCAGCAAATTTTCAGCTCTATCATGGCGAGAACAAGTCAATTTTCAACCAACACGATGAGTTGGATTTTCATAGTGCTAGCTCACTGAAACAACAGTCCCCGGGTAGACATGTCGCTTCACTCAGACACATTATTCTGATTCCGAGCCAACCAGTCTTTGCTCTTACTCCTTGATGCTGCATGCTCAGCGAAGAAGCAACAAATACCTATTTTATAGTCTTTGGTTTGACCCAATCGAGGCTCGAACCCACGATCTACCGCACTCGAGGTGAGCACGCTAACCATTATGCCACCGATGCAGTAGTTTATCTTCGAAACCGTAAGAAACGGAGGAAATCTTTAGTTGGAAGCTCTTGGTGCAATCAAATCAAAGAAAAAAACTGTATCAAAATTGGATGAAAAATAAACATTTCTATATACTTTCAAAATGAGCAAAATTTCATAATTTTGGTACCTTTTAAACTGCTTTACAAAATAAAATAGTAAAATTGTTTATGGTCCACCAATAACCCATGATGATCATTTTGCAAAAAAACTGCATTAAAATGGGAAGAAAAATAAACTAGACTAGGGTAAACAAATTACAAATTTTGGAATTTGGCCTTTCATGGCCCTTTTCGGTTGAATTTATTTCTGAAACCATAAGAGACAGACAGAGGAAATCCATACTACACTGTAGGTACAGAAGCTCTCAATAACACTTTCTATTCACAAAAGTTTACACACCCCTGAACTTGGCTGAAGTCAATGTATTACATCGATATTTTATGTTTGGTTGATCAATCTATCCCTCACTTCCATGTTCATACATGCTCTTATTAATATTATCATCCGATGTACATTACATCTTCAAATTGTTCCTAATCAATGACAATGATGACAATGTCATTATTGAGAACGGACTATATTAACAACGATATATAATTATAAGATAAGATTTTTTTGTCCAATCAAGGTCCCAGCAAGTGGCAGAGTCATTACAGTGATTTATATTACAAAAAAAAAACATTCTAATACATAAATATAATAAATAGTATACAAACAAGCAATTTGCAGAAATTAGATTGGTACATAAGTACTAAACATATCTATGTCTCTGATGAGTATAATATTTGGAAGAGTCCACTGGGCAATTACAAAAAAAAAAAAAAAAAAAAAAATATATCATTTGTTGATATTTAATAAGTTATTAACTTCTTCTGAACACCGAAATAGAAATAAACCCTTTTACATTTACAAGGGGCAAATTCAAAAACAGAAGGCAGATCCAGTGTCCTTCCCATGGCCAATGTACATGCATGAAAGCAATGCCATCCATATACAGGGGCACAGGCACTTGTTTCATTCAAAAAATATATGCCCCCTCCTCTTCCTTACTTCAAGGTAAACATCCACCCCTTTCCCCTTCCCCACTTTGCCTCAATATTTTTCGCTTATTTGTGATCCTTTCACAGACATTTCTCTTTTCGACTGCCACATTTAAATATATCTACTGGGCCCCCCTCACACAAATTGGACAAGAATAGTCAGCGAAAGTGGCTTATTAAAAATTTCAGTCAATGAAACGGATACAACCACTTCCGGTCCGGTTTAAATTGATTTAGAAAATTTAAAAAAAGGTGTTTTAAAAATCAAATGTCGGTAATTTGGAGTTGAACATATTTTTATAATCTGCATTGGAACAATTATCTGTATTCTAAAGGCTTACTTTACATTTGAGAGGAGATGATCATGTGGCATTGTTACACATGGCCGGTCTAAAGAATTCTGAATGCATATGAAAAATCCAGCGCAAACCGGAAGTGGCTGTATCCGTTTCATTGACTGAAATTTTTAATAAGCCACGTTCGCTGACTACTCTTGTCCAATTTGTCTGAGGGGGACCCGGTAGATATATTTAAATGTGGCAGTCGAAAAGAGAAATATCTCGGGAGTGTAACGATATAATTCGGTCAGCGAAAGGATCACAAATAAGCAAAAAATACTTAGGCAAAGTGGGAAGGGGAAAAGGGTAGATGTTTACCTTGAAGTAAGGAAGAGGAGGGGGCATATATTTTTTGAGTGAAACAAGTGCTTGTGTACAGAGGTCATCAAGGGCCGGTGCCTAAAGGACATTTAGACTGGAAATGATTAAACAAAATGAAATTAAAATGAAATTAAAGTCCTCCTCATGGCCAATGTACATGGAGGAAATTTGCATCATCCAGATACAGGAAATTTGCATCATCCAGATACAGAGGCCATCAAGGGCAGGTGCATTAGGACCATGTCCATGATCATAAAATCACAAGTATTAAATTGTTTTAAACTATTCACATGAAACGTTGAAGGATTTCTGTTTGCATCGTGTGTGTAGCTAACAGCATTCAGGAAATGAGAAAAGTCACAGGGTCCTGCTAAGGCTGCATAGCCATATGCATAGCACTCAGACTCAGTCGTGTACAAACCTTCCCCCCTTTTTGTTGTTAATACTTTTCGGTCCACAAAGCACCTTTAAATCATAAAGTACTTTAAAAATTGTATAAATATATCTTAATTATGTGTGATTTTAGTACATTTACCATAATGCAGGAAAAAATAGAGAAGTAATCAGATTTAAGCTTTGACCAACATGTTACAAGGGACGTAATTCAATGATTATCTTAAAACATAGTTCGATTCCGGTTTCTTGGTTCCGGATAAATATTTGTTTACCGTTCCCGCACATGCTCAAAAGTAACAGAACAAAACGTCTGCAGCAGGGTAGAGGTCGATTAGATCAACGTGTGTAGCTCTTTTATAAAATTTGAACATGCTCAATTTTGTCACCCTGGCATCTTTACTGAACGACTACAAACAAATATGGACGACATTATGCACTAAGTCAGTTAGTGGACATAATCGTTCGTCACCTCAAATTCCCCCTAGATATATTTCAAATAAAACCACAACTTTCATATACACAGTGGTTATTTCTTTACAAATTTTGCTGAAAATTACGTTGAAGTTTTTCTCAATAATTTTCATACAATTTTGTGATTAAAGATTTTTCCTTAAATCACAAATTTTAATTTGAACGTGACTTAACTAGATTTTTTTTCTACTATTGTTGAACTTCAACACGGTATTTAAATCTTTAAAAGGTTAAAGATATGAATAAAAAATATGACGAAAAACTTTAAAACATTTTGCGTTGTAAGTAAAAATGTCAGCAAAGCTGGTCAAGAAATGACATCTATATGATTTTTTGAAGAAGAAAAAGGTGACCTTAATTGAAATATATAAGAACAAATCGGATGTGACGAACAATTATGTACTGTATATTGTACGCATTAATATTGATGCGTGAAGAAATACTAGAAGAAGGAAGTTAACAACTTTAAAAAATGTAATTATAAACTTACCCCCTCAACGCGACAGATGCCAAGTGATGGCAAATAGCTCATATGGCATTAGGTCAGGTGAGCTAAAAGTGCAAAGACATAATCTTGAACTTTATAAATTAATACATTGTATATTTATTCTTCATGACACAGAAATGGTCATGTAAGCATTTTATAGAATACTTGTTATAACAGAGAGTCGATGACATTAACTGTAATTTAAATGTCAGATACTTACGTCATACCATGAGAAGACATGAAAGGGAAACATGGGTAATATATTCATTAAAAAAAATTGTTTTATTTGTTTACCGGTCCCGCACATGCTCAAAAGTAACAGAATAAAACGTCTACATTGGGATAGCGTTCGATTGGATTAAAACGCACAGCTCTTGTATCAATTTTGAGCGAGTGAAGGATTGTTGGATGTTGCAGACGCGTAGGAGTAGGCCTAAAAGTGGGGATGGTGTATGCTTTTTTAGTGGACCGCAGTGGAGAAAGCTCCATGAGAGGACCCGAAAGTGGGTTGATAAAGTTCAAATGCTTATAATTAGAATCTACTAACTCAAATCTATCGCTTTAATTGTGATAATCATATATTAATGACTGGCGTTTAGTAGATTTTTTGTTACGTTTTGAGGAACCGTCGTGATCGTGATCATATGGTGGTTGGATTTACAACTGCCTATGGAATCAGTTCCTATCACCACTAACGTTGTGAGTTCCAAAGATCCCTCTCATGGCGATGTGTACTCGATACAACATTATGCGATAAAGTTTGTCAGTGACTTGTGGTAGGTCGGTGAATTTCTCCAGATATCTCGGTTTCCTCCGCCAATAAAACTTGCCGCCACGATATAGCTGAAGCATTGTTGACAGTGGCGTTATACACCATAACCCTAGCCCTTTGTTACGTTTTGACTTGTCCTGGATAGCAGGAGAAATATATCTAACAACCACTGATTCCATAATTTTAATCTTTTCATCATCAGACATGTCAATGACATTGTGTAGTGAAATGAAATGAACACTTTATTGAAAGTGCTATTTTTCCATTACATCAATGTTGTATTTATAAAGTTGGAAATCCCATTGTAGAATTCTCGGGTGTTTACATAGAAGTGATCGATTAATTAGAGGATCCCGAGTAAATTTTAGAGTATATAAGGCGGTCAAAATGCCGCGGATGGTTGCATTCGGTTTATGCTATTTGTGAAGTGCATGTCGAAAGAGTAGAAAGATTAAATAGGGATATTGAGCTGAACTGAGCTAAAACAAGACATCAAGGTTTAAAGAATAGCAGAAGTGACTGCATTTAAGTCTTGCCTGTTATTCGGATAAAACGTTTGATCGTTGAATAGCTCAAAGCGAGCCAACATTCTATTTATAGTTATAATTGTAGTTTACTGAGCAAAATTGAGATATACAATTTTCTACTAATTTAAAATAAGACAATTAATTTGGATAGGTTCTTTTCATTTTACACAATATATCTCGAACCACAAGAAGTAACTTAGGTACGAACCCTTTCTTACAGTTTATTTTCCTATTTATTTTAATTTACTTTATCATATCATTTTCAATAGATACCCGGCCCGTTACAATTGAAACAGTTGTCTAAGGACTACAATTCTAATGACTGATCATCTATAACTTTGAAGTCGACCTGACTTGGTGGTAGTCTCCATCGGGTTCAATATAATCATACTCGCATTATATTAATGTTTACACAATACAAATGTATTAATTTAAAACCATTCATCACTTTGTATTCGACAAAGTAATATGTCACAATCTTGTTCCTTAGGAATTTTTTGTCGAAATATATTCCGTCTCTGCAGAAAAGATTATAAACGATGGATTTTCATATAGTGAAAATGTATAAAGATAAGGTTTCAACAAAAATGTCAAAAATATTTTTGTTATCAATGTGTGACGTAAAAGTGTTTTTGACATTTGGCGCTGATTTGACAACTGTTTTACCTGTTTTTTTCAAGTATTGTTGTAAATACTGTTATAGTGACAGCCGGAAACTTTGAGCCGTAATGAAAGGGGGAGGTTTGGCGCTTTAAAATCTGATTCAACCCACCATTTCTTTAGAAATGCCTGTACCAAGTCAGGGTCATTACGGTTTTCACAGTTTTCTGGTTGTTGACTGATTTTGTCTGTTTATATACTTATGAGTTTTGACTTTCCCTTTGTTAGATTGTTCGGAGTTCGGTAATTTTGTTATTACTCTTATTTCACAGAAAAACAAATTGGTTGACACTAGCTAACTGAAACAACAGTCCGTCGGGGGGTAGACATGCTACTCCACTGCTGCGTTCATACACATGCGAACCAACCAGTTTTTGTCCTTACCCTTAATACCAAGTGTTTAATACAGAAAGAGCAAATACCAATTCCATAGTCTTCGGTTTGACACGACCGGGGATCGAACACACGATCTACCACACTCGAGGCAAGCACGCTAACCATTACACCACAGATGAACCCACGATCTACCACACTCTAGGCAAGCACGCTAACCATTACACCACAGATGAACCAACGATCTATCACACTCTAGGCAAGCACGCTAAACATTACACCACAGATGAACCCACGATCTACCACACTCTAGGCAAACACGCTAACCATTACACCACAGATGAGCCCACGATCTACCACACGCTAGGCAAGCACGCTAACCATTACACCACAGATGAACCCACGATCTACCACACTCGAGGCAAGCACGCTAACCATTACACCACAGATGAACCCACGATCTACTACACTCTAGGCAAGCACGCTAACCATTACACCACAGATGAACCCACGATCTACCACACTCTAGGCAAACACGCTAACCATTACACCACAGTTGAACCCACGATCTACCACACTCTAGGCAAGAACGCTAACCATTACACCACCGATGAACCCACGATCTACCACACTCGAGACAAGCACGCTATCCATTACACCACAGATGAACCGACGATCTACCACACCCGAGACAAGCACGTTAACCATTACACCACAGATGAACCCACGATCTACCACACTGTAGGCAAACACGCTAACCATTACACCACAGATGCAGTTACTATGGATATCGAATTTGAATATTCACAATGTTGTCATCCTGGTATTCGTAGCGAACGAAAAACAAACAAATATGAACGACATTTAAAAAATATATTCATTGATGTACATGTAGGAATGATTGAAGAAGGAAATGTACTATTTATACAATAATATTGTGTTGTCCATGTTATATGCTGAAATATGTCCTAAGGTTAGAAGGCATAATGCGATGCCGAAATATGTCCCAAGGTTAGAAGGCATAATGCGATGCCGAAATATGTCCCAAGGTTAGAAGGCATAATGCGATGCCGAAATATGTCCCAAGGTTAGAAGGCATAATGCATGACCCGAAGAGTGCATTATGCCTTCTAACCTTGGGACATTTTTCCGGCATATAACATGGACAACACAATATTATTGTTATTATTACTCTGAATGTCTTTGGTGATTTAAAAAAATGAAATTTTTCTAAAATGTATTGATAGTATAAAGATTGGCAAATAATATTCATCTAAATTCAAGAAATATTTAATTTCAACAATAACAATGAACTGTCAAATATTTAATTCCCAATCTTGGAACTGCCCATTGTTTTAACAGACGACAGCATCAACGTTAAAGAAAAATGTATACTACATTGTAAATTGCACACTGTTAAAAGCGCTCAGGTGATCCCGTTTAGACCCCGCCTATTTAAATGACGTAACATTGTTATAAGCTCCGCCCATCAGTACAGTAATGACTCCAACAACCACAGGGCCTTGTCACTATCCACGTAAATATACTATCAATGCATAAACATGTACAAGGGCGGACACCTTTTTTTACCCCCGCTCGCTTCAAGTCGTGTTTGTTTTTTAAATTCATTCTAATATATTCAAAACCCTGTTTGGTTCAACTCCCAAGATCTTATTCTTTTAACGAAATATCATGACCTCCCCTCGACTACCTCTTGTGAAGGCGCAGCGGTCGTTTTTGTCAGGAATTCGCCTGAGTACCCAACTCCATGGACACAAAGTGAAAGTAACAGCGCCACCTATGAAAAAAAACGGAAGTTCGGAACACTCGGGGTTTTAGATTTGTGGTAAGGAAAATACTGTTAAGATTCAAACTTCAAATTGCCCCGCTCGTTTAATGTTGTTTGAATCTTAACGGTATTTTCCTTACCTCAGAGCTAAAACCCCGAGAGAGTTCCGAACTTCCGTTTTTTTAATAGGTGGCGCTGTTACTTTCACTTTGAGTCCATGGAGTTGGGTATCAGGCGAATTCCTGACAAAAACGACCGCTGCGCCTTCACAAGAGGTAGTCGAGGGGAGGTCATGATATTTTTTTAAAAGAATAAGGTCTTGGGAGTTGAACCAAACAGGGCTTTGAATATATTAGAAGGAATTTAAAAAACAAACACGACTTGAAGCGAGCGGGGGTAAAAAAGGTGTCCGCCCTTGTACATGTTTATGCATTGATAGTATATTTACGTGGATAGTGGTACAACGACGCTATTTATTCTTTGTAAAATTATGTTTCGATAATATCATGTGAATTATAATGAAAGTTTCTTACATGAAGAGTAATAATAAAAACTGCAACTCTACACATATGTCCCATCAATGATCCCTTTTCTTGATTATGGTAATATATTTATATATTGTAGATCTATAAAATCTGGCTCAAGTTTCCCACAATTCTTTTTTTGGTGGGGTCCGCGTTGACGATCTTATTAGTTTTTTTTTGTTTTTTGTTTTGTTTGTCTTCGTCCTGTGTCTTTTGTGCCCAATGTTGCCAGTGTCTCTGGATAGTCCATTCTTTATTGTCCCTTCGGTTTTTACTAATAAAACTTTTTTTTAAAGAATTTTAACAAATTTAGTGCACACTACGCGTTTCTCAGGTACACTCAAAACCTAAATATTTAAATGGCCCGTCTAAGCCAAAATCGACTAA
Organism: Bathymodiolus septemdierum; assembly: GCA_963383655.1. Taxonomy (NCBI): domain Eukaryota; kingdom Metazoa; phylum Mollusca; class Bivalvia; order Mytilida; family Modiolidae; genus Bathymodiolus; species Bathymodiolus septemdierum. The sequence goes on along the minus strand of OY726525.1, from coordinate 1,080,914 downwards.
TGTGCCTGCAGGAGGTGAACCTTTGTTATCCCCTCGCCAACGAAGTTGCGAAGGGATACAGTAACGCTACCATTCGTCCTTCCGTCCGTCACATCCTTGTGAACACTCTAGGATCAACATCCTTCAATGGATTTTGACCAGACTTGGAACATATTTAGTCCTTAAGAGAATCTGGAACCTTATCGATTTTCAAGGTCATAGGTCAAAGGTCAAGGTCACCGGGTCAAATTTTTACTGCATAGCATCCTTGTGAACACTCTAGAATCAACATCCTTCAATGGATTTTGACCAAACTTGTTACCTACATAGTCCTTAGGAGAGTCTGAAAACTTATTGATTTTCAAGGTCAAAGGCCAAGGGGTCAAATTTTTACCGCATAACATCCTTGTGAACACTCTAGAATCAACATCCTTCAATGGATTTTGACCAAACTTGATACATACTTATTCCTTAGGAGAGTCTGGAACCCTATTTATTTTCAAGGTCAAAGGTCAAGGTCACCGGGTATTTTTTTTTACCGCATAACATCCTTGTGAATACTCTAGAATCAAGATCCTTCAAAGGATTTTGACCAAACTTTGTACATGCGTAGTCCTTAGAAGAGTCTGCAACCCTATTGATTTTCAAGGTCAAAGGTCAATGTCACCGGGTCAAAGTTTTACTGCATAGCATCCTTGTGAATACTCTAGAATCAACATCCTTCAATGGATTTTGACCAAACTTGGTACATACTTAGACCGTAAGAGAATCTGGAAACCTATTGATTTTCAAGGTCAAAGGTCAAGGTCACAGGGTCTAATTTTTAGGCAAGGGGATACACCACGCTTTGCGTTGCCCTTGTTTTAATAATAATTACATGAATTGGGAAATGTAAATTTTGATAAAAAAAAATATATCTAATCGAAACCATTGACTACTAACGTTTATTAAAAACACTGGACGTAATATGTGTATATACAAACTAAACACGGCCTAATATATATCATTTCAAGGCTTGTACATTGTAATTGACAGCGATCGTGACCTATCTATGCCATACTGGTTCCACTGGGACTACAAAGTTTAAATATATATTTAAATAGTTTTAAAAAAAAGGCAGAAAATAAACCTTGTAAATTATTTATTCAAAGAATTCATCAAAAATCTATTAATTGTCATAAAAATGGGAAAGCGATTTAGAAACTTCTATAGAAGATTGGCATGGTATTTATTCACAGTCATTTTGTATAACTAAAGATACAAAACTATAAAATGTTCAGTTTAAACTATTGCACAGAATTTTACCTGTCAATTCATTCCTATATAAATGTGGACTTAAAGAAACAGAATTATGTACTTTTTGTATGGAAACTAAGGAAAACTTCTTACATTTATTTTGGAATTGTAATTTAGTTCAACATTTTTGGTTTGCTGTTAAAAACTTTTTAATGATTTGTGGTATTGCTCTTCCATTAAATACAAGAGAGATAAATCTTGGAATATCTGAGCGTTACATTGAGAATCAGAATACAACAAAATAATATCTTGCTAATTTTAAAATGTTATATATATTTATATATAGGTGTAGATATAAGGGAGAAATCACACACGGAGGTCTTCAATACCTCAAATGTTATATAAAAATAGAGAAAAACTCTACTTTTTACATATCCCTAAAACAGAAAGAGCAAATTGATATAAAAACAAATGGCTTAATCTTGAGACGGCAATGCATGACTGATTATCTTTGAATACATGTTGTATTATCTTTGTTCTTGTATTTTAAATTGCTTGTTTGAAAACAAAATAACTTTTTAAATACATATTATTTTGTGTATTTATCATTCCTATTGTATGTATTGAAATTCATATGTATTTAACACTTTTCTAATTTCAAAATAAACAATTTTTTTTTTAAATATATATGCTTATTGCTTAATAATTAAAACTATGCATTAACATTATCGATTGGTTTGAAGTCAATTGATTCAACTTTTGCAATATTATTGTGTTGTATCAGCATATATCACTGTCTTATACGTTTTGATGAAATATAATTGACAGAGGATAGCAAATTAAAACGTAAATGATACGTAAATGAAAACAAACATGAACTCTCTACAAAAAAAATAGCAGTCGTCAAGACGAATCAAACATGAACTCTCTACAAAACAAATGGCTGTCAAGACCAATCAAACATGAACTCTCTACAAAACAAATGGCTGTCAAGACCAATCAAACATGAACTCTCTACAAAACAAATGGCTGTAAAGACGAATCAAACATGAACTCTCTACAAAACAAATGGCAGTCAAGACGAATCAAACATGAACTATCTACAAAACAAATGGCAGTCAAGACGAATCAAACATGAACTCTCTACAAAACTAATGACTGTAAAGACGAATCAAACATGAACTATCTACAAAACAAATGGCAGTCAAGACGAATCAAACATGAACTCTCTACAAAACAAATGGCAGTCAAGACCAATCAAACATGAACTCTCTACAAAACAAATGGCTGTCAAGACGAATCAAACATGAACTCTCTACAAAACAAATGGCTGTCAAGACGAATCAAACATGAACTCTCTACAAAACAAATGGCTGTAAAGACGAATCAAACATGAACTATCTACAAAACAAATGGCAGTCAAGACGAATCAAACATGAACTCTCTACAAAACAAATGGCAGTCAAGACCTATCAAACATGACCTCTCTACAAAACAAATAGCAGTCGTCAAGACGAATCAAACATGAACTCCCTACAAAACAAATGGCAGTCAAGACGAATCAAACATGAACTCTCTACAAAACTAATGGCTGTCAAGACGAATCAAACATGAACTCTCTACAAAAGAAATGGCAGTCAAGACGACCAAGACATGAACTCTCTACAAAACAAATGGCAGTCAAGACGAATCAAACATGAACTCTCTACAAAACAAATGGCAGTCAAGACGAATAAAACATGAACTTTCTACAAAACAAATGGCAGTCAAGACCTATCAAACATGAACTCTCTACAAAACAAATGGCTGTCAAGACGAATCAAACATGAACTCTCTACAAAACAAATGTCAGTCAAGACGAATCAAACATGAACTCTCTACAAAACAAATGGCAGTCAAGACGAATCAAACATGAACTCTCTACAAAACAAATGGCAGTCAAGACGAATCAAACATGAACTCTCTACAAAACAAATGGCAGTCAAGACGAATCAAACATGAACTCTCTACAAAACAAATGGCAGTCAAGACGAATCAAACATGAACTCTCTACGAAACAAATGTCAGTCAAGACGAATCAAACATGAACTCTCTACAAAACAAATGTCAGTCAAGACGAATCAAACATGAACTCTCTACAAAACAAATGGCAGTCAAGACGAATCAAACATGAACTCTCTACAAAACAAATGGCAGTCAAGACGAACCAAACATGAACTCTCTACAAAACAAATGGCTGTCAAGACGAATCAAGCATGACCTCTCTACACAACAAATGGCTGTCAAGACGAATCAAACATGAACTCTCTTCAAAAGAAATGGCAGTCAAGACGAATCAAACATGAACTCTCTACACAACAAATGGCATTCAAGACTAATCAAACATGAACTCTACAAAGCAAATGGTTGTCAAGACGAATCAAAAATGAACTCTCTACAAAACAAATGGCTCACAAGACGAATCAAACATGAACTCTCTACAAAACAAATGGCAGTCAAGACGAATCAAACATGAACTCTCTACAAAACAAATGGCAGTCAAGACGAATCAAACATGAACTCTCTACAAAACAAATGGCAGTCAAGACGAATCAAACATGAACTCTCTACAAAACAAATGGCAGTCAAGACGAATCAAACATGAACTCTCTACAAAACAAATGGCAGTCAAGACGAATCAAACATGAACTCTCTACAAAACAAATGGCAGTCAAGACGAATCAAACATGAACTCTCTACAAAACAAATGGCAGTCAAGACGAATCAAACATGAACTCTCTACAAAACAAATGGCAGTCAAGACGAATCAAACATGAACTCTCTACAAAACAAATGGCAGTCAAGACGAATCAAACATGAACTCTCTACAAAACAAATGGCAGTCAAGACGAATCAAACATGAACTCTCTACAAAACAAATGGCAGTCAAGACGAATCAAACATGAACTCTCTACGAAACAAATGTCAGTCAAGACGAATCAAACATGAACTCTCTACAAAACAAATGTCAGTCAAGACGAATCAAACATGAACTCTCTACAAAACAAATGGCAGTCAAGACGAATCAAACATGAACTCTCTACAACAGAAATGGCAGTCAAGACGACCAAGACATGAACTTTCTACAAAACAAATGGCTCACAAGACGAATCAAACATGAACTCTCTACAAAACAAATGGCAGTCAAGACGAATCAAACATGAACTCTCTACAAAACAAATGTCAGTCAAGACGAATCAAACATGAACTCTCTACAAAACAAATGGCAGTCAAGACGAATCAAACATGAACTCTCTACAAAACAAATGGCAGTCAAGACGAATCAAACATGAACTCTCTACAAAACAAATGGCAGTCAAGACGAATCAAACATGAACTCTCTACAAAACAAATGGCAGTCAAGACGAATCAAACATGAACTCTCTACGAAACAAATGTCAGTCAAGACGAATCAAACATGAACTCTCTACAAAACAAATGTCAGTCAAGACGAATCAAACATGAACTCTCTACAAAACAAATGGCAGTCAAGACGAATCAAACATGAACTCTCTACAAAACAAATGGCAGTCAAGACGAATCAAACATGAACTCTCTACAAAACAAATGGCTGTCAAGACGAATCAAACATGAACTCTCTACAAAACAAATGGCAGTCAAGACGAATCAAACATGAACTCTCTACAAAACAAATGGCAGTCAAGACGAATCAAACATGAACTCTGTACAAAACAAATGGCAGTCAAGACGAATCAGACATGAACTCTCTACGAAACAAATGGCAGTCAAGACGAATCAAACATGAACTCTCTACAAAACAAATGGCAGTCAAGACGAATCAAACATGAACTCTCTACAAAACAAATGGCTGTCAAGACGAATCAAACATGAACTCTCTACAAAACAAATGGCAGTCAAGACGAATCAAACATGAACTCTCTACGAAACAAATGGCAGTCAAGACGAATCAAACATGAACTCTCTACAAAACAAATGGCAGTCAAGACGAATCAAACATGAACTCTCTACAAAACAAATGGCTGTCAAGACGAATCAAACATGAACTCTCTACAAAACAAATGGCTGTCAAGACGAATCAAACATGAACTCTCTACAAAACAAATGGCTGTCAAGACGAATCAAACATGAACTCTCTACAAAACAAATGGCAGTCAAGACGAATCAAACATGAACTCTCTACGAAACAAATGGCAGTCAAGACGAATCAAACATGAACTCTCTACGAAACAAATGGCAGTCAAGACGAATCAAACATTAACTCTCTACAAAACAAATGGCAGTCAAGACGAATCAAACATGAACTCTCTACAAAACAAATGGCAGTCAAGACCTATCAAACATGAACTCTCTACAAAACAAATGGCTGTCAAGACGAATCAAACATGAACTCTCTACCAAACAAATGACTGTCAAGACGAATCAAACATGAACTCTCTACACAACAAATGGCAGTCAAGACCTGTCAAACATGAATTCTCTACAAAGCAAATGGCTGTCAAGACGAATCAAACATGAATTCTCTACAAAACAAATGGCTGTCAAGACGAATGAAGCATGAACTTTCTACAAAACAAATGGCTGTCAAGACGAATCAAACATGAACTTTCTACAAAACAAATGGCAGTCAAGACGAATCAAACATGAACTCTCTACAAAACTAATGACTGTCAAGACGAATGAAACATGAACTTTCTACAAAACAAATGGCAGTCAAGACGAATCAAACATGAACTCTCTACGAAACAAATGGCTGTCAAGACGAATCAAACATGAACTCTCTACAAAACAAATGGCAGTCAAGACGAATCAAACATGAACTCTCTACAAAACAAATGGCAGTCAAGACCTATCAAACATGAACTCTCTACAAAACAAATGGCTGTCAAGACGAATCAAACATGAACTCTCTACCAAACAAATGACTGTCAAGACGAATCAAACATGAACTCTCTACACAACAAATGGCAGTCAAGACCTGTCAAACATGAATTCTCTACAAAGCAAATGGCTGTCAAGACGAATCAAACATGAACTCTCTACAAAACAAATGGCAGTCAAGACCTATCAAACATGAACTCTCTACAAAACAAATAGCAGTCGTCAAGACGAATCAAACATGTACTCTCTACAAAACAAATGGCAGTCAAGACGAATCAAACATGAACTCTCTACAAAACTAATGGCAGTCAAGACGAATCAAACATGAACTTTCTACAAAACAAATGGCAGTCAAGACCTATCAAACATGAACTCTCTACAAAACAAATAGCAGTCGTCAAGACGAATCAAACATGTACTCTCTACAAAACAAATGGCAGTCAAGACGAATCAAACATGAACTCTCTACAAAACAAATGGCAGTCAAGACGAATCAAACATGAACTTTCTACAAAACAAATGGCAGTCAAGACGAATCAAACATGTACTCTCTACAAAACAAATGGCAGTCAAGACGAATCAAACATGAACTCTCTACAAAACTAATGGCTGTCAAGACGAATCAAACATGAACTCTCTACAAAACTAATGGCAGTCAAGACGAATCAAACATGAACTCTCTACAAAACAAATGGCAGTCAAGACCTATCAAACATGAACTCTCTACAAAACTAATGGCAGTCAAGACGAATCAAACATGAACTCTCTACAAAACAAATGGCAGTCAAGACCTGTCAAACATGAATTCTCTACAAAGCAAATGGCTGTCAAGACGAATCAAACATGAACTCTCTACAAAACAAATGGCAGTCAAGACCTATCAAACATGAACTCTCTACAAAACAAATAGCAGTCGTCAAGACGAATCAAACATGTACTCTCTACAAAACAAATGGCAGTCAAGACGAATCAAACATGAACTCTCTACAAAACTAATGGCAGTCAAGACGAATCAAACATGAACTTTCTACAAAACAAATGGCTGTCAAGACGAATCAAACATGAACTTTCTACAAAACAAATGGCAGTCAAGACGAATCAAACATGTACTCTCTACAAAACAAATGGCAGTCAAGACGAATCAAACATGAACTCTCTACAAAACTAATGGCTGTCAAGACGAATCAAACATGAACTCTCTACAAAACTAATGGCAGTCAAGACGAATCAAACATGAACTCTCTACAAAACAAATGGCAGTCAAGACCTATCAAACATGAACTCTCTACAAAACTAATGGCAGTCAAGACGAATCAAACATGAACTCTCTACAAAACAAATGGCAGTCAAGACGAATCAAACATGAACTCTCTACAAAACTAATGGCAGTCAAGACGAATCAAACATGAACTCTCTACAAAACAAATGGCAGTCAAGACCTATCAAACATGAACTCTCTACAAAACTAATGGCAGTCAAGACGAATCAAACATGAACTCTCTACAAAACAAATGGCAGTCAAGACCTATCAAACATGAACTCTCTACAAAACTAATGGCTGTCAAGACGAATCAAACATGAACTCTCTACAAAACAAATGGCAGTCAAGACGAATCAAACATGAACTCTCTACAAAAGAAATGGCAGTCAAGACGAATAAAACATGAACTTTCTACAAAACAAATGGCAGTCAAGACGAATCAAACATGAACTCTCTACAAAACAAATGGCAGTCAAGACCTATCAAACATGAACTCTCTACAAAACAAATGGCTGTCAAGACGAATCAAACATGAACTCTCTACAAAACAAATGGCAGTCAAGACGAATAAAACATGAACTCTCTACAAAACAAATGGCAGTCAAGACGAATAAAACATGAACTCTCTACAAAACAAATGACTGTCAAGACGAATGAAGCATGAACTTTCTACAAAACAAATGACAGTCAAGACGAATCAAACATGAACTCTCTACAAAACAAATGGCTGTCAAGACGAATCAAACATGAACTCTCTACAAAACAAATGGCAGTCAAGACGAATCAAACATGAACTCTCTACAAAACTAATGGCAGTCAAGACGAATCAAACATGAACTCTCTACAAAACAAATGGCAGTCAAGACCTATCAAACATGAACTCTCTACAAAACTAATGGCAGTCAAGACGAATCAAACATGAACTCTCTACAAAACAAATGGCAGTCAAGACGAATCAAACATGAACTCTCTACAAAACTAATGGCAGTCAAGACGAATCAAACATGAACTCTCTACAAAACAAATGGCAGTCAAGACCTATCAAACATGAACTCTCTACAAAACTAATGGCAGTGAAGACGAATCAAACATGAACTCTCTACAAAACAAATGGCAGTCAAGACCTATCAAACATGAACTCTCTACAAAACTAATGGCTGTCAAGACGAATCAAACATGAACTCTCTACAAAACAAATGGCAGTCAAGACGAATCAAACATGAACTCTCTACAAAAGAAATGGCAGTCAAGACGAATAAAACATGAACTTTCTACAAAACAAATGGCAGTCAAGACGAATCAAACATGAACTCTCTACAAAACAAATGGCAGTCAAGACCTATCAAACATGAACTCTCTACAAAACAAATGGCTGTCAAGACGAATCAAACATGAACTCTCTACAAAACAAATGGCAGTCAAGACGAATAAAACATGAACTCTCTACAAAACAAATGGCAGTCAAGACGAATAAAACATGAACTCTCTACAAAACAAATGGCTGTCAAGACGAATCAAACATGAACTCTCTACAAAACAAATGGCAGTCAAGACGAATGAAGCATGAACTCTCAACAAAACAAATGGCTGTCAAGACGAATCAAACATGAACTCTCTACAAAACAAATGGCAGTCAAGAGGAATCAAACATGAACTCTCTACAAAACAAATGGCTGTCAAGACGAATCAAACATGAACTCTCTACAAAACAAATGGTTGTCAAGACCAATCAAACATGAACTCTCTACAAAACAAATGGCTCACAAGACGAATCAAACATGAACTCTCTACAAAGAAAAATGGCAGTCAAGACGAACCAAACATGAACCCTCTACAAAACATGGCTGTCAAGAAGAATCAAACATTAACTCTCTACAAGACAAATGGCTGTCAAGACGAATCAAATATGAACTATCTACAAAACTAATGGCTGTCAAGACGAATCAAACATGAACTCTGTACAAAACAAATGGCAGTCAAAACCAATCAAACATGAACTCTCTACAAAACAAATGGCAGTCAAGACGAATCAAACATGAACTCTCTACGAAACAAATGGCAGTCAAGACGAATCAAACATGAACTCTCTACAAAAGAAATGTCAGTCAAGACCTATCAAACATGAACTCTCTACAAAACAAAAGGCAGTCAAGACGAATCAAACATGAACTCTCTACAAAACAAATGGCAGTCAAGACGAATAAAACATAAACTTTCTACAAAACAAATGGCAGTCAAGACGAATCAAACATGAACTCTCTACAAAACAAATGGCTGTCAAGACCTATCAAACATGAACTCTCTACAAAACAAATGGCTGTCAAGACGAATCAAACATGAACTCTCTACCAAACAAATGACTGTCAAGACGAATCAAACATGAACTCTCTACAAAACAAATGGCAGTCAAGACCTGTCAAACATGAATTCTCTACAAAGCAAATGGCTGTCAAGACGAATCAAACATGAACTCTCTACAAAACAAATGGCAGTCAAGACCTATCAAACATGAACTCTCTACAAAACAAATGGTTGTCAAGACGAATCAAACATGAACTCTCTACAAAACAAATAGCAGTCGTCAAGACGAATCAAACATGAACTCTCTACAAAACAAATGGCAGTCAAGCCGAATCAAACATGAACTCTCTACAAAACAAATGGCAGTCAAGACGAATCAAACATGAACTCTCTACAACAGAAATGGCAGTCAAGACGACCAAGACATGAACTCTCTACAAAACAAATGGCTGTCAAGACGAATCAAACATGAACTCTCTACAAAACAAATGGCAGTCAAGACGAATCAAACATGAACTCTCTACAAAACAAATGGCAGTCAAGATGAATAAAACATGAACTTTCTACAAAACAAATGGCAGTCAAGACGAATCAAACATGAACTCTCTACAAAACAAATGGCAGTCAAGACCTATCAAACATGAACTCTCTACAAAACAAATGGCTGTCAAGACGAATCAAACATGAACTCTCTACAAAACAAATGGCTCACAAGACGAATCAAACATGAACTCTCTACAAAACAAATGGCAGTCAAGACCTGTCAAACATGAATTCTCTACAAAACAAATGGCTGTCAAGACGAATCAAACATGAACTCTCTTCAAAAGAAATGGCTGTCAAGACCTATCAAACATGAACTCTCTACAAAACAAATGGCTGTCAAGACGAATCAAACATGAACTCTCTACACAACAAATGGCAGTCAAGACGAATCAAACATGAATTCTACAAAGCAAATGGTTGTCAAGACCAATCAAACATGAACTCTCTACAAAACAAATGGCTCACAAGACGAATCAAACATGAACTCTCTACAAAGAAAAATGGCAGTCAAGACGAACCAAACATGAACCCTCTACAAAACATGGCTGTCAAAAAGAATCAAACATTAACTCTCTACAAGACAAATGGCTGTCAAGACGAATCAAATATGAACTATCTACAAAACTAATGGCTGTCAAGACGAATCAAACATGAACTCTGTACAAAACAAATGGCAGTCAAAACCAATCAAACATGAACTCTCTACAAAACAAATGGCAGTCAAGACGAATCAAACATGAACTCTCTACGAAACAAATGGCAGTCAAGACGAATCAAACATGAACTCTCTACAAAAGAAATGTCAGTCAAGACCTATCAAACATGAACTCTCTACAAAACAAAAGGCAGTCAAGACGAATCAAACATGAACTCTCTACAAAACAAATGGCAGTCAAGACGAATAAAACATAAACTTTCTACAAAACAAATGGCAGTCAAGACGAATCAAACATGAACTCTCTACAAAACAAATGGCTGTCAAGACCTATCAAACATGAACTCTCTACAAAACAAATGGCTGTCAAGACGAATCAAACATGAACTCTCTACCAAACAAATGACTGTCAAGACGAATCAAACATGAACTCTCTACAAAACAAATGGCAGTCAAGACCTGTCAAACATGAATTCTCTACAAAGCAAATGGCTGTCAAGACGAATCAAACATGAACTCTCTACAAAACAAATGGCTGTCAAGACCTATCAAACATGAACTCTCTACAAAACAAATGGTTGTCAAGACGAATCAAACATGAACTCTCTACAAAACAAATGGCAGTCAAGACCTATCAAACATGAACTCTCTACAAAACAAATGGTTGTCAAGACGAATCAAACATGAACTCTCTACAAAACAAATAGCAGTCGTCAAGACGAATCAAACATGAACTCTCTACAAAACAAATGGCAGTCAAGCCGAATCAAACATGAACTCTCTACAAAACAAATGGCAGTCAAGACGACCAAGACATGAACTCTCTACAAAACAAATGGCTGTCAAGACGAATCAAACATGAACTCTCTACAAAACAAATGGCAGTCAAGACGAATCAAACATGAACTCTCTACAAAACAAATGGCAGTCAAGATGAATAAAACATGAACTTTCTACAAAACAAATGGCTGTCAAGACGAATCAAACATGAACTTTCTACAAAACAAATGGCAGTCAAGACGAATCAAACATGTACTCTCTACAAAACAAATGGCAGTCAAGACGAATCAAACATGAACTCTCTACAAAACAAATGGCAGTCAAGACGAATCAAACATGAACTTTCTACAAAACAAATGGCAGTCAAGACGAATCAAACATGAACTCTCTACAAAACAAATGGCAGTCAAGACGAATCAAACATGAACTCTCTACAAAACTAATGACTGTCAAGACCTGTCAAACATGAACTCTCTACAAAACAAATGGCAGTCAAGACCTATCAAACATGAACTCTCTACAAAACTAATGGCAGTCAAGACGAATCAAACATGAACTCTCTACAAAACAAATGGCAGTCAAGACGAATCAAACATGAACTCTCTACAAAACTAATGGCAGTCAAGACGAATCAAACATGAACTCTCTACAAAACAAATGGCAGTCAAGACCTATCAAACATGAACTCTCTACAAAACTAATGGCAGTCAAGACGAATCAAACATGAACTCTCTACAAAACAAATGGCAGTCAAGACCTATCAAACATGAACTCTCTACAAAACTAATGGCTGTCAAGACGAATCAAACATGAACTCTCTACAAAACAAATGGCAGTCAAGACGAATCAAACATGAACTCTCTACAAAAGAAATGGCAGTCAAGACGAATAAAACATGAACTTTCTACAAAACAAATGGCAGTCAAGACGAATCAAACATGAACTCTCTACAAAACAATTGGCAGTCAAGACCTATCAAACATGAACTCTCTACAAAACAAATGGCTGTCAAGACGAATCAAACATGAACTCTCTACAAAACAAATGGCAGTCAAGACGAATAAAACATGAACTCTCTACAAAACAAATGGCAGTCAAGACGAATAAAACATGAACTCTCTACAAAACAAATGGCTGTCAAGACGAATCAAACATTAACTCTCTACAAAACAAATGGCAGTCAAGACGAATGAAGCATGAACTCTCAACAAAACAAATGGCTGTCAAGACGAATCAAACATGAACTCTCTACAAAACAAATGGCAGTCAAGAGGAATCAAACATGAACTCTCTACAAAACAAATGGCTGTCAAGACGAATCAAACATGAACTCTCTACAAAACAAATGGTTGTCAAGACCAATCAAACATGAACTCTCTACAAAACAAATGGCTCACAAGACGAATCAAACATGAACTCTCTACAAAGAAAAATGGCAGTCAAGACGAACCAAACATGAACCCTCTACAAAACATGGCTGTCAAGAAGAATCAAACATTAACTCTCTACAAGACAAATGGCTGTCAAGACGAATCAAACATGAACTCTGTACAAAACAAATGGCAGTCAAAACCAATCAAACATGAACTCTCTACAAAACAAATGGCAGTCAAGACGAATCAAACATGAACTCTCTACGAAACAAATGGCAGTCAAGACGAATCAAACATGAACTCTCTACAAAAGAAATGTCAGTCAAGACCTATCAAACATGAACTCTCTACAAAACAAAAGGCAGTCAAGACGAATCAAACATGAACTCTCTACAAAACAAATGGCAGTCAAGACGAATAAAACATAAACTTTCTACAAAACAAATGGCAGTCAAGACGAATCAAACATGAACTCTCTACAAAACAAATGGCTGTCAAGACCTATCAAACATGAACTCTCTACAAAACAAATGGCTGTCAAGACGAATCAAACATGAACTCTCTACCAAACAAATGACTGTCAAGACGAATCAAACATGAACTCTCTACAAAACAAATGGCAGTCAAGACCTGTCAAACATGAATTCTCTACAAAGCAAATGGCTGTCAAGACGAATCAAACATGAACTCTCTACAAAACAAATGGCAGTCAAGACCTATCAAACATGAACTCTCTACAAAACAAATGGTTGTCAAGACGAATCAAACATGAACTCTCTACAAAACAAATAGCAGTCGTCAAGACGAATCAAACATGAACTCTCTACAAAACAAATGGCAGTCAAGCCGAATCAAACATGAACTCTCTACAAAACAAATGGCAGTCAAGACGAATCAAACATGAACTCTCTACAACAGAAATGGCAGTCAAGACGACCAAGACATGAACTCTCTACAAAACAAATGGCTGTCAAGACGAATCAAACATGAACTCTCTACAAAACAAATGGCAGTCAAGACGAATCAAACATGAACTCTCTACAAAACAAATGGCAGTCAAGATGAATAAAACATGAACTTTCTACAAAACAAATGGCAGTCAAGACGAATCAAACATGAACTCTCTACAAAACAAATGGCAGTCAAGACCTATCAAACATGAACTCTCTACAAAACAAATGGCTGTCAAGACGAATCAAACATGAACTCTCTACAAAACAAATGGCTCACAAGACGAATCAAACATGAACTCTCTACAAAACAAATGGCAGTCAAGACCTGTCAAACATGAATTCTCTACAAAACAAATGGCTGTCAAGACGAATCAAACATGAACTCTCTTCAAAAGAAATGGCTGTCAAGACCTATCAAACATGAACTCTCTACAAAACAAATGGCTGTCAAGACGAATCAAACATGAACTCTCTACACAACAAATGGCAGTCAAGACGAATCAAACATGAATTCTACAAAGCAAATGGTTGTCAAGACCAATCAAACATGAACTCTCTACAAAACAAATGGCTCACAAGACGAATCAAACATGAACTCTCTACAAAGAAAAATGGCAGTCAAGACGAACCAAACATGAACCCTCTACAAAACATGGCTGTCAAGAAGAATCAAACATTAACTCTCTACAAGACAAATGGCTGTCAAGACGAATCAAATATGAACTATCTACAAAACTAATGGCTGTCAAGACGAATCAAACATGAACTCTGTACAAAACAAATGGCAGTCAAAACCAATCAAACATGAACTCTCTACAAAACAAATGGCAGTCAAGACGAATCAAACATGAACTCTCTACGAAACAAATGGCAGTCAAGACGAATCAAACATGAACTCTCTACAAGACAAATGGCTGTCAAGACGAATCAAACATGAACTCTCTACAAAAGAAATGTCAGTCAAGACGAATCAAACATGAACTCTCTACAAAACAAAAGGCAGTCAAGACGAATCAAACATGAACTCTCTACAAAACAAATGGCAGTCAAGACGAATAAAACATAAACTTTCTACAAAACAAATGGCAGTCAAGACGAATCAAACATGAACTCTCTACAAAACAAATGGCTGTCAAGACCTATCAAACATGAACTCTCTACAAAACAAATGGCTGTCAAGACGAATCAAACATGAACTCTCTACCAAACAAATGACTGTCAAGACGAATCAAACATGAACTCTCTACAAAACAAATGGCAGTCAAGACCTGTCAAATATGAATTCTCTACAAAGCAAATGGCTGTCAAGACGAATCAAACATGAACTCTCTACAAAACAAATGGCAGCCAAGACCTATCAAACATGAACTCTCTACAAAACAAATGGTTGTCAAGACGAATCAAACATGAACTCTCTACAAAACAAATAGCAGTCGTCAAGACGAATCAAACATGAACTCTCTACAAAACAAATGGCAGTCAAGCCGAATCAAACATGAACTCTCTACAAAACAAATGGCAGTCAAGACGAATCAAACATGAACTCTCTACAACAGAAATGGCAGTCAAGACGACCAAGACATGAACTCTCTACAAAACAAATGGCTGTCAAGACGAATCAAACATGAACTCTCTACAAAACAAATGGCAGTCAAGACGAATCAAACATGAACTCTCTACAAAACAAATGGCAGTCAAGATGAATAAAACATGAACTTTCTACAAAACAAATGGCAGTCAAGACGAATCAAACATGAACTCTCTACAAAACAAATGGCAGTCAAGACCTATCAAACATGAACTCTCTACAAAACAAATGGCTGTCAAGACGAATCAAACATGAACTCTCTACAAAACAAATGGCTCACAAGACGAATCAAACATGAACTCTCTACAAAACAAATGGCAGTCAAGACCTGTCAAACATGAATTCTCTACAAAACAAATGGCTGTCAAGACGAATCAAACATGAACTCTCTTCAAAACAAATGGCAGTCAAGACCAATCAAACATGAACTCTCTACAAAACAAATGACTGTCAAGACGAATCAAACATGAACTCTCTACAAAAAATAGCAGTCGTCAAGACGAATCAAACATGAACTCTCTACAAAACAAATGGCTGTCAAGACGAATCAAACATGAACTCTCTACAAAACAAATGGCAGTCAAGACGAATCAAACATGAACTTTCTACAAAACAAATGTTTGTCAAGACGAATCAAACATGAACTCTCTACAAAACAAATGTTTGTCAAGACGAATCAAACATGAACTCTCTACAAAACAAATGGCTGTCAAGACGAATCATACATGAACTCTCTACACAACAAATGGCAGTCAAGACGAATCAAACATGAACTCTACAAAGCAAATGGTTGTCAAGACGAATCAAACATGAACTCTCTACAAAACAAATGGCAGTCAAGACGAATCAGACATGAAATCTCTACAAAACAAATGGCAGTCAAGACGAATCAAACATGAACTCTCTACAAAACAAATGACTGTCAAGACGAATCAAACATGAACTCTCTACAAAACTAATGACTGTCAAGACGAATCAAACATGAACTCTCTACAAAACAAATGGCAGTCAAGAAGAATCAGACATGAACTCTCTACAAAACAAATGGCAGTCAAGACGAATCAAACATGAACTCTCTACAAAACAAATGGCAGTCAAGACGAATAAAACATGAACTTTCTACAAAACAAATGGCAGTCAAGACGAATCAAACATGAACTCTCTACAACAGAAATGGCAGTCAAGACGAATAAAACATGAACTTTCTACAAAACAAATGGCAGTCAAGACCAATCAAACATGAACTCTCTACAAAGAAAAATGGCAGTCAAGACGAACCAAACATGAACCCTCTACAAAACATGGCTGTCAAGAAGAATCAAACATTAACTCTCTACAAGACAAATGGCTGTCAAGACGAATCAAATATGAACTATCTACAAAACTAATGGCTGTCAAGACGAATCAAACATGAACTCTGTACAAAACAAATGGCAGTCAAAACCAATCAAACATGAACTCTCTACAAAACAAATGGCAGTCAAGACGAATCAAACATGAACTCTCTACGAAACAAATGGCAGTCAAGACGAATCAAACATGAACTCTCTACAAAACAAAAGGCAGTCAAGACGAATCAAACTTGAACTCTCTACAAAACAAATGGCAGTCAAGACGAATAAAACATAAACTTTCTACAAAACAAATGGCAGTCAAGACGAATCAAACATGAACTCTCTACAAAACAAATGGCTGTCAAGACCTATCAAACATGAACTCTCTACAAAACAAATGGCTGTCAAGACGAATCAAACATGAACTCTCTACCAAACAAATGACTGTCAAGACGAATCAAACATGAACTCTCTACAAAACAAATGGAAGTCAAGACCTGTCAAACATGAATTCTCTACAAAGCAAATGGCTGTCAAGACGAATCAAACATGAACTCTCTACAAAACAAATGGCAGTCAAGACCTATCAAACATGAACTCTCTACAAAACAAATGGTTGTCAAGACGAATCAAACATGAACTCTCTACAAAACAAATAGCAGTCGTCAAGACGAATCAAACATGAACTCTCTACAAAACAAATGGCAGTCAAGCCGAATCAAACATGAACTCTCTACAAAACAAATGGCAGTCAAGACCTATCAAACATGAACTCTCTACAAAACAAATGGCAGTCAAGACGAATCAAACATGAACTCTCTACAACAGAAATGGCAGTCAAGACGACCAAGACATGAACTCTCTACAAAACAAATGGCTGTCAAGACGAATCAAACATGAACTCTCTACAAAACAAATGGCAGTCAAGACGAATCAAACATGAACTCTCTACAAAACAAATGGCAGTCAAGATGAATAAAACATGAACTTTCTACAAAACAAATGGCAGTCAAGACGAATCAAACATGAACTCTCTACAAAACAAATGGCAGTCAAGACCTATCAAACATGAACTCTCTACAAAACAAATGGCTGTCAAGACGAATCAAACATGAACTCTCTACAAAACAAATGGCTCACAAGACGAATCAAACATGAACTCTCTACAAAACAAATGGCAGTCAAGACCTGTCAAACATGAATTCTCTACAAAACAAATGGCTGTCAAGACGAATCAAACATGAACTCTCTTCAAAACAAATGGCAGTCAAGACCAATCAAACATGAACTCTCTACAAAACAAATGACTGTCAAGACGAATCAAACATGAACTCTGTACAAAAAATAGCAGTCGTCAAGACGAATCAAACATGAACTCTCTACAAAACAAATGGCAGTCAAGACGAATTAAACATGAACTCTCTACAAAACAAATGGCTGTCAAGACCAATCAAACATGAACTCTCTACAACAGAAATGGCAGTCAAGACGACTAAGACATGAACTCTCTACAAAACAAATGGTTGTGAAGACGAATCAAACATGAACTCTTTACAAAACAAATGGCAGTCAAGACGAATCAAACATGAACTTTCTACAAAACAAATGGCAGTCAAGACGAATCAAACATGAACTGTCTACAAAACAAATGGTTGTGAAGACGAATCAAACATGAACTCTTTACAAAACAAATGATTGTCAAGACGAATCAAACATGAACTCTCTACAAAACAAATGGCAGTCAAGACGAATCAAACATGAACTGTCTACAAAACAAATGGCTGTCAAGACGAATCAAACATGAACTCTCTACAAAACAAATGGCTGTCAAGACGAATCAAACATGAACTCTCTACAAAACAAATGGCTGTCAAGACGAATCAAACATGAACTCTCTACAAAACAAATGTTTGTCAAGACGAATCAAACATGAACTTTCTACAACACAAATGGCAGTCAAGACGAATCAAACATGAACTCTCTACAAAACAAATGGCTGTCAAGACGAATCAAACATGAACTCTCTACAAAACAAATGGCAGTCAAGACGAATCAAACATGAACTCTCTACAAAACAAATGGCTGTCAAGACGAATCAAACATGAACTCTCTACAACAGAAATGGCAGTCAAGATGACTAAGACATGAACTCTCTACAAAACAAATGGTTGTCAAGACGAATCAAACATGAACTCTCTACAAAACAAATGGCAGTCAAGACGAATCAAACATGAACTCTCTACAAAACAAATGTTTGTCAAGACGAATCAAACATGAACTCTCTACAAAACAAATGTTTGTCAAGACGAAGCAAACATGAACTCTCTACAAAACAAATGTTTGTCAAGACGAATCAAACATGAACTCTCTACAAAACAAATGGCTGTCAAGACGAATCATACATGAACTCTCTACACAACAAATGGCAGTCAAGACGAATCAAACATGAACTCTACAAAGCAAATGGTTGTCAAGACGAATCAAACATGAACTCTCTACAAAACAAATGGTTCACAAGACGTATCAAACATGAACTCTCTACAAAACAAATGGCAGTCAAGACGAATCAGACATGAAATCTCTACAAAACAAATGGCAGTCAAGACGAATCAAACATGAACTCTCTACAAAACAAATGGCAGTCAAGACGAATCAAACATGAACTCTCTACAAAACTAATGATTGTCAAGACGAATCAAACATGAACTCTCTACAAAACAAATGGCAGTCAAGAAGAATCAGACATGAACTCTCTACAAAACAAATGGCAGTCAAGACGAATCAAACATGAACTCTCTACAAAACAAATGGCAGTCAAGACGAATAAAACATGAACTTTCTACAAAACAAATGGCAGTCAAGACCAATCAAACATGAACTCTCTACAAAACTAATGATTGTCAAGACGAATCAAACATGAACTCTCTACAAAACAAATGGCAGTCAAGACGAATCAAACATGAACTCTCTACAAAACAAATGGCAGTCAAGACGAATAAAACATGAACTTTCTACAAAGCAAATGGCAGTCAAGACCTATCAAACATGAACTCTCTACAAAACAAATGGCTGTCAAGACGAACCAAACATGAACTCTCTACAAAACAAATGGCTCTCAAGACGAATCAAACATGAACTCTCTACAAAACAAATGGCTGTCAAGACCTATCAAACATGAACTCTCTACAAAACAAATGGCTGTCAAGACGAATCAAACATGAACTCTCTACCAAACAAATGACTGTCAAGACGAATCAAACATGAACTCTCTACACAACAAATGGCAGTCAAGACGAATCAAACATGAACTCTCTACAAAACAAATGGCAGTCAAGACCTATCAAACATGAACTCTCTACAAAGCAAATGGTTGTCAAGACGAATCAAAAATGAACTCTCTACAAAACAAATGGCTCACAAGACGAATCAAACATGAACTCTCTTCAAAACAAATGGCAGTCAAGACGAATCAAACATGAACTCTCTACAAAACAAATGGCAGTCAAGACGAATCAAACATGAACTCTCTACAAGACAAATGGCTGTCAAGACGAATCAAACATGAACTCTCTACAAAACAAATGGCTGTCAAGACGAATCAAACATGAACTCTCTACAAAACAAATAGCAGTCAAGACGAATCAAACATGAACTCTCTACAAAACAAATGGCAGTCAAGACCTATCAAACATGAACTCTCTACAAAACAAATGGCTGTCAAGACGAATCAAACATGAACTCTCTACAAAACTAATGACTGTCAAGACGAATCAAACATGAACTCTCTACAAAACAAATGGCTGTCAAGACGAATCAAACATGAACTCTCTTCAAAAGAAATGGCTGTCAAGACCTATCAAACATGAACTCTCTACAAAACAAATGGCAGTCAAGACCTATCAAACATGAACTCTCTACAAAACAAATGGCTGTCAAGACGAATCAAACATGAACTCTCTAGAAACCAAATGGCTCTCAAGACGAATCAAACATGAACTCTCTACAAAACAAATAGCAGTCAAGACGAATCAAACATGAACTCTCTACAAAACAAATGGCAGTCAAGACCTATCAAACATGAACTCTCTACAAAACAAATGGCTGTCAAGACGAATCAAACATGAACTCTCTAGAAACCAAATGGCTCTCAAGACGAATCAAACATGAACTCTCTACAAAACAAATGGCAGTCAAGACGAATCAAACATGAACTCTCTACAAAACAAATGGCAGTCAAGACGAATCAAACATGAACTCTCTACAAAACAAATGGCAGTCAAGACGAATCAAACATGAACTCTCTACAAAAGAAATGGCTGTCAAGACCTATCAAACATGAACTCTCTACAAAACAAATGGCTGTCAAGACGAATCAAACATGAACTCTCTACACAACAAATGGCAGTCAAGACGAATCAAACATGAACTCTACAAAGCAAATGGTTGTCAAGACCAATCAAACATGAACTCTCTACAAAACAAATGGCTCACAAGACGAATCAAACATGAACTCTCTACAAAGAAAAATGGCAGTCAAGACGAACCAAACATGAACCCTCTACAAAACATGGCTGTCAAGAAGAATCAAACATTAACTCTCTACAAGACAAATGGCTGTCAAGACGAATCAAATATGAACTATCTACAAAACTAATGGCTGTCAAGACGAATCAAACATGAACTCTGTACAAAACAAATGGCAGTCAAAACCAATCAAACATGAACTCTCTACAAAACAAATGGCAGTCAAGACGAATCAAACATGAACTCTCTACAAGACAAATGGCTGTCAAGACGAATCAAACATGAACTCTCTACAAAACAAATGGCTGTCAAGACGAATCAAACATGAACTCTCTACAAAACAAATAGCAGTCAAGACGAATCAAACATGAACTCTCTACAAAACAAATGGCAGTCAAGACCTATCAAACATGAACTCTCTACAAAACAAATGGCTGTCAAGACGAATCAAACATGAACTCTCTAGAAACCAAATGGCTCTCAAGACGAATCAAACATGAACTCTCTACAAAACAAATGGCAGTCAAGACCAATCAAACATGAACTCTCTACAAAACAAATGGCAGTCAAGACGAATGAAGCATGAACTCTCAACAAAACAAATGGCTGTCAAGACGAATCAAACATGAACTCTCTTCAAAAGAAATGGCTGTCAAGACCTATCAAACATGAACTCTCTACAAAACAAATGGCTGTCAAGACGAATCAAACATGAACTCTCTACACAACAAATGGCAGTCAAGACGAATCAAACATGAACTCTACAAAGCAAATGGTTGTCAAGACCAATCAAACATGAACTCTCTACAAAACAAATGGCTCACAAGACGAATCAAACATGAACTCTCTACAAAGAAAAATGGCAGTCAAGACGAACCAAACATGAACCCTCTACAAAACATGGCTGTCAAGAAGAATCAAACATTAACTCTCTACAAGACAAATGGCTGTCAAGACGAATCAAATATGAACTATCTACAAAACTAATGGCTGTCAAGACGAATCAAACATGAACTCTGTACAAAACAAATGGCAGTCAAAACCAATCAAACATGAACTCTCTACAAAACAAATGGCAGTCAAGACGAATCAAACATGAACTCTCTACGAAACAAATGGCAGTCAAGACGAATCAAACATGAACTCTCTACAAAAGAAATGTCAGTCAAGACGAATCAAACATGAACTCTCTACAAAACAAAAGGCAGTCAAGACGAATCAAACATGAACTCTCTACAAAACAAATGGCAGTCAAGACGAATAAAACATGAACTCTCTACAAAAGAAATGTCAGTCAAGACCTATCAAACATGAACTCTCTACAAAACAAAAGGCAGTCAAGACGAATCAAACATGAACTCTCTACAAAACAAATGGCAGTCAAGACGAATAAAACATAAACTTTCTACAAAACAAATGGCAGTCAAGACGAATCAAACATGAACTCTCTACAAAACAAATGGCTGTCAAGACCTATCAAACATGAACTCTCTACAAAGCAAATGGCTGTCAAGACGAATCAAACATGAACTCTCTACCAAACAAATGACTGTCAAGACGAATCAAACATGAACTCTCTACAAAACAAATGGCAGTCAAGACCTGTCAAACATGAATTCTCTACAAAGCAAATGGCTGTCAAGACGAATCAAACATGAACTCTCTACAAAACAAATGGCAGTCAAGACCTATCAAACATGAACTCTCTACAAAACAAATGGTTGTCAAGACGAATCAAACATGAACTCTCTACAAAACAAATAGCAGTCGTCAAGACGAATCAAACATGAACTCTCTACAAAACAAATGGCAGTCAAGCCGAATCAAACATGAACTCTCTACAAAACAAATGGCAGTCAAGACGAATCAAACATGAACTCTCTACAAAAAAATGGCAGTCAAGACGAATCAAACATGAACTCTCTACAAAACAAATGGCAGTCAAGATGAATAAAACATGAACTTTCTACAAAACAAATGGCAGTCAAGACGAATCAAACATGAACTCTCTACAAAACAAATGACAGTCAAGACCTATCAAACATGAACTTTCTACAAAACAAATGGCTGTCAAGACGAATCAAACATGAACTCTCTACAAAACAAATGGCTGTCAAGACGAATCAAACATGAACTCTCTACAAAACAAATGGCAGTCAAGACGACCAAGACATGAACTCTCTACAAAACAAATGGCTGTCAAGACGAATCAAACATGAACTCTCTACAAAACAAATGGCAGTCAAGACGAATCAAACATGAACTCTCTACAAAACAAATGGCAGTCAAGATGAATAAAACATGAACTTTCTACAAAACAAATGGCAGTCAAGACGAATCAAACATGAACTCTCTACAAAACAAATGGCAGTCAAGACCTATCAAACATGAACTTTCTACAAAACAAATGGCTGTCAAGACGAATCCAACATGAACTCTCTACAAAACAAATGGCTCACAAGACGAATCAAACATGAACTCTCTACAAAACAAATGGCAGTCAAGACCTGTCAAACATGAATTCTCTACAAAACAAATGGCTGTCAAGACGAATCAAACATGAACTCTCTTCAAAACAAATGGCAGTCAAGACCAATCAAACATGAACTCTCTACAAAACAAATGACTGTCAAGACGAATCAAACATGAACTCTCTACAAAAAATGGCAGTCGTCAAGACGAATCAAACATGAACTCTCTACAAAACAAATGGCAGTCAAGACGAATCAAACATGAACTTTCTACAACACAAATGGCAGTCAAGACGAATCAAACATGAACTCTCTACAAAACAAATGGCTGTCAAGACGAATCAAACATGAACTCCCTACAACAGAAATGGCAGTCAAGATGACTAAGACATGAACTCTCTACAAAACAAATGGTTGTCAAGACGAATCAAACATGAACTCTCTACAAAACAAATGGCAGTCAAGACGAATCAAACATGAACTGTCTACAAAAAAATGGCAGTCAAGATGACTAAGACATGAACTCTCTACAAAACAAATGGTTGTCAAGAAGAATCAAACATGAACTCTCTTCAAAAGAAATGGCAGTCAAGACGAATCAAACATGAACTCTCTACAAAACAAATGTTTGTCAAGACGAATCAAACATGAACTCTCTACAAAACAAATGTTTGTCAAGACGAATCAAACATGAACTCTCTACAAAACAAATGTTTGTCAAGACGAATCAAACATGAACTCTCTACAAAACAAATGGCTTTCAAGACGAATCATACATGAACTCTCTACACAACAAATGGCAGTCAAGACGAATCAAACATGAACTCTACAAAGCAAATGGTTGTCAAGACGAATCAAACATGAACTCTCTACAAAACAAATGGTTCACAAGACGTATCAAACATGAACTCTCTACAAAACAAATGGCAGTCAAGACGAATCAGACATGAAATCTCTACAAAACAAATGGCAGTCAAGACGAATCAAACATGAACTCTCTACAAAACAAATGGCAGTCAAGACGAATCAAACATGAACTCTCTACAAAACTAATGACTGTCAAGACGAATCAAACATGAACTCTCTACAAAACAAATGGCAGTCAAGAAGAGTCAGACATGAACTCTCTACAAAACAAATGGCAGTCAAGACGAATCAAACATGAACTCTCTACAAAACAAATGGCAGTCAAGACGAATAAAACATGAACTTTCTACAAAACAAATGGCAGTCAAGACGAATCAAACATGAACTCTCTACAAAGCAAATGGCAATCAAGACCTATCAAACATGAACTCTCTACAAAACAAATGGCTGTCAAGACGAATCAAACATGAACTCTCTACAAAACAAATGGCTCTCAAGACGAATCAAACATGAACTCTCTACAAAGCAAATGGCAGTCAAGACCTGTCAAACATGAACTCTCTAGAAAAGAAATGGCAGTCAAGAGGAATGAAGCATGAACTCTCAACAAAACAAATGGCTGTCAAGACGAATCAAACATGAACTCTCTTCAAAAGAAATGGCTGTCAAGACCTATCAAACATGAACTCTCTACAAAACAAATGGCTGTCAAGACGAATCAAACATGAACTCTCTGCACAACAAATGGCAGTCAAGACGAATCAAACATGAACTCTACAAAGCAAATGGTTGTCAAGACCAATCAAACATGAACTCTCTACAAAACAAATGGCTCACAAGACCAATCAAACATGAACTCTCTACAAAGAAAAATGGCAGTCAAGACGAATCAAACATGAACCCTCTACAAAACAAATGGCTGTCAAGAAGAATCAAACATTAACTCTCTACAAAACAAATGGCTGTCAAGACCAATCAAATATGAACTATCTACAAAACAAATGGCAGTCAAGACGAATCAAACATGAACTCTCTACAAAACAAATGGCTGTCAAGACGAATCAAACATGAACTCTGTACAAAACAAATGGCAGTCAAGACCAATCAAACATGAACTCTCTACAAAACAAATGGCAGTCAAGACGAATCAAACAGGAACTCTCTACGAAAAAAATGGCAGTCAAGACGAATCAAACATGAACTCTCTACAAAAGAAATGTCAGTCAAGACCTATCAAACATGAACTCTCTACAAAACAAAAGGCAGTCAAGACGAATCAAACATGAACTCTCTACAAAACAAATGGCAGTCAAGACGAATAAAACATAAACTTTCTACAAAACAAATGGCAGTCAAGACGAATCAAACATCAACTCTCTACAAAACAAATGGCTGTCAAGACCTATCAAACATGAACTCTCTACAAAGAAAAATGGCAGTCAAGACGAATCAAACATGAACCCTCTACAAAACAAATGGCTGTCAAGAAGAATCAAACATTAACTCTCTACAAAACAAATGGCTGTCAAGACGAATCAAATATGAACTATCTACAAAACAAATGGCAGTCAAGAAGAATCAAACATGAACTCTCTACAAAACAAATGACTGTCAAGACGAATCAAACATGAACTCTCTACAAAACAAATGTTTGTCAAGACGAATCAAACATGAACTCTCTACAAAACAAATGGCTGTGAAGACGAATCAAACATGAACTCTCTACAAAACAAATGGCTGTCAAGACGAATCAAACATGAACTCTCTACAAAACAAATGTTTGTCAAGACGAATCAAACATGAACTGTTTACAAAACAAATGGCTGTCAAGACGAATCAAACATGAACTCTCTTCAAAAGAAATGGCAGTCAAGACGAATCAAGCATGAACTCTCTACAAAACAAATGGCAGTCAAGACGAATCAAACATGAACTCTCTACAAAACAAATGTTTGTCAAGACGAATCAAACATGAACTCTCTACAAAACAAATGTTTGTCAAGACGAATCAAGCATGAACTCTCTACAAAACAAATGGCTGTCAAGACGAATCAAACATGAACTCTCTACACAACAAATGGCAGTCAAGACGAATCAAACATGAACTCTACAAAGCAAATGGTTGTCAAGACGAATCAAACATGAACTCTCTACAAAAAAAATGGCTCACAAGACGTATCAAACATGAACTCTCTACAAAACAAATGGCAGTCAAGACGAATCAAACATGAACCTTCTACAAAACAAATGGCTGTCAAAAAGAATCAAACATGAACTCTCTACAAAACAAATGGCTGTCAAGACAAATCAAATATGAACTCCCTACAAAACAAATGGCAGTCAAGACGAATCAGACATGAACTCTCTACAAAAGAAATGGCAGTCAAGACGAATCAAACATGAACTCTCTACAACAGAAATGGCAGTCAAGACGAATCAAACATGAACTCTCTACAAAACTAATGACTGTCAAGACGAATCAAACATGAACTCTCTACAAAACAAATGGCAGTCAAGACGAATCAAACATGAACTCTCTACAAAACTAATGACTGTCAAGACGAATCAAACATGAACTCTCTACAAAACAAATGGCAGTCAAGACCTATCAAACATGAACTCTCTACAAAACAAATGGCAGTCAAGACGAATCAGACATGAACTCTCTACAAAACAAATGGCAGTCAAGACGAATCAAACATGAACTCTCTACAAAACTAATGACTGTCAAGACGAATCAAACATGAACTCTCTACAAAACAAATGGCAGTCAAGACGAATCAGACATGAACTCTCTACAAAGCAAATGGCAGTCAAGACGAATCAAACATGAACTCTCTACAAAACAAATGGCAGTCAAGACCTATTAAGCATGAACTCTCTACAAAACAAATGACTGTCAAGACGAATCAAACATGAACTCTCTACAAAAAAAATAGCAGTCGTCAAGACGAATCAAACTTGAACTTTCTACAAAACAAATGGCAGTCAAGACGAATCAAACATGAACTCTCTACAACAGAAATGGCAGTCAAGACGACTAAGACATGAACTCTCTACAAAACAAATGGTTGTCAAGACGAATCAAACATGAACTCTCTACAAAACAAATGGCAGTCAAGACGAATCAAACATGAACTTTCTACAAAACAAATGGCTGTCAAGACGAATCAAACATGAACTCTCTTCAAAAGAAATGGCAGTCAAGACGAATCAAACATGAATTCTCTACAAAACAAATGGCTGTCAAGACGAATCAAACATGAACTCTCTACAAAACTAATGGCAGTCAAGACGAATCAAACATGAACTCTCTACAAAAGAAATGGCAGTCAAGACGAATAAAACATGAACTTTCTACAAAACAAATGGCAGTCAAGACGAATCAAACATGAACTCTCTACAAAACAAATGGCAGTCAAGACCTATCAAACATGAACTCTCTACAAAACAAATGGCTGTCAAGACGAATCAAACATGAAATCTCTAGAAACCAAATGGCTCTCAAGACGAATCAAACATGAACTCTCTACAAAACAAATGGCAGTCAAGACCTGTCAAACATGAACTCTCTACAAAACAAATGGCTGTCAAGACGAATCAAACATGAACTCTCTACACAACAAATGGCAGTCAAGACGAATCAAACATGAATTCTACAAAGCAAATGGTTGTCAAGACCAATCAAACATGAACTCTCTACAAAACAAATGGCTCACAAGACGAATCAAACATGAACTCTCTACAAAGAAAAATGGCAGTCAAGACGAACCAAACATGAACCCTCTACAAAACATGGCTGTCAAGAAGAATCAAACATTAACTCTCTACAAGACAAATGGCTGTCAAGACGAATCAAATATGAACTATCTACAAAACTAATGGCTGTCAAGACGAATCAAACATGAACTCTGTACAAAACAAATGGCAGTCAAAACCAATCAAACATGAACTCTCTACAAAACAAATGGCAGTCAAGACGAATCAAACATGAACTCTCTACAAAACAAATGGCAGTCAAGACGAATCAAACATGAACTCTCTACAAAAGAAATGTCAGTCAAGACGAATCAAACATGAACTCTCTACAAAACAAATGGCTGTCAAGACGAATCAAACATGAACTCTCTACAAAACAAAAGGCAGTCAAGACGAATCAAACATGAACTCTCTACAAAACAAATGGCAGTCAAGACGAATAAAACA
Source organism: Bathymodiolus septemdierum (assembly GCA_963383655.1). Taxonomy (NCBI): domain Eukaryota; kingdom Metazoa; phylum Mollusca; class Bivalvia; order Mytilida; family Modiolidae; genus Bathymodiolus; species Bathymodiolus septemdierum. The sequence goes on along the minus strand of OY726525.1, from coordinate 1,051,941 downwards.
TAAACTTTCTACAAAACAAATGGCAGTCAAGACGAATCAAACATGAACTCTCTACAAAACAAATGGCTGTCAAGACCTATCAAACATGAACTCTCTACAAAACAAATGGCTGTCAAGACGAATCAAACATGAACTCTCTACCAAACAAATGACTGTCAAGACGAATCAAACATGAAATCTCTACAAAACAAATGGCAGTCAAGACCTGTCAAACATGAATTCTCTACAACAGAAATGGCAGTCAAGATGACTAAGACATGAACTCTCTACAAAACAAATGGTTGTCAAGACGAATCAAACATGAACTCTCTACAAAACAAATGGCAGTCAAGACGAATCAAACATGAACTGTCTACAAAAAAATGGCTGTCAAGACCAATCAAACATGAACTCTCTTCAAAAGAAATGGCAGTCAAGACGAATCAAACATGAACTCTCTACAACAGAAATGGCAGTCAAGATGACTAAGACATGAACTCTCTACAAAACAAATGGTTGTCAAGACGAATCAAACATGAACTCTCTACAAAACAAATGGCAGTCAAGACGAATCAAACATGAACTGTCTACAAAAAAATGGCTGTCAAGACCAATCAAACATGAACTCTCTTCAAAAGAAATGGCAGTCAAGACGAATCAAACATGAACTCTCTACAAAACAAATGTTTGTCAAGACGAATCAAACATGAACTCTCTACAAAACAAATGTTTGTCAAGACGAATCAAACATGAACTCTCTACAAAACAAATGTTTGTCAAGACGAATCAAACATGAACTCTCTACAAAACAAATGGCTGTCAAGACGAATCATACATGAACTCTCTACACAACAAATGGCAGTCAAGACGAATCAAACATGAACTCTACAAAGCAAATGGTTGTCAAGACGAATCAAACATGAACTCTCTACAAAACAAATGGTTCACAAGACGTATCAAACATGAACTCTCTACAAAACAAATGGCAGTCAAGACGAATCAGACATGAAATCTCTACAAAACAAATGGCAGTCAAGACGAATCAAACATGAACTCTCTACAAAACAAATGACTGTCAAGACGAATCAAACATGAACTCTCTACAAAACTAATGACTGTCAAGACGCATCAAACATGAACTCTCTACAAAACAAATGGCAGTCAAGAAGAATCAGACATGAACTCTCTACAAAACAAATGGCAGTCAAGACGAATCAAACATGAACTCTCTACAAAACAAATGGCAGTCAAGACGAATAAAACATGAACTTTCTACAAAACAAATGGCAGTCAAGACCAATCAAACATGAACTCTCTACAAAGAAAAATGGCAGTCAAGACGAACCAAACATGAACCCTCTACAAAACATGGCTGTCAAGAAGAATCAAACATTAACTCTCTACAAGACAAATGGCTGTCAAGACGAATCAAATATGAACTATCTACAAAACTAATGGCTGTCAAGACGAATCAAACATGAACTCTGTACAAAACAAATGGCAGTCAAAACCAATCAAACATGAACTCTCTACAAAACAAATGGCAGTCAAGACGAATCAAACATGAACTCTCTACGAAACAAATGGCAGTCAAGACGAATCAAACATGAACTCTCTACGAAACAAATGGCTGTCAAGACGAATCAAACATGAACTCTCTACAAAACAAATGACTGTCAAGACCTATCAAACATGAACTCTCTACAAAACAAAAGGCAGTCAAGACGAATCAAACTTGAACTCTCTACAAAACAAATGGCAGTCAAGACGAATCAAACATGAACTCTCTACAAAACAAATGGCTGTCAAGACGAATCAAACATGAACTCTCTACCAAACAAATGACTGTCAAGACGAATCAAACATGAACTCTCTACAAAACAAATGGCAGTCAAGACCTGTCAAACATGAATTCTCTACAAAGCAAATGGCTGTCAAGACGAATCAAACATGAACTCTCTACAAAACAAATGGCAGTCAAGACCTATCAAACATGAACTCTCTACAAAACAAATGGTTGTCAAGACGAATCAAACATGAACTCTCTACAAAACAAATGGCTGTCAAGACGAATCAAACATGAACTCTCTACCAAACAAATGACTGTCAAGACGAATCAAACATGAACTCTCTACAAAACAAATGGCAGTCAAGACCTGTCAAACATGAATTCTCTACAAAGCAAATGGCTGTCAAGACGAATCAAACATGAACTCTCTACAAAACAAATGGCAGTCAAGACCTATCAAACATGAACTCTCTACAAAACAAATGGTTGTCAAGACGAATCAAACATGAACTCTCTACAAAACAAATAGCAGTCGTCAAGACGAATCAAACATGAACTCTCTACAAAACAAATGGCAGTCAAGCCGAATCAAACATGAACTCTCTACAAAACAAATGGCAGTCAAGACCTATCAAACATGAACTCTCTACAAAACAAATGGCAGTCAAGACGAATCAAACATGAACTCTCTACAACAGAAATGGCAGTCAAGACGACCAAGACATGAACTCTCTACAAAACAAATGGCTGTCAAGACGAATCAAACATGAACTCTCTACAAAACAAATGGCAGTCAAGACGAATCAAACATGAACTCTCTACAAAACAAATGGCAGTCAAGATGAATAAAACATGAACTTTCTACAAAACAAATGGCAGTCAAGACGAATCAAACATGAACTCTCTACAAAACAAATGGCAGTCAAGACCTATCAAACATGAACTCTCTACAAAACAAATGGCTGTCAAGACGAATCAAACATGAACTCTCTACAAAACAAATGGCTCACAAGACGAATCAAACATGAACTCTCTACAAAACAAATGGCAGTCAAGACCTGTCAAACATGAATTCTCTACAAAACAAATGGCTGTCAAGACGAATCAAACATGAACTCTCTTCAAAACAAATGGCAGTCAAGACCAATCAAACATGAACTCTCTACAAAACAAATGACTGTCAAGACGAATCAAACATGAACTCTCTACAAAAAATAGCAGTCGTCAAGACGAATCAAACATGAACTCTCTACAAAACAAATGGCAGTCAAGACGAATTAAACATGAACTCTCTACAAAACAAATGGCTGTCAAGACCAATCAAACATGAACTCTCTACAAAACAAATGGCAGTCAAGACCAATCAAACATGAACTCTCTACAACAGAAATGGCAGTCAAGACGACTAAGACATGAACTCTCTACAAAACAAATGATTGTCAAGACGAATCAAACATGAACTCTCTACAAAACAAATGGCAGTCAAGACGAATCAAACATGAACTTTCTACAACACAAATGGCAGTCAAGACGAATCAAGCATGACCTCTCTACACAACAAATGGCTGTCAAGACGAATCAAACATGAACTCTCTACAAAACAAATGGCAGTCAAGACGAATCAAACATGAACTCTCTACAAAACAAATGGCTGTCAAGACGAATCAAACATGAACTCTCTACAACAGAAATGGCAGTCAAGATGACTAAGACATGAACTCTCTACAAAACAAATGGTTGTCAAGACGAATCAAACATGAACTCTCTACAAAACAAATGGCAGTCAAGACGAATCAAACATGAACTGTCTACAAAAAAATGGCTGTCAAGACGAATCAAACATGAACTCTCTACAAAACAAATGTTTGTCAAGACGAATCAAACATGAACTCTCTACAAAACAAATGTTTGTCAAGACGAAGCAAACATGAACTCTCTACAAAACAAATGTTTGTCAAGACGAATCAAACATGAACTCTCTACAAAACAAATGGCTGTCAAGACGAATCATACATGAACTCTCTACACAACAAATGGCAGTCAAGACGAATCAAACATGAACTCTACAAAGCAAATGGTTGTCAAGACGAATCAAACATGAACTCTCTACAAAACAAATGGTTCACAAGACGTATCAAACATGAACTCTCTACAAAACAAATGGCAGTCAAGATGAATCAGACATGAAATCTCTACAAAACAAATGGCAGTCAAGACGAATCAAACATGAACTCTCTACAAAACAAATGGCAGTCAAGACGAATCAAACATGAACTCTCTACAAAACTAATGATTGTCAAGACGAATCAAACATGAACTCTCTACAAAACAAATGGCAGTCAAGAAGAATCAGACATGAACTCTCTACAAAACAAATGGCAGTCAAGACGAATCAAACATGAACTCTCTACAAAACAAATGGCAGTCAAGACGAATAAAACATGAACTTTCTACAAAACAAATGGCAGTCAAGACCAATCAAACATGAACTCTCTACAAAACAAATGACTGTCAAGACCTATCAAACATGAACTCTCTACAAAACAAATGGCTGTCAAGACGAACCAAACATGAACTCTCTACAAAACAAATGGCTCTCAAGACGAATCAAACATGAACTCTCTACAAAACAAATGGCTGTCAAGACCTATCAAACATGAACTCTCTACAAAACAAATGGCTGTCAAGACGAATCAAACATGAACTCTCTACCAAACAAATGACTGTCAAGACGAATCAAACATGAACTCTCTACACAACAAATGACAGTCAAGACCTGTCAAACATGAATTCTCTACAAAGCAAATGGCTGTCAAGACGAATCAAACATGAACTCTCTACAAAACAAATGGCAGTCAAGACCTATCAAACATGAACTCTCTACAAAGCAAATGGTTGTCAAGACGAATCAAAAATGAACTCTCTACAAAACAAATGGCTCACAAGACGAATCAAACATGAACTCTCTTCAAAACAAATGGCAGTCAAGACGAATCAAACATGAACTCTCTACAAAACAAATGGCAGTCAAGACGAATCAAACATGAACTCTCTACAAAACAAATGGCAGTCAAGACGAATCAAACATGAACTCTCTACAAGACAAATGGCTGTCAAGACGAATCAAACATGAACTCTCTACAAAACAAATGGCTGTCAAGACGAATCAAACATGAACTCTCTACAAAACAAATAGCAGTCAAGACCAATCAAACATGAACTCTCTACAAAACAAATGGCTGTCAAGACGAATCAAACATGAACTCTCTACAAAACAAATGTCAGTCAAGACCTATCAAACATGAACTCTCTACAAAACAAATGGCAGTCAAGACGAATCAAACATGAACTCTCTACGAAACAAATGGCAGTCAAGACGAATCAAACATGAACTCTCTACAAAAGAAATGTCAGTCAAGACCTATCAAACATGAACTCTCTACAAAACAAAAGGCAGTCAAGACGAATCAAACATGAACTCTCTACAAAACAAATGGCAGTCAAGACGAATAAAACATAAACTTTCTACAAAACAAATGGCAGTCAAGACGAATCAAACATGAACTCTCTACAAAACAAATGGCTGTCAAGACCTATCAAACATGAACTCTCTACAAAGCAAATGGCTGTCAAGACGAATCAAACATGAACTCTCTACCAAACAAATGACTGTCAAGACGAATCAAACATGAACTCTCTACAAAACAAATGGCAGTCAAGACCTGTCAAACATGAATTCTCTACAAAGCAAATGGCTGTCAAGACGAATCAAACATAAACTCTCTACAAAACAAATGGCAGTCAAGACCTATCAAACATGAACTTTCTACAAAACAAATGGCTGTCAAGACGAATCAAACATGAACTCTCTACAAAACAAATGGCTCACAAGACGAATCAAACATGAACTCTCTACAAAACAAATGGCAGTCAAGACCTGTCAAACATGAATTCTCTACAAAACAAATGGCTGTCAAGACGAATCAAACATGAACTCTCTTCAAAACAAATGGCAGTCAAGACCAATCAAACATGAACTCTCTACAAAACAAATGACTGTCAAGACGAATCAAACATGAACTCTCTACAAAAAATGGCAGTCGTCAAGACGAATCAAACATGAACTCTCTACAAAACAAATGGCAGTCAAGACGAATTAAACATGAACTCTCTACAAAACAAATGGCTGTCAAGACGAATCAAACATGAACTCTCTACAAAACAAATGGCAGTCAAGACGAATCAAACATGAACTCTCTACAAAACAAATGGCTGTCAAGACGAATCAAACATGAACTCCCTACAACAGAAATGGCAGTCAAGATGACTAAGACATGAACTCTCTACAAAACAAATGGTTGTCAAGACGAATCAAACATGAACTCTCTACAAAACAAATGGCAGTCAAGACGAATCAAACATGAACTGTCTACAAAAAAATGGCTGTCAAGACCAATCAAACATGAACTCTCTTCAAAAGAAATGGCAGTCAAGACGAATCAAACATGAACTCTCTACAAAACAAATGTTTGTCAAGACGAATCAAACATGAACTCTCTACAAAACAAATGTTTGTCAAGACGAATCAAACATGAACTCTCTACAAAACAAATGGCTGTGAAGACGAATCAAACATGAACTCTCTACAAAACAAATGGCTGTCAAGACGAATCAAACATGAACTCTCTACAAAACAAATGTTTGTCAAGACGAATCAAACATGAACTGTTTACAAAACAAATGGTTGTCAAGACGAATCAAACATGAACTCTCTTCAAAAGAAATGGCAGTCAAGACGAATCAAGCATGAACTCTCTACAAAACAAATGGCAGTCAAGACGAATCAAACATGAACTCTCTACAAAACAAATGTTTGTCAAGACGAATCAAACATGAACTCTCTACAAAACAAATGTTTGTCAAGACGAATCAAGCATGAACTCTCTACAAAACAAATGGCTGTCAAGACGAATCAAACATGAACTCTCTACACAACAAATGGCAGTCAAGACGAATCAAACATGAACTCTACAAAGCAAATGGTTGTCAAGACGAATCAAACATGAACTCTCTACAAAAAAAATGGCTCACAAGACGTATCAAACATGAACTCTCTACAAAACAAATGGCAGTCAAGACGAATCAAACATGAACCTTCTACAAAACAAATGGCTGTCAAGACAAATCAAATATGAACTCCCTACAAAACAAATGGCAGTCAAGACGAATCAGACATGAACTCTCTACAAAAGAAATGGCAGTCAAGACGAATCAAACATGAACTCTCTACAAAACAAATGGCAGTCAAGACGAATCAAACATGAACTCTCTACAAAACTAATGACTGTCAAGACGAATCAAACATGAACTCTCTACAAAACAAATGGCAGTCAAGACGAATCAGACATGAACTCTCTACAAAGCAAATGGCAGTCAAGACGAATCAAACATGAACTCTCTACAAAACAAATGGCAGTCAAGACCTATCAAACATGAACTCTCTACAAAACAAATGGCAGTCAAGACGAATCAAACATGAACTCTCTACAAAACTAATGACTGTCAAGACGAATCAAACATGAACTCTCTACAAAACAAATGGCAGTCAAGACGAATCAGACATGAACTCTCTACAAAGCAAATGGCAGTCAAGACGAATCAAACATGAACTCTCTACAAAACAAATGGCAGTCAAGACCTATTAAGCATGAACTCTCTACAAAACAAATGACTGTCAAGACGAATCAAACATGAACTCTCTACAAAAAAAATAGCAGTCGTCAAGACGAATCAAACTTGAACTTTCTACAAAACAAATGGCAGTCAAGACGAATCAAACATGAACTCTCTACAACAGAAATGGCAGTCAAGACGACTAAGACATGAACTCTCTACAAAACAAATGGTTGTCAAGACGAATCAAACATGAACTCTCTACAAAACAAATGGTTGTCAAGACGAATCAAACATGAACTCTCTACAAAACAAATGGCAGTCAAGACGAATCAAACATGAACTTTCTACAACACAAATGGCAGTCAAGACGAATCAAGCATGAACTGTTTACAAAACAAATGGCTGTCAAGACGAATCAAACATGAACTCTCTTCAAAAGAAATGGCAGTCAAGACGAATCAAACATGAATTCTCTACAAAACAAATGGCTGTCAAGACGAATCAAACATGAACTCTCTACAAAACAAATGTTTGTCAAGACGAATCAAACATGAACTCTCTACAAAACAAATGGCTGTGAAGACGAATCAAACATGAACTCTCTACAAAACAAATGGCTGTCAAGACGAATCAAACATGAACTCTCTACAAAACAAATGGCAGTCAAGACGAATCAAACATGAACTCTCTACAAAACAAATGTTTGTCAAGACGAATCAAACATGAACTCTCTACAAAACAAATGGCTGTGAAGACGAATCAAACATGAACTCTCTACAAAACAAATGGCTGTCAAGACGAATCAAACATGAACTCTCTACAAAACAAATGGCAGTCAAGACGAATCAAACATGAACTCTCTACAAAACAAATGTTTGTCAAGACGAATCAAACATGAACTCTCTACAAAACAAATGGCTGTCAAGACGAATCAAACATGAACTCTCTACAAAACAAATGGCAGTCAAGACGAATAAAACATGAACTCTCTACAAAACAAATGGCAGTCAAGACGAATAAAACATGAACTCTCTACAAAACAAATGGCAGTCAAGACCTATTAAGCATGAACTCTCTACAAAACAAATGACTGTCAAGACGAATCAAACATGAACTCTCTACAAAAAAAATAGCAGTCGTCAAGACGAATCAAACATGAACTCTCTACAAAACAAATGGCAGTCAAGACGAATAAAACATGAACTCTCTACAAAACAAATGGCAGTGAAGACGAATCAAACATGAACTCTCTACAAAACAAATGGCAGTCAAGACGAATCAAATATGAACTCTCTACAAAACAAATGGCAGTCAAGACGAATAAAACATGAACTCTCTACAAAACAAATGGTTGTCAAGACGAATCAAACATGAACTCTTTACAAAACAAATGGCAGTCAAGACGAATCAAACATGAACTCTTTACAAAACAAATGACTGTCAAGACGAATCAAACATGAACTCTCTACAAAACAAAAGGCAGTCAAGACGAATAAAACATGAACTCTCTACAAAACAAATGGCAGTGAAGACGAATCAAACATGAACTCTCTACAAAACAAATGGCAGTCAAGACGAATCAAACATGAACTCTTTACAAAACAAATGGCAGTCAAGACGAATCAAACATGAACTCTCTACAAAACAAATGACTGTCAAGACGAATCAAACATGAACTCTCTACAAAAAAAATAGCAGTCGTCAAGACGAATCAAACATGAACTCTCTACAAAACAAATGGCAGTCAAGACGAATAAAACATGAACTCTCTACAAAACAAATGGCAGTGAAGACGAATCAAACATGAACTCTCTACAAAACAAATGGCAGTCAAGACGAATCAAATATGAACTCTCTACAACAGAAATGGCAGTCAAGACGACTAAGACATGAACTCTCTACAAAACAAATGGTTGTCAAGACGAATCAAACATGAACTCTCTACAAAACAAATGGCAGTCAAGACGAATCAAACATGAACTCTTTACAAAACAAATGGCAGTCAAGACGAATCAAACATGAACTCTTTACAAAACAAATGGCAGTCAAGACGAATCAAGCATGAACTGTTTACAAAACAAATGGCTGTTAAGACGAATCAAACATAAACTCTCTTCAAAAGAAATGGCAGTCAAGACGAATCAAACATGAACTCTACAAAGCAAATGGTTGTCAAGACGAATCAAACATGAACTCTTTACAAAACAAATGGCTCACAAGACGTATCAAACATGAACTCTCTACAAAACAAATGGCAGTCAAGACGAATCAAACATGAACCTTCTACAAAACAAATGGCTGTCAAAAAGAACCAAACATGAACTCTCTACAAAACAAATGGCTGTCAAGACGAATCAAATATGAACTCTCTACAAAACAAATGGCATTCAAGACGAATCAAACATGAACTCTCTATAAAAGAAATGGCAGTCAAGACGAATCAAACATGAACTCTCTACAAAACAAATGGCAGTCAAGACGAATCAAACATGAACTCTCTACAAAACAAATGACAGTCAAGACCTATTAAGCATGAACTCTCTACAAAACAAATGACTGTCAAGACGAATCAAACATGAACTCTCTACAAAAAAAATAGCAGTCGTCAAGACGAATCAAACATGAACTCTCTACAAAACAAATGGCTGTCAAGACGAATGAAACATGAACTCTCTACAAAACTAATGACTGTCAAGACGAATCAGACATGAACTCTCTACAAAACAAATGGCAGTCAAGACGAATCAGACATGAACTCTCTACAAAACAAATGGCTGTCAAGACGAATGAAACATGAACTCTCTACAAAACAAATGGCAGTCAAGACGAATCAGACATGAACTTTCTACAACACAAATGGCAGTCAAGACGAATCAAACATGAACTCTCTACAAAAAAAATAGCAGTCGTCAAGACGAATCAAACATGAACTCTCTTCAAAAGAAATGGCTGTCAAGACCTATCAAACATGAACTCTCTACAAAACAAATGGCAGTCAAGACGAATCAAACATGAACTTTCTACAAAACAAATGACAGTCAAGACGAATCAAACATGAACTCTCTACAAAACAAATGGCTGTCAAGACCTATCAAACATGAACTCTCTACAAAACAAATGGCAGTCAAGACGAATCAAACATGAACTCTCTACAAAACAAATGTTTGTCAAGACGAATCAAACATGAACTCTCTACAAAACTAATGGCTCTCAAGACCTGTCAAACATGAATTCTCTACAAAACAAATGGCTGTCAAGACGAATCAAACATGAACTCTCTACAATACAAATGGCAGTCAAGACCTGTCAAACATGAATTCTCTACAAAACAAATGGCTGTTAAGACGAATCAAACATGAACTCTCTTCAAAACAAATGGCAGTCAAGACCAATCAAACATGAACTCTCTACAAAAAAAATATCAGTCGTCAAGACGAATCAAACATGAACTTTCTACAAAACAAATGGCAGTCAAGACGAATCAAACATGAACTCTCTACAACAGAAATGGCAGTCAAGAGGACTAAGACATGAACTCTACAAAACAAATGGTTGTCAAGACGAATCAAACATGAACTCTCTACAAAACAAATGGCAGTCAAGACGAATCAAACATGAACTTTCTACAACACAAATGGCAGTCAAGACGAATCAAGCATGAACTGTTTACAAAACAAATGGCAGTCAAGACGAATCAAACATGAACTCTCTTCAAAAGAAATGGCAGTCAAGACGAATCAAACATGAACTCTCTACAAAACAAATGGCTGTCAAGACGAATCAAACATGAACTCTCTACAAAACAAATGTTTGTCAAGACGAATCAAACATGAACTCTCTACAAAACAAATGGCTGTGAAGACGAATCAAACATGAACTCTCTACAAAACAAATGGCTGTCAAGACGAATCAAACATGAACTCTCTACAAAACAAATGGCTCTCAAGACGAATCAAACATGAACTCTCTACAAAACAAATGGCAGTCAAGACCTGTCAAACATGAATTCTCTACAAAACAAATGGCTGTCAAGACGAATCAAGCATGAACTCTCTACAAAACAAATGGCAGTCAAGACCAATGAAACATGAACTCTCTACAAAACAAATGTTTGTCAAGACGAATCAAACATGAACTCTCTACAAAACAAATGGCAGTCAAGACCTATTAAGCATGAACTCTCTACAAAACAAATGACTGTCAAGACGAATCAAACATGAACTCTCTACAAAAAAAATGGCAGTCGTCAAGACGAATCAAACATGAACTCTCTACAAAACAAATGGCAGTCAAGACGAATAAAACATGAACTCTCTACAAAACAAATGGCAGTGAAGACGAATCAAACATGAACTCTCTACAAAACAAATGGCAGTCAAGACGAATCAAATATGAACTCTCTACAAAACAAATGGCATTCAAGACGAATCAAACATGAACTCTCTACAACAGAAATGGCAGTCAAGACGACTAAGACATGAACTCTCTACAAAACAAATGGTTGTCAAGACGAATCAAACATGAACTCTCTACAAAACAAATGGCAGTCAAGACGAATCAAACATGAACTCTCTACAACACAAATGGCAGTCAAGACGAATCAAGCATGAACTGTTTACAAAACAAATGGCTGTTAAGACGAATCAAACATAAACTCTCTTCAAAAGAAATGGCAGTCAAGACGAATCAAACATGAACTCTACAAAGCAAATGGTTGTCAAGACGAATCAAACATGAACTCTCTACAAAACAAATGGCTCACAAGACGTATTAAACATGAACTCTCTACAAAACAAATGGCTGTCAATACGAATCAAACATGAACCTTCTACAAAACAAATGGCTGTCAAAAAGAATCAAACATGAACTCTCTACAAAACAAATGGCTGTCAAGACGAATCAAATATGAACTCTCTACAAAACAAATGGCATTCAAGACGAATCAAACATGAACTCTCTATAAAAGAAATGGCAGTCAAGACGAATCAAACATGAACTCTCTACAAAACAAATGGCAGTCAAGACGAATCAAACATGAACTCTCTACAAAACTAATGACTGTCAAGACGAATCAAACATGAACTCTCTACAAAACAAATGGCAGTCAAGACGAATCAGACATGAACTATCTACAAAACAAATGGCAGTCAAGACGAATCAAACATGACCTCTCTACAAAACAAATGGCAGTCAAGACGAATCAAACATGAACTCTCTACAAAACAAATGGCAGTCAAGACCTATTAAACATGAACTCTCTACAAAACAAATGGCTGTCAAGACCTATTAAACATGAACTCTCTACAAAACAAATGGCTGTCAAGACGAATCAAACATGAACTCTCTACAAAACAAATGGCTCTCAAGACGAATCAAACATGAACTCTCTACAAAACAAATGGCAGTCAAGACCTGTCAAACATGAATTCTCTACAAAACAAATGGTAGTCAAGACCAATCAAACATGAACTCTCTACAAAACAAATGACTGTCAAGACGAATCAAACATGAACTCCCTACAAAAAAAAATAGCAGTCGTCAAGACGAATCAAACATGAACTCTCTACAAAACAAATGGCAGTCAAGACGAATCAAACATGAACTCTCTACAAAACAAATGGCAGTCAAGACGAATCAAACATGAACTCTCTACAACAGAAATGGCAGTCAAGACGACTAAGACATGAACTCTCTACAAAACAAATGGTTGTCAAGACGAATCAAACATGAACTCTCTTCAAAAGAAATGGCAGTCAAGTCGAATCAAACATGAACTCTCTACAAAACAAATGGCAGTCAAGACGAATCAAACATGAACTCTCTACAAAACAAATGTTTGTCAAGAAGAATCAAACATGAACTCTCTACAAAGCAAATGGCTGTGAAGACGAATCAAACATCAACTCTCTACACTACAAATGGCAGTCAAGACCAATCAAACATGAACTCTACAAAGCAAATCGTTGTCAAGACGAATCAAACATGAACTCTCTACAAAACAAATGGCTCACAAGACGTATCAAACATGAACTCTCTACAAAACAAATGGCAGTCAAGACCAATCAAACATGAACCTTCTACAAAACAAATGGCTGTCAAAAAGAATCAAACATGAACTCTCTACAAAACAAATGGCTGTCAAGACGAATCAAATATGAACTCTCTACAAAACAAATGGCATTCAAGACGAATCAGACATGAACTCTCTACAAAAGAAATGGCAGTCAAGACGAATCAAACATGAGCTCTCTACAAAACAAATGGCAGTCAAGACGAATCAAACATGAACTCTCTACAAAACAAATGGCTGTCAAGACGAATCAAACATGAACTCTCTACAAAACAAATGGCAGTCAAGACGAATCAAACATGAACTCTCTACAAAACTAATGACTGTCAAGACGAATCAAACATGAACTCTCTACAAAACAAATGGCAGTCAAGACGAATCACACATGAACTCTCTACAAAACAAATGGCAGTCAAGACGAATCAAACATGAACTCTCTACAAAACAAATGGCAGTCAAGACGAATCAAACATGAACTCTCTACAAAACAAATGGCAGTCAAGACGAATCAAACATGAACTCTCTACAAAACAAATGGCAGTCAAGACGAATCAAACATGAACTCTCTACAAAACTAATGACTGTCAAGACGAATCAAACATGAACTCTCTACAAAACAAATGGCAGTCAAGACGAATCACACATGAACTCTCTACAAAACAAATGGCAGTCAAGACGAATCAAACATGAACTCTCTACAAAACAAATGGCAGTCAAGACGAATCAAACATGAACTCTCTAGAAAACAAATGGCAGTCAAGACCTATTAAACATGAACTCTCTACAAAACAAATGGCTGTCAAGACGAATCAAACATGAACTCTCTACAAAACAAATGGCTCTCAAGACGAATCAAACATGAACTCTCTACAAAACAAATGGCAGTCAAGATCTGTCAAACATGAATTCTCTACAAAACAAATGGCTGTCAAGACGAATCAAACATGAACTCTCTACAAAACAAATGGCAGTCAAGACGAATCAAAGATGAACTCTCTACAACAGAAATGGCAGTCAAGACGACTAAGACATGAACTCTCTACAAAACAAATGGTTGTCAAGACGAATCAAACATGAACTCTCTACAAAACAAATGGCAGTCAAGACGAATCAAACATGAACTTTCTACAACACAAATGGCAGTCAAGACGAATCAAACATGAACTCTCTACAAAACAAATGTTTGTCAAGACGAATCAAACATGAACTCTCTACAAAACAAATGGCAGTCAAGACGAATCAAACATGAACTCTACAAAGCAAATGGTTGTCAAGACGAATCAAACATGAACTCTCTACAAAACAAATGGTTGTCAAGACGAATCAAACATGAACTCTCTACAAAACAAATGGCAGTCAAGACGAATCAAACATGAACTTTCTACAACACAAATGGCAGTCAAGACGAATCAAACATGAACTCTCTACAAAACAAATGTTTGTCAAGACGAATCAAACATGAACTCTCTACAAAACAAATGGCAGTCAAGACGAATCAAACATGAACTCTACAAAGCAAATCGTTGTCAAGACGAATCAAACATGAACTCTCTACAAAACAAATGGCTCACAAGACGTATCAAACATGAACTCTCTACAAAACAAATGGCAGTCAAGACCAATCAAACATGAACCTTCTACAAAACAAATGGCTGTCAAAAAGAATCAAACATGAACTCTCTACAAAACAAATGGCTGTCAAGACGAATCAAATATGAACTCTCTACAAAACAAATGGCATTCAAGACGAATCAGACATGAACTCTCTACAAAAGAAATGGCAGTCAAGACGAATCAAACATGAACTCTCTACAAAACAAATGGCAGTCAAGACGAATCAAACATGAACTCTCTACAAAACTAATGACTGTCAAGACGAATCAAACATGAACTCTCTACAAAACAAATGGCAGTCAAGACGAATCAAACATGAACTCTCTACAAAACAAATGGCAGTCAAGACGAATCAAACATGAACTCTCTACAAAACAAATGGCAGTCAAGACGAATCAAACATGAACTCTCTACAAAACAAATGGCAGTCAAGACCTATTAAACATGAACTCTCTACAAAACAAATGGCTGTCAAGACGAATCAAACATGAACTCTCTACAAAACAAATGGCTCTCAAGACGAATCAAACATGAACTCTCTACAAAACAAATGGCAGTCAAGATCTGTCAAACATGAATTCTCTACAAAACAAATGGCTGTCAAGACGAATCAAACATGAACTCTCTACAAAACAAATGGCAGTCAAGACGAATCAAACATGAACTTTCTACAACACAAATGGCAGTCAAGACGAATCAAGCATGAACTCTCTACAAAACAAATGGTTGTCAAGACGAATCAAACATGAACTCTCTACAAAACTAATGACTGTCAAGACGAATCAAACATGAACTCTCTACAAAACAAATGGCAGTCAAGACGAATCACACATGAACTCTCTACAAAACAAATGGCAGTCAAGACGAATCAAACATGAACTCTCTACAAAACAAATGGCAGTCAAGACGAATCAAACATGAACTCTCTAGAAAACAAATGGCAGTCAAGACCTATTAAACATGAACTCTCTACAAAACAAATGGCTGTCAAGACGAATCAAACATGAACTCTCTACAAAACAAATGGCTCTCAAGACGAATCAAACATGAACTCTCTACAAAACAAATGGCAGTCAAGATCTGTCAAACATGAATTCTCTACAAAACAAATGGCTGTCAAGACGAATCAAACATGAACTCTCTACAAAACAAATGGCAGTCAAGACGAATCAAAGATGAACTCTCTACAACAGAAATGGCAGTCAAGACGACTAAGACATGAACTCTCTACAAAACAAATGGTTGTCAAGACGAATCAAACATGAACTCTCTACAAAACAAATGGCAGTCAAGACGAATCAAACATGAACTTTCTACAACACAAATGGCAGTCAAGACGAATCAAACATGAACTCTCTACAAAACAAATGTTTGTCAAGACGAATCAAACATGAACTCTCTACAAAACAAATGGCAGTCAAGACGAATCAAACATGAACTCTACAAAGCAAATGGTTGTCAAGACGAATCAAACATGAACTCTCTACAAAACAAATGGTTGTCAAGACGAATCAAACATGAACTCTCTACAAAACAAATGGCAGTCAAGACGAATCAAACATGAACTTTCTACAACACAAATGGCAGTCAAGACGAATCAAACATGAACTCTCTACAAAACAAATGTTTGTCAAGACGAATCAAACATGAACTCTCTACAAAACAAATGGCAGTCAAGACGAATCAAACATGAACTCTACAAAGCAAATCGTTGTCAAGACGAATCAAACATGAACTCTCTACAAAACAAATGGCTCACAAGACGTATCAAACATGAACTCTCTACAAAACAAATGGCAGTCAAGACCAATCAAACATGAACCTTCTACAAAACAAATGGCTGTCAAAAAGAATCAAACATGAACTCTCTACAAAACAAATGGCTGTCAAGACGAATCAAATATGAACTCTCTACAAACAAATGTCATTCAAGACGAATCAGACATGAACTCTCTACAAAAGAAATGGCAGTCAAGACGAATCAAACATGAACTCTCTACAAAACAAATGGCAGTCAAGACGAATCAAACATGAACTCTCTACAAAACTAATGACTGTCAAGACGAATCAAACATGAACTCTCTACAAAACAAATGGCAGTCAAGACGAATCAAACATGAACTCTCTACAAAACAAATGGCAGTCAAGACGAATCAAACATGAACTCTCTACAAAACAAATGGCAGTCAAGACGAATCAAACATGAACTCTCTAGAAAACAAATGGCAGTCAAGACGAATCAAACATGAACTCTCTAGAAAACAAATGGCAGTCAAGACCTATTAAACATGAACTCTCTACAAAACAAATGGCTGTCAAGACGAATCAAACATGAACTCTCTACAAAACAAATGGCTCTCAAGACGAATCAAACATGAACTCTCTACAAAACAAATGGCAGTCAAGATCTGTCAAACATGAATTCTCTACAAAACAAATGGCTGTCAAGACGAATCAAACATGAACTCTCTACAAAACAAATGGCAGTCAAGACGAATCAAAGATGAACTCTCTACAACAGAAATGGCAGTCAAGACGACTAAGACATGAACTCTCTACAAAACAAATGGTTGTCAAGACGAATCAAACATGAACTCTCTACAAAACAAATGGCAGTCAAGACGAATCAAACATGAACTTTCTACAACACAAATGGCAGTCAAGACGAATCAAACATGAACTCTCTACAAAACAAATGTTTGTCAAGACGAATCAAACATGAACTCTCTACAAAACAAATGGCAGTCAAGACGAATCAAACATGAACTCTACAAAGCAAATGGTTGTCAAGACGAATCAAACATGAACTCTCTACAAAACAAATGGTTGTCAAGACGAATCAAACATGAACTCTCTACAAAACAAATGGCAGTCAAGACGAATCAAACATGAACTTTCTACAACACAAATGGCAGTCAAGACGAATCAAACATGACCTCTCTACAAAACAAATGTTTGTCAAGACGAATCAAACATGAACTCTCTACAAAACAAATGGCAGTCAAGACGAATCAAACATGAACTCTACAAAGCAAATCGTTGTCAAGACGAATCAAACATGAACTCTCTACAAAACAAATGGCTCACAAGACGTATCAAACATGAACTCTCTACAAAACAAATGGCAGTCAAGACCAATCAAACATGAACCTTCTACAAAACAAATGGCTGTCAAAAAGAATCAAACATGAACTCTCTACAAAACAAATGGCTGTCAAGACGAATCAAATATGAACTCTCTACAAAACAAATGGCATTCAAGACGAATCAGACATGAACTCTCTACAAAAGAAATGGCAGTCAAGACGAATCAAACATGAACTCTCTACAAAACAAATGGCAGTCAAGACGAATCAAACATGAACTCTCTACAAAACTAATGACTGTCAAGACGAATCAAACATGAACTCTCTACAAAACAAATGGCAGTCAAGACGAATCAAACATGAACTCTCTACAAAACAAATGGCAGTCAAGACGAATCAAACATGAACTCTCTACAAAACAAATGGCAGTCAAGACGAATCAAACATGAACTCTCTAGAAAACAAATGGCAGTCAAGACCTATTAAACATGAACTCTCTACAAAACAAATGGCTGTCAAGACGAATCAAACATGAACTCTCTACAAAACAAATGGCTCTCAAGACGAATCAAACATGAACTCTCTACAAAACAAATGGCAGTCAAGATCTGTCAAACATGAATTCTCTACAAAACAAATGGCTGTCAAGACGAATCAAACATGAACTCTCTACAAAACAAATGGCAGTCAAGACGAATCAAACATGAACTTTCTACAACACAAATGGCAGTCAAGACGAATCAAGCATGAACTCTCTACAAAACAAATGGTTGTCAAGACGAATCAAACATGAACTCTCTACAAAACAAATGGCAGTCAAGACGAATCAAACATGAACTTTCTACAACACAAATGGCAGTCAAGACGAATCAAACATGAACTCTCTACAAAACTAATGACTGTCAAGACGAATCAAACATGAACTCTCTACAAAACAAATGGCAGTCAAGACGAATCAAACATGAACTCTCTACAAAACAAATGGCTGTCAAGACGAATCAAGCATGAACTCTCTACAACAGAAATGGCAGTCAAGACGAATCAAACATGAACTCTCTACAAAACAAATGTTTGTCAAGACGAATCAAACATGAACTCTCTACAAAACAAATGGCAGTCAAGACGAATCAAACATGAACTCTACAAAGCAAATGGTTGTCAAGACGAATCAAACATGAACTCTCTACAAAACAAATGGCTCACAAGATGTATCAAACATGAACTCTCTACAAAACAAATGGCAGTCAAGACGAATCAAACATGAACTCTACAAAACAAATGACTGTCAAGACGAATCAAACATGAACTATCTACAAAAAAAATAGCAGTCGTCAAGACGAATCAAACATGAACTTTCTACAAAACAAATGGCAGTCAAGACGAATCAAACATGAACTCTCTACAAAACAAATGGCAGTCAAGACGAATCAAACATGAATTAATTTCAACACAAATGGCAGTCAAGACGAATCAAGCATGAACTGTTTACAAAACAAATGGCTGTCAAGACGAATCAAACATGAACTCTCTTCAAAAGAAATGGCAGTCAAGACGAATCAAACATGAACTCTCTACAAAACAAATGGCTGTCAAGACGAATCAAACATGAACTCTCTACAAAACAAATGTTTGTCAAGACGAATCAAACATGAACTCTCTACAAAACAAATGGCTGTGAAGACGAATCAAACATGAACTCTCTACAAAACAAATGGCTCTCAAGACGAATCAAACATGAACTCTCTACAAAACAAATGTTTGTCAAGACGAATCAAACATGAACTCTCTACAAAGCAAATGGCTGTGAAGACGAATCAAACATCAACTCTCTACAAAACAAATGGCAGTCAAGACGAATCAAACATCAACTCTCTACAAAACAAATGGCAGTCAAGACCTATTAAGCATGAACTCTCTACAAAACAAATGACTGTCAAGACGAATCAAACATGAACTCTCTACAAAAAAAATAGCAGTCGTCAAGACGAATCAAACATGAACTCTCTACAAAACAAATGGCAGTCAAGACGAATAAAACATGAACTCTCTACAAAACAAATGGCAGTGAAGACGAATCAAACATGAACTCTCTACAAAACAAATGGCAGTCAAGACGAATCAAATATGAACTCTCTACAACAGAAATGGCAGTCAAGACGACTAAGACATGAACTCTCTACAAAACAAATGGTTGTCAAGACGAATCAAACATGAACTCTCTACAAAACAAATGGCAGTCAAGACGAATCAAACATGAACTCTTTACAAAACAAATGGCAGTCAAGACGAATCAAACATGAACTCTTTACAAAACAAATGGCAGTCAAGACGAATCAAACATGAACTCTCTACAACACAAATGGCAATCAAGACGAATCAAGCATGAACTGTTTACAAAACAAATGGCTGTTAAGACGAATCAAACATAAACTCTCTTCAAAAGAAATGGCAGTCAAGACGTATCAAACATGAACTCTCTACAAAACAAATGGCAGTCAAGACGAATCAAACATGAACCTTCTACAAAACAAATGGCTGTCAAAAAGAATCAAACATGAACTCTCTACAAAACAAATGGCTGTCAAGACGAATCAAATATGAACTCTCTACAAAACAAATGGCATTCAAGACGAATCAAACATGAACTCTCTACAACAGAAATGGCAGTCAAGACGAATAAAACATAAACTTTCTACAAAACAAATGGCAGTCAAGACGAATCAAACATGAACTCTCTACAAAACTAATGACTGTCAAGACGAATCAAACATGAACTCTCTACAAAACAAATGGCAGTCAAGACGAATCAGACATGAACTATCTACAAAACAAATGGCTGTCAAGACGAATCAAACATGAACTCTCTACAAAACAAATGGCTCTCAAGACGAATCAAACATGAACTCTCTACAAAACAAATGGTAGTCAAGACCAATCAAACATGAACTCTCTACAAAACAAATGGCTGTCAAGACGAATCAAACATGAACTCTCTACAACAGAAATGGCAGTCAAGACGACTAAGACATGAACTCTCTACAAAACAAATGGCTCACAAGACGAATCAAACATGAACTCTCTACAAAACAAATGGCAGTCAAGACGAATCAAACATGAACTTTCTACAAAACAAATGGCAGTCAAGACGAATCAAGCATAAACTGTTTACAAAACAAATGGCTGTCAAGACGAATCAAACATGAACTCTCTTCAAAAGAAATGGCAGTCAAGTCGAATCAAACATGAACTCTCTACAAAACAAATGGCTGTCAAGACGAATCAAACATGAACTCTCTACAAAACAAATGTTTGTCAAGACGAATCAAACATGAACTCTCTACAAAACAAATGGCTGTCAAGACGAATCAAACATGAACTCTCTACAAAACAAATGTTTGTCAAGACGAATCAAACATGAACTCTCTACAAAGCAAATGGCTGTGAAGACGAATCAAACATCAACTCTCTACACTACAAATGGCAGTCAAGACGAATCAAACATGAACTCTACAAAGCAAATCGTTGTCAAGACGAATCAAACATTAACTCTCTACAAAACTAATGGCAGTCAAGACCAATCAAACATGAACCTTCTACAAAACAAATGGCTGTCAAAAAGAATCAAACATGAACTCTCTACAAAACAAATGGCTGTCAAGACGAATCAAATATGAACTCTCTACAAAACAAATGGCATTCAAGACGAATCAGACATGAACTCTCTACAAAACAAATGGCAGTCAAGACGAATCAAACATGAACTCTCTACAAAACAAATGGCAGTCAAGACGAATCAAACATGAACTCTCTACAAAACTAATGACTGTCAAGACGAATCAAAAATGAACTCTCTACAAAACAAATGGCAGTCAAGACGAATCACACATGAACTCTCTACAAAACAAATGGCAGTCAAGACGAATCAAACATGAACTCTCTACAAAACAAATGGCAGTCAAGACGAATCAAACATGAACTCTCTAGAAAACAAATGGCAGTCAAGACCTATTAAACATGAACTCTCTACAAAACAAATGGCTGTCAAGACGAATCAAACATGAACTCTCTACAAAACAAATGGCTCTCAAGACGAATCAAACATGAACTCTCTACAAAACAAATGGCAGTCAAGACCTGTCAAACATGAATTCTCTACAAAACAAATGGCTGTCAAGACGAATCAAACATGAACTCTCTACAAAACAAATGGCAGTCAAGACGAATCAAAGATGAACTCTCTACAACAGAAATGGCAGTCAAGACGACTAAGACATGAACTCTCTACAAAACAAATGGTTGTCAAGACGAATCAAACATGAAGTCTCTACAAAACAAATGGCAGTCAAGACGAATCAAGCATGAACTGTTTACAAAACAAATGGCTGTCAAGACGAATCAAACATGAACTCTCTACAAAACAAATGGCTGTCAAGACGAATCAAACATGAACTCTCTACAAAACAAATGGCAGTCAAGACGAATCAAACATGAACTCTCTACAAAACAAATGTTTGTCAAGACGAATCAAACATGAACTCTCTACAAAACAAATGGCTGTCAAGACGAATCAAAGATGAACTCTCTACACAACAAATGGCAGTCAAGAGGAATCAAACATGAATTCTACAAAGCAAATGGTTGTCAAGACGAATCAAACATGAACTCTCTACAAAACAAATGGCTCACAAGATGTATCAAACATGAACTCTCTACAAAACAAATGGCAGTCAAGACGAATCAAACATGAACCTTCTACAAAACAAATGGCTGTCAAAAAGAATCAAACATGAACTCTCTACAAAACAAATGGCTGTCAAGACGAATCAAATATGAACTCTCTACAAAACAAATGGCAGTCAAGACGAATCAGACATGAACTCTCTACAAAAGAAATGGCAGTCAAGACGAATCAAACATGAACTCTCTACAAAACAAATGGCTGTCAAGACGAATCAAATATGAACTCTCTACAAAACAAATGGCTGTCAAGACGAATCAAATATGAACTCTCTACAAAACAAATGGCAGTCAAGACGAATCAGACATGAACTCTCTACAAAACAAATGGCAGTCAAGACGAATCAAACATGAACTCTCTACAAAACTAATGACTGTCAAGACGAATCAAACATGAACTCTCTACAAAACAAATGGCAGTCAAGACGAATCAGACATGAACTCTCTACAAAACAAATGGCAGTCAAGACGAATCAAACATGAACTCTCTACAAAACTAATGGCAGTCAAGACGAATCAAACATGAACTCTCTACAAAACAAATGGCTGTCAAGACGAATCAAACATGAACTCTCTACAAAACAAATGGCAGTCAAGACGAATCAAACATGAACTCTCTACAAAACAAATGGCTGTCAAGACGAATCAAACATGAACTCTCTACAAAACAAATGGCAGTCAAGACGAATCAAACATGAACTCTCTACAAAACAAATGGCTGTCAAGACGAATCAAACATGAACTCTCTACAAAACAAATAGCAGTCAAGACGAATCAAACATGAACTCTCTACAAAACAAATGGCTGTCAAGACGAATCAAACATGAACTCTCTACAAAACAAATGGCAGTCAAGACGAATCAAACATGAACTCTCTACAAAACAAATGGCAGTCAAGACGAATCAAACATGAACTCTCTACAAAACAAATGGTTGTCAAGACCAATCAAACATGAACTCTCTACAAAGCAAATGTTTGTCAAGACGAATCAAACATGAACTCTCTACAAAACAAATGGCTGTCAAGACGAATCAAACATGAACTCTCTACAAAACAAATAGCAGTCAAGACGAATCAAACATGAACTCTCTACAAAACAAATAGCAGTCAAGACGAATCAAACATGAACTCTCTACAAAACAAATGGCTGTCAAGACGAATCAGACATGAACTCTCTACAAAACAAATGGCAGTCAAGACGAATCAAACATGAACTCTCTACAAAACAAATGGCAGTCAAGACGAATCAAACATGAACTCTCTACAAAACAAATGGCTGTCAAGACGAATCAAACATGAACTCTCTACAAAACAAATAGCAGTCAAGACGAATCAAACATGAACTCTCTACAAAACAAATGCCAGTCAAGACGAATCAAACATGAACTCTCTACAAAACAAATGGCAGTCAAGACGAATCAAACATGAACTCTCTACAAAACAAATGGCTGTCAAGACGAATAAAACATGAACTCTCTACAAAACAAATGGCAGTCAAGACGAATCAAACATGAACTCTCTACAAAACAAATGGCAGTCAAGACGAATCAAACATGAACTCTCTACAAAACAAATGGCAGTCAAGACGAATCAAACATGAACTCTCTACAAAACAAATGGCTGTCAAGACGAATAAAACATGAACTCTCTACAAAACAAATGGCAGTCAAGACGAATCAAACATGAACTCTCTACACAACAAATGGCAGTCAAGACGAATCAAACATGAACTCTCTACAAAACAAATGGCAGTCAAGACGAATGAAACATGAACTTTCTACAAAACAAATGGCTGTCAAGACGAATCAAACATGAACTCTCTACAAAACAAATGGCTCACAAGACGAATCAAACATGAACTCTCTACAAAACAAATGGCAGTCAAGACGAATCAATCATGAACTCTCTACAAAACAAATGGCAGTCAAGACCTATTAAACATGAACTCTCTACAAAACAAATGGCTGTCAAGACGAATCAAACATGAACTCTCTACAAAACAAATGGCTCTCAAGACGAATCAAACATGAACTCTCTCCAAAAGAAATGGCAGTCAAGACGAATCAAGCATGAACTCTCTACAAAACAAATGGCTGTCAAGACGAATCAAACATGAACTCTCTACAAAACAAATGTTTGTCAAGACGAATCAAACATGAACTCTCTACAAAACAAATGGCTGTGAAGACGAATCAAACATGAACTCTCTACAAAACAAATGGCTGTCAAGACGAATCAAACATGAACTCTCTACAAAACAAATGTTTTTCAAGACGAATCAAACATGAACTCTCTACAAAACAAATGGCTGTCAAGACGAATCAAACATGAACTCTCTACAAAACAAATGTTTTTCAAGACGAATCAAACATGAACTCTCTACAAAACAAATGACTGTCAAGACGAATCAAACATGAACTCTGTACAAAAAAATAGCAGTCGTCAAGACGAATCAAACATTAATTCTCTACAAAACAAATGGCAGTCAAGACGAATAAAACATGAACTCTCTACAAAACAAATGGCAGTCAAGACGAATCAAACATGAACTCTCTACAAAACAAATGGCAGTCAAGACGAATCAAATATGAACTCTCTACAACAGAAATGGCAGTCAAGACGACTAAGACATGAACTCTCTACAAAACAAATGGCTGTCAAGACCAATCAAACATAAACTCTCTTAAAAAGAAATGGCAGTCAAGACGAATCAAACATGAACTCTACAAAGCAAATGGTTGTCAAGACGAATCAAACATGAACTCTCTACAAAACAAATGGCTCACAAGACGAATCAAACATGAACTATCTACAAAACAAATGGCTGTGAAGACGAATCAAACATCAACTCTCTACAAAAGAAATGACTCACAAGACGTATCAAACATGAACTCTCTACAAAACAAATGGCAGTCAAGACGAATCAAACATGAACCTTCTACAAAACAAATGGCTGTCAAAAAGAATCAAACATGAACTCTCTACAAAACAAATGGCTGTCAAGACGAATCAAATATGAACTCTCTACAAAACAAATGGCATTCAAGACGAATCAGACATGAACTCTCTATAAAAGAAATGGCAGTCAAGACGAATCAAACATGAACTCTCTACAAAACAAATGGCAGTCAAGACGAATCAAACATGAACTCTCTACAAAACTAATGACTGTCAAGAAGAATCAAACATGAACTCTCTACAAAACAAATGGCAGTCAAGACGAATCAGACATGAACTCTCTACAAAACAAATGACAGTCAAGACGAATCAAACATGAACTCTCTACAAAACAAATGGCAGTCAAGACCTATTAAACATGAACTCTCTACAAAACAAATGGCTGTCAAGACGAATCAAACATGAACTCTCTACAAAACAAATGGCTCTCAAGACGAATCAAAAATGAACTCTCTACAAAACAAATGGCTGTCAAGACGAATCAAACATGAACTCTCTACAAAACAAATGTTTGTCAAGACGAATCAAACATGAACTCTCTACAAAAGAAATGGCAGTCAAGACGAATCAAGCATGAACTGTTTACAAAACAAATGGCTGTCAAGACGAATCAAACATGAACTCTCTACAAAACAAATGGCTCTCAAGACGAATCAAACATGAACTCTCTACAAAACAAATGGCAGTCAAGACCTGTCAAACATGAATTCTCTACAAAACAAATGGCTGTCAAGACGAATCAAACATGAACTCTCTACAAAACAAATGGCAGTCAAGACCTATTAAACATGAACTCTCTACAAAACAAATGGCTGTCAAGACGAATCAAACATGAACTCTCTACAAAACAAATGGCTCTCAAGACGAATCAAACATGAACTCTCTACAAAACAAATGGCAGTCAAGACCTGTCAAACATGAATTCTCTACAAAACAAATGGCTGTCAAGACGAATCAAGCATGAACTCTCTACAAAACAAATGGCAGTCAAGACCAATCAAACATGAACTCTCTACAAAACAAATGACTGTCAAGACGAATCAAACATGAACTCCCTACAAAAAAAATAGCAGTCGTCAAGACGAATCAAACATGAACTCTCTACAAAACAAATGGCAGTCAAGACGAATCAAACATGAACTCTCTACAAAACAAATGGCAGTCAAGACGAATCAAACATGAACTCTCTACAACAGAAATGGCAGTCAAGACGACTAAGACATGAACTCTCTACAAAACAAATGGTTGTCAAGACGAATCAAACATGAACTCTCTACAAAACAAATGGCAGTCAAGACGAATCAAACATGAACTTTCTACAAAACAAATGGCAGTCAAGACCTATCAAACATGAACTGTTTACAAAACAAATGGCTGTCAAGACGAATCAAACATGAACTTTCTTCAAAAGAAATGGCAGTCAAGACGAATCAAACATGAACTCTCTACAAAACAAATGGCAGTCAAGACCTATCAAACATGAACTGTTTACAAAACAAATGGCTGTCAAGACGAATCAAACATGAACTCTCTTCAAAAGAAATGGCAGTCAAGACGAATCAAACATGAACTCTCTACAAAACAAATGGCTGTCAAGACCAATCAAACATGAACTCTCTACAAAACAAATGTTTGTCAAGACGAATCAAACATGAACTCTCTACAAAACAAATGGCTGTCAAGACCAATCAAACATGAACTCTCTACAAAACAAATGGCTGTCAAGACGAATCAAACATGAACTCTCTTCAAAACAAATGGCAGTCAAGACGAATCAAACATGAACTCTCTACAAAACAAATGGCTGTCAAGACGAATGAAACATGAACTTTCTACAAAACAAATGGCAGTCAAGACGAATCAATCATGAACTCTCTAGAAACCAAATGGCTCTCAAGACGAATGAAACATGAACTCTCTACAAAACAAATGGCAGTCAAGACCTATTAAACATGAACTCTCTACAAAACAAATGGCTGTCAAGACGAATCAAACATGAACTCTCTACAAAACAAATGGCTCTCAAGACGAATCAAACATGAACTCTCTCCAAAAGAAATGGCAGTCAAGACGAATCAAACATGAACTCTCTACAAAACAAATGGCTGTCAAGACGAATCAAACATGAACTCTCTACAAAACAAATGTTTGTCAAGACGAATCAAACATGAACTCTCTACAAAACAAATGGCTGTGAAGACGAATCAAACATGAACTCTCTACAAAACAAATGGCTGTCAAGACGAATCAAACATGAACTCTCTACAAAACAAATGTTTTTTCAAGACGAATCAAACATGAACTCTCTACAAAACAAATGGCTGTGAAGACGAATCAAACATGAACTCTCTACAAAACAAATGGCTGTCAAGACGAATCAAACATGAACTCTCTACAAAACAAATGTTTTTCAAGACGAATCAAACATGAACTCTCTACAAAACATGGCTGTCAAGACCAATCAAACATGAACTCTGTACAAAAAAATAGCAGTCGTCAAGACGAATCAAATATTAATTCTCTACAAAACAAATGGCAGTCAAGACGAATAAAACATGAACTCTCTACAAAACAAATGACTGTCAAGACGAATCAAACATGAACTCTGTACAAAAAAATAGCAGTCGTCAAGACGAATCAAACATTAATTCTCTACAAAACAAATGGCAGTCAAGACGAATAAAACATGAACTCTCTACAAAACAAATGGCAGTCAAGACGATTCAAACATGAACTCTCTACAAAACAAATGGCAGTCAAGACGAATCAAACATGAACTCTCTACAAAACAAATGGCAGTCAAGACGAATAAAACATGAACTCTCTACAAAACAAATGGCAGTCAAGACGAATCAAACATGAACTCTCTACAAAACAAATGGCAGTCAAGACGAATCAAACATGAACTCTCTACAAAACAAATGGCTGTCAAGACGAATCAAACATGAACTCTCTACAAAACAAATGTTTTTCAAGACGAATCAAACATGAACTCTCTACAAAACAAATGGCAGTCAAGACGAATAAAACATGAACTCTCTACAAAACAAATGGCAGTCAAGACGAATCAAACATGAACTCTCTACAAAACAAATGTTTTTCAAGACGAATCAAACATGAACTCTCTACAAAACAAATGGCAGTCAAGACGAATAAAACATGAACTCTCTACAAAACAAATGGCAGTCAAGACGAATCAAACATGAACTCTCTACAAAACAAATGTTTTTCAAGACGAATCAAACATGAACTCTCTACAAAACAAATGGCAGTCAAGACGAATAAAACATGAACTCTCTACAAAACAAATGGCAGTCAAGACGAATCAAACATGAACTCTCTACAAAACAAATGGCAGTCAAGACGAATCAAACATGAACTCTCTACAAAACAAATGGCAGTCAAGACGAATAAAACATGAACTCTCTACAAAACAAATGGCAGTCAAGACGAATCAAACATGAACTCTCTACAAAACAAATGGCAGTCAAGACGAATCAAACATGAACTCTCTACAAAACAAATGGCTGTCAAGACGAATCAAACATGAACTCTCTACAAAACAAATGTTTT
Organism: Bathymodiolus septemdierum; assembly: GCA_963383655.1. Classification (NCBI taxonomy): domain Eukaryota; kingdom Metazoa; phylum Mollusca; class Bivalvia; order Mytilida; family Modiolidae; genus Bathymodiolus; species Bathymodiolus septemdierum. Next base: position 1,022,458 of record OY726525.1, on the reverse strand, counting down.
TCAAGACGAATCAAACATGAACTCTCTACAAAACAAATGGCTGTCAAGACGAATCAAACATGAACTCTCTACAAAACAAATGTTTTTCAAGACGAATCAAACATGAACTCTCTACAAAACAAATGGCAGTCAAGACGAATGAAACATGAACTCTCTACAAAACAAATGACTGTCAAGACGAATCAAACATGAACTCTGTACAAAAAAATAGCAGTCGTCAAGACGAATCAAACATTAATTCTCTACAAAACAAATGGCAGTCAAGACGAATAAAACATGAACTCTCTACAAAACAAATGGCAGTCAAGACGAATCAAACATGAACTCTCTACAAAACAAATGGCAGTCAAGACGAATCAAATATGAACTCTCTACAAAACAAATGGCTGTCAAGACGAATCAAACATGAACTCTCTACAAAACTAATGGCAGTCAAGACGAATCAAACATGAACTCTCTACGAAACAAATGGCAGTCAAGACGACTAAGACATGAACTCTCTACAAAACAAATGGTTGTCAAGACGAATCAAACATGAACTCTTTACAAAACAAATGGCAGTCAAGACGAATCAAACATGAACTGTTTACAAAACAAATGGCTGTCAAGACCAATCAAACATAAACTCTCTTAAAAAGAAATGGCAGTCAAGACGAATCAAACATGAACTCTACAAAGCAAATGGTTGTCAAGACGAATCAAACATGAACTCTCTACAAAGCAAATGGCTCACAAGACGTATCAAACATGAACTCTCTACAAAACAAATAGCAGTCAAGACGAATCAAACATGAACCTTCTACAAAACAAATGGCTGTCAAAAAGAATCAAACATGAACTCTCTACAAAACAAATGGCTGTCAAGACGAATCAAATATGAACTCTCTACAAAACAAATGGCATTCCAGACGAATCAGACATGAACTCTCTATAAAAGAAATGGCAGTCAAGACGAATCAAACATGAACTCTCTACAAAACAAATGGCTGTCAAGACGAATCAAACATGAACTCTCTACAAAACTAATGGCAGTCAAGACGAATCAAACATGAACTCTCTACGAAACAAATGGCAGTCAAGACGAATCAAACATGAACTCTCTACAAAACAAATGGCAGTCAAGACGAATCAAACATGAACTCTCTACAAAACTAATGACTGTCAAGAAGAATCAAACATGAACTCTCTACAAAACAAATGGCAGTCAAGACGAATCAGACATGAACTCTCTACAAAACAAATGACAGTCAAGAGGAATCAGACATGAACTCTCTACAAAACAAATGGCAGTCAAGACGAATCAAACATGAACTTTCTACAAAACAAATGGCAGTCAAGACCTATTAAACATGAACTCTCTACAAAACAAATGGCTGTCAAGACGAATCAAACATGAACTCTCTACAAAACAAATGGCAGTCAAGACGAATCAAACATGAACTGTTTACAAAACAAATGGCAGTCAAGACCTGTCAAACATGAATTCTCTACAAAACAAATGGCTGTCAAGACGAATCAAACATGAAATCTCTACAAAACAAATGGCAGTCAAGACCAATCAAACATGAACTCTCTACAAAACAAATGACTGTCAAGACGAATCAAACATGAACTCTCTACAAAACAAATGGCAGTCAAGACGAATCAAACATGAACTCTCTACAAAACAAATGGCAGTCAAGACCTGTCAAACATGAATTCTCTACAAAACAAATGGCTGTCAAGACGAATCAAACATGAAATCTCTACAAAACAAATGGCAGTCAAGACCAATCAAACATGAACTCTCTACAAAACAAATGACTGTCAAGACGAATCAAACATGAACTCTCTACAAAACAAATGGCAGTCAAGACGAATCAAACATGAACTCTCTACAAAACAAATGGCAGTCAAGACCTGTCAAACATGAATTCTCTACAAAACAAATGGCTGTCAAGACGAATCAAACATGAACTCTCTACAAAACAAATGGCAGTCAAGACCTATTAAACATGAACTCTCTACAAAACAAATGGCTGTCAAGACGAATCAAACATGAACTCTCTACAAAACAAATGGCAGTCAAGACGAATCAAACATGAACTCTCTACAAAACAAATGGCAGTCAAGACCTGTCAAACATGAATTCTCTACAAAACAAATGGCTGTCAAGACGAATCAAACATGAAATCTCTACAAAACAAATGGCAGTCAAGACCAATCAAACATGAACTCTCTACAAAACAAATGACTGTCAAGACGAATCAAACATGAACTCCCTACAAAAAAAATAGCAGTCGTCAAGACGAATCAAACATGAACTCTCTACAAAACAAATGGCAGTCAAGACGAATCAAGCATGAACTTTCTACAACACAAATGGCAGTCAAGACGAATCAAACATGAACTCTCTACAAAACTAATGGCTGTCAAGACGAATCAAACATGAACTCTCTACAAAACAAATGTTTGTCAAGACGAATCAAACATGAACTCTCTACAAAACAAATGTTTGTCAAGACGAATCAAACATGAACTCTCTACAAAACAAATGTTTGTCAAGACGAATCAAACATGAACTCTCTACAAAACTAATGGCTGTCAAGACGCATCAAACATGAACTCTCTACAAAACAAATGGCTGTCAAGACGAATCAAACATGAACTCTCTACAAAACAAATGGCTGTCAAGACGAATCAAACATGAACTCTCTACACAACAAATGTTTGTCAAGACGAATCAAACATGAACTCTCTACAAAACAAATGGCAGTCAAGACGAATCAAACATGAACTCTACAAAGCAAATGGTTGTCAAGACGAATCAAACATGAACTCTCTACAAAACAAATGGCTCACAAGACGTATCAAACATGAACTCTCTACAAAACAAATGGCAGTCAAGACGAATCAAACATGAACTCTCTACAAAACAAATGGCAGTCAAGACGAATCAAACATGAACTCTACAAAGCAAATGGTTGTCAAGACGAATCAAACATGAAACCTCTACAAAACAAATGGCTGTCAAAAAGAATCAAACATGAACTCTCTACAAAACAAATGGCTGTCAAGACGAATCAAATATGAACTCTCCACAAAACAAATGGCAGTCAAGACGAATCAGACATGAACTCTCTACAAAAGAAATGGCAGTCAGGACGAATCAAACATGAACTCTCTACAAAACAAATGGCAGTCAAGACGAATCAAACATGAACTCTCTACAAAACTAATGACTGTTAAGACGAATCAAACATGAACTCTCTACAAAACAAATGGCAGTCAAGACGAATCAGACATGAACTCTCAACAAAAGAAATGGCAGTCAAGACGAATCAAACATGAACTCTCTACAAAACTAATGACTGTCAACACGAATTAAACATGAACTCTCTACAAAACAAATGGCTGTCAAGACGAATCAAACATGAACTCTCTACAAAACAAATGACAGTCAAGACGAATGATGCATGAACTCCCTACAAAACAAATGGCAGTCAAGACGAATCAAACATGAACTCTCTACAAAACAAATGACAGAAGAAATGGCAGTTAAGAGGAATCAAACATGAACTCTCTACAAAACAAATGGCTGTCAAGACCAATCAAACATGAACTCTCTACAAAACAAATGGCTGTCAAGACGAATCAAACATGAACTCTCTACAAAACAAATGGCAGTCAAGACGAATCAAACATGAACTCTCTACAAAGCAAATGGCAGTCAAGAAGAATCAAACATGAACTCTCTACAAAACTAATGACTGTCAAGACGAATCAAACATGAACTCTCTACAAACAAATGGCAGTCAAGACGAATCAAAAATGAACTTTCTACAAAACAAATGGCAGTCAAGACGAATCAAACATGAACTCTCTACAAAACAAATGGCAGTCAAGACGAATCAAAAATGAACTTTCTACAAAACAAATGGCAGTCAAGACGAATCAAACATGAACTCTCTAAGCAACAAATGGCAGTCAAGACGAATCAAACATGAACTCTACAACACAAATGGTTGTCAAGACGAATAAACATGAACTCTCTACAAAACAAATGGCTCACAAGACGAATCAAACATGACCTCTCTACAAAACAAATGGTTGTCAAGACGAATCAAACATGAACTCTCTACAAAACAAATAGCAGTCGTCAAGACGAATCAAACATGAACTCTCTACAAAACAAATGGCAGTCAAGACGAATCAAACATGAACTCTCTACAAAACAAATGGCTGTCAAGACGAATCAAACATGAACTCTCTACAAAACAAATGACAGTCAAGACGAATGAAGCATGAACTCTCTACAAAACAAATGGCAGTCAAGAGGAATCAAACATGAACTCTCTACACATTAAGTGGCTGTCAAGACGAATCAAACATGAACTCTCTGCAAAACAAATGACAGAAGAAATGGCAGTTAAGAGGAATCAAACATGAACTCTCTACAAAACAAATGGCTGTCAAGACGAATCAAACATGAACTCTCTCCAAAGCAAATGGCATACAAGAAGAATCAAACATGAACTCTCTACAAAACTAATGACTGTCAAGACGAATCAAACATGAACTCTCTACAAAACAAATGGCAGTCATGACGAATCAAGAATGAACTCTCTACAAAGCAAATGGCAGTCAAGACGAATCAAACATGAACTCTCTAAGCAACAAATGGCCGTCAAGACGAATCAAACATGAACTCTCTACACATTAAGTGGCTGTCAAGACGAATCAAACATGAACTCTCTACAAAACAAATGACAGAAGAAATGGCAGTTAAGAGGAATCAAACATGAACTCTCTACAAAACAAATGGCTGTCAAGACGAATCAAACATGAACTCTCTACAAAACAAATGGCTGTCAAGACGAATCAAACATGAAATCTCTACAAAACAAATGGCAGTCAGGACGAATCAAACATGAACTCTCTACAAAGCAAATGGCAGTCAAGAAGAATCAAACATGAACTCTCTACAAAACTAATGACTGTCAAGAGGAATCAAACATGAACTCTCTACAAAACAAATGGCTGTCAAGACGAATCAAACATGAACTCTCTACAAAACAAATGGCTGTCAAGACGAATCAAACATGAACTCTCTACAAAACAAATGGCAGTCAAGACGAATCAAACATGAACTCTACAACACAAATGGTTGTCAAGACGAATCAAACATGAACTCTCTACAAAACAAATGGCTCACAAGACGAATCAAACATGACCTCTCTACAAAACAAATGGTTGTCAAGAAGAATCAAACATGAACTCTCTACAAAACAAATAGCAGTCGTCAAGACGAATCAAACATGAACTCTCTACAAAACAAATGGCAGTCAAGACGAATCAAACATGAACTCTCTACAAAACAAATGGCTGTCAAGACCTATCAAACATGAACTCTCTACAAAACAAATGGCTGTGAAGACGAATCAAACATGAACTCTCTACAAAACAAATGGCTCACAAGAGGAATCAAACATGACCTCTCTACAAAACAAATGGTTGTCAAGACGAATCAAACATGAACTCTCTACAAAACAAATAGCAGTCGTCAAGACGAATCAAGCATGAACTCTCTTCAAAAGAAATGGAAGTCAAAACGAATCAAACATGAACTCTCTACAAATCAAATGGCAGTCAAGACGAATCAAACATGAACTCTCTAAAAAACAAATGGCAGTCAAGACCTATCAAACATGAACTCTCTAAAAAACAAATGGCAGTCAAGACGAATCAAGCATGAACTCTCCACAAAACAAATGGCTGTCAAGACGAATCAAACATGAACTCTCTACACAACAAATGGCATTCAAGACGAATCAAACATGAACTCTACAAAGCAAATGGTTGTCAAGACGAATCAAACATGAACTCTCTACAAAACAAATGGCTCACAAGACGAATCAAACATGAACTCTCTACAAAACAAATGGCAGTCAAGACGAATCAAACATGAACCCTCTACAAAACAAATGGCTGTCAAAAAGAATCAAACATTAACTCTCTACAAAACAAATGTCAGTCAAGACGAATCAAACATGAACTCTCTACAAAACAAATGGCAGTCAAGAAGAATCAAACATGAACTCTCTACAAAACAAATGGCAGTCAAGACCAATCAAACATGAACTCTCTACAAAACAAATGGCAGTCAAGACGAATCAAACATGAACTCTCTACAAAACAAATGGCAGTCAAGAAGAATCAAACATGAACTCTATACAAAACAAATGGCAGTCAAGACGAATAAAACATGAACTTTCTACAAAACAAATGGCAGTCAAGACGAATCAAACATGAACTCTCTACAAAACAAATGGCTCTCAAGACGAATCAAACATGAACTCTCTACAAAACAAGTGGCAGTCAAGACTTGTCAAACATGAACTCTCTACAAAACAAATGGCAGTCAAGACGAATCAAACATGAACTCTCTACAAAACAAGTGGCAGTCAAGACCAATCAAACATGAACTCTCTACAAAACAAATGACTGTCAAGACGAATCAAACATGAACTCTCTACAAAAAAAAATAGCAGTCGTCAAGACGAATCAAACATGAACTCTCTACAAAACAAATGGCAGTCAAGACGAATCAAACATGAACTCTCTACAAAACAAATGGCAGTCAAGACGAATCAAACATGAACTCTCTACAACATAAATGGCAGACAAGACGACTAAGACATGAACTCTCTACAAAATACATGGTTGTCAAGACGAATCAAACATGAACTCTCTACAAAACAAATGGCTGTCAAGACGAATCAAACATGAACTTTATACAACACAAATGGCAGTCAAGACGAATCAAGCATGAACTCTCTACAAAACAAATGGCAGTCAAGACGAATCAAACATGAACTCTCTACAAAACAAATGGCAGTCAAGACGAATCAAACATGAACTCTCTACAAAACAAATGGCAGTCAAGACGAATCAAACATGAACTCTCTACGAAACAAATGTTTGTCAAGACGAATCAAACATGAACTCTCTTCAAAACAAATGTTTGTCAAGACGAATCAAACATGAACTCTCTACAAAACAAATGGCTATCTAGACGAATCAAACATGAACTCTCTACACAACAAATGGCAGTCAAGACGAATCAAACATGAACTCTACAAAGCAAATGGTTGTCAAGACGAATCAAACATGAACTCTCTACAAAACAAATGGCTCACAAGACGTATCAAACATGAACTCTCTACAAAACAAATGGCAGTCAAGACGAATCATACATGAACCCTCTACAAAACAAATGGCTGTCAAAAATAATCAAACATGAACTCTCTACAAAACAAATGGCAGTCAAGACGAATGAAATATGAACTCTCTACAAAACAAATGGCAGTCAATACGAATCAGACATGAACTCTCTACAAAAGAAATGGCAGTCAAGACGAATCAAACATGAACTCTCTACAAAACAAATGGCTGTTAAGACGAATCAAACATGAACTCTCTACAAAACAAATGGCAGTCAAGAGGAATCAAACATGAACTCTCTTCAAAACAAATGGTTGTCAAGATGAATCAAACATGAACTCTCTACAAAACAAATGGCTGTCTAGACGAATCAAACATGAACTCTCTACAAAACAAATGACAGTCAAGACGAATCAAACATGAACTCTCTACAAATTAATGACTGTCAAGACGAATAAAACATGAACTCTCTACAAAACAAATGGCAGTCAAGACGAATCAAACATGAACTCTCTACAACACAAATGGCTGTCAAAACGAATCAAACATGAACTCTCTACCAAACAAATGGCTGTCAAGACGAATCAAACATGAACTCTCTACAAAAAAATAGCTGTCAAGACGAATCAAACATGAACTCTCTAAAAAACAAATGGCAGTCAAGACCAATCAAACATGAACTCTATACAAAACAAATGGCACTCAAGAGGATTCAAACATGAACTCTCTACAAAACAAATGGCTGTCAAGCCGAATCAAGCATGCACTCTCTACACAACAAATGGCTAACAAGACGAATCAAACATGAACTCTCTACAAAACAAATGACTTTCAAGACGAATCAAACATGAATTCACTACACAAGAAATGGCTGTCAAGACGAATCAAACATGAACTCTCTACAAAAGAAATGGCAGTCAAGAGGAATCAAACATGAACTCTCTACAAAAGAAATGGCTGTCAAGACGAATCAAACATGAACTCTCTACAAAACAAATGGCAGTCAAGACGAATCAAACATGAACTCTCTACAAAACAAATGGCAGTCAAGACGAATCAAACATGAACTCTCTACACATTAAGTGGCTGTCAAGACGAATCAAACATGAACTTTCTACAAAACAAATGACAGAAGAAATGGCAGTTAAGAGGAATCAAACATGAACTCTCTACAAAACAAATGTTTGTCAAGACGAATCAAACATGAACTCTCTACAAAACAAATGGCAGTCAAGACGAATCAAACATGAACTCTACAAAGCAAATGGTTGTCAAGACGAATCAAACATGAACTCTCTACAAAACAAATGGCTCACAAGACGTATCAAACATGAACTCTCTTCAAAACAAATGGCAGTCAAGACGAATCATACATGAACTCTCTACAAAACTAATGACTGTCAAAACGAATCAAACATGAACTCTCCACAAAACAAATGGCTGTCAAGACGAATCAAATATGAACTCTCTACAAAACAAATGATTGTCAAGACGAATGAAGCATGAACTCTCTACAAAACAAATGACAGAAGAAATGGCAGTTAAGAGGAATCAAACATGAACTCTCTACAAAACAAATGGCTGTCAAGACGATTCAAACATGAACTCTCTACACAACAAATGGCAGTCAAGACGAATCAAACATGAACTCTCTACAAAACAAATGGCTGTCAAGACGAATCAAACATGAACTCTCTACGCAACAAATGGCTGTCAAGACGAATCAAACATGAACTCTCTACAAAGCAAATGGCAGTCAAGAAGAATCAAACATGAACTCTCTACAAAACTAATGACTGTCAAGACGAATCAAACATGAACTCTCTACAAAACAAATGGCTGTCAAGACGAATCAAACATGAACTCTCTACAAAACAAATGGCTCACAAGACGAATCAAACATGAACTCTCTACAAAACAAATGGCTGTCAAGACGAATCAAACATGAACTCTCTACAAAGCAAATGTCAGTCAAGACCTATCAAACATGAATTCTCTACAAAACAAATGGCTGTCAAGACGAATCAAACATGAACTCTCTACAAAAACAAATGGCAGTCAAGACGAATCAAACATGAACCCTCTACAAAACAAATGGCTGTTAAGACGAATCAAACAGGAACTCTCTACCAAACAAATGACTGTCAAGACGAATCAAACATGAACTCTCTACAAAACTAATTGCAGTCAAGACGAATCAAACATGAACCCTCTACAAAACAAATGGCTGTTAAGACGAATCAAACAGGAACTCTCTACCAAACAAATGACTGTCAAGACGAATCAAACATGAACTCTCTACAAAAACAAATGGCAGTCAAGACGAATCATACATGAACTCTCTACAAAACTAATGACTGTCAAAACGAATCAAACATGAACTCTCTACCAAACAAATGACTGTCAAGACGAATCAAACATGAACTCTCTACAAAAACAAATGGCAGTCAAGACGAATCAAACATGAACTCTCTACAAAACAAATAGCAGTCAAGACGAATCAAACATGAACCCTCTACAAAACAAATGGCTGTCTAGACGAATCAAACATGAACTCTCTACAAAACAAATGACAGTCAAGACGAATCAAACATGAACTCTCTACAAATTAATGACTGTCAAGACGAATCAAACATGAACTCTCTACAAAACAAATGGCAGTCAAGACGAATCAAACATGAACTCTCTACAACACAAATGGCTGTCAAAACGAATCAAACATGAACTCTCTACCAAACAAATGGCTGTCAAGACGAATCAAACATGAACTCTCTACAAAAAAATAGCTGTCAAGACGAATCAAACATGAACTCTCTAAAAAACAAATGGCAGTCAAGACCAATCAAACATGAACTCTATACAAAACAAATGGCACTCAAGAGGATTCAAACATGAACTCTCTACAAAACAAATGGCTGTCAAGCCGAATCAAGCATGCACTCTCTACACAACAAATGGCTAAAAAGACGAATCAAACATGAACTCTCTACAAAACAAATGACTTTCAAGACGAATCAAACATGAATTCACTACACAAGAAATGGCTGTCAAGACGAATCAAACATGAACTCTCTACAAAAGAAATGGCAGTCAAGAGGAATCAAACATGAACTCTCTACAAAAGAAATGGCTGTCAAGACGAATCAAACATGAACTCTCTACAAAACAAATGGCAGTCAAGACGAATCAAACATGAACTCTGTACAAAACTAATGACTGTCAAGACGAATCAAACATGAACTCTCTACAAAATAAATGCCAGTCAAGACGAATCAGACATGAACTCTCTACAAAACAAATGGCAGTCAAGACGAATCAAACATGAACTCTCTACAAAACAAATGGCAGTCAAGACGAATCAAACATGAACTCTCTACACATTAAGTGGCTGTCAAGACGAATCAAACATGAACTTTCTACAAAACAAATGACAGAAGAAATGGCAGTTAAGAGGAATCAAACATGAACTCTCTACAAAACAAATGGCTGTCAAGACGATTCAAACATGAACTCTCTACACAACAAATGGCAGTCAAGACGAATCAAACATGAACTGTCTACAAAACAAATGGCTGTCAAGACGAATCAAACATGAACTCTCTACGAAACAAATGTTTGTCAAGACGAATCAAACATGAACTCTCTACGACACATATGTTTGTCAAGACGAATCAAACATGAACTCTCTACAAAACAAATGTTTGTCAAGACGAATCAAACATGAACTCTCTACAAAACAAATGGCTGTCAAGACGAATCAAACATGAACTCTCTACACAACAAATGGCAGTCAAGACGAATCAAACATGAACTCTACAAAGCAAATGGTTGTCAAGACGAATCAAACATGAACTCTCTACAAAACAAATGGCTCACAAGACGTATCAAACATGAACTCTCTTCAAAACAAATGGCAGTCAAGACGAATCATACATGAACTCTCTACAAAACAAATGGCTGTCAAAAAGAATCAAACATGAACTCTCTACAAAACAAATGGCAGTCAAGACGAATCAAACATGAACTCTCTACAAAACAAATGTTTGTCAAGACGAATCAAACATGAACTCTCTACAAAACTAATGACTGTCAAAACGAATCAAACATGAACTCTCCACAAAACAAATGGCTGTCAAGACGAATCAAATATGAACTCTCTACAAAACAAATGACTGTCAAGACGAATGAAGCATGAACTCTCTACAAAACAAATGGCAGTCAAGAGGAATCAAACATGAACTCTCTACACATTAAGTGGCTGTCAAGACGAATCAAACATGAACTTTCTACCAAACAAATGACAGAAGAAATGGCAGTTAAGAGGAATCAAACATGAACTCTCTACAAAACAAATGGCTGTCAAGACGATTCAAACATGAACTCTCTACACAACAAATGGCAGTCAAGACGAATCAAACATGAACTCTCTACAAAACAAATGGCTGTCAAGACGAATCAAACATGAACTCTCTACAAAGCAAATGGCAGTCAAGAAGAATCAAACATGAACTCTCTACAAAACTAATGACTGTCAAGACGAATCAAACATGAACTCTCTACAAAACAAATGGCTGTCAAGACGAATCAAACATGAACTCTCTACGCAACAAATGGCTGTCAAGACGAATCAAACATGAACTCTCTACAAAACAAATGGCTCACAAGACGAATCAAACATGAACTCTCTACAAAACAAATGGCTGTCAAGACGAATCAAACATGAACTCTCTACAAAGCAAATGTCAGTCAAGACCTATCAAACATGAACTCTCTACAAAACAAATGGCTGTCAAGACGAATCAAACATGAACTCTCTACAAAGCAAATGTCAGTCAAGACCTATCAAACATGAACTCTCTACAAAGCAAATGGCAGTCAAGAAGAATCAAACATGAACTCTCTACAAAACTAATGACTGTCAACACGAATCAAACATGAATCCTCTACAAAACAAATGGCTGTCAAGACGAATCAAACATGAACTCTCTACAAAATAAATGGCAGTCAAGACGAATCAAACATGAACTCTCTACAAAACAAATGGCTGTTAAGACGAATCAAACAGGAACTCTCTACCAAACAAATGACTGTCAAGACGAATCAAACATGAACTCTCTACAAAAACAAATGGCAGTCAAGACGAATCAAACATGAACCCTCTACAAAACAAATGGCTGTTAAGACGAATCAAACAGGAACTCTCTACCAAACAAATGACTGTCAAGACGAATCAAACATGAACTCTCTACAAAACTAATGGCAGTCAAGACGAATCAAACATGAACCCTCTACAAAACAAATGGCTGTTAACACGAATCAAACAGGAACTCTCTACCAAACAAATGACTGTCAAGACGAATCAAACATGAACTCTCTACAAAAACAAATGGCAGTCAAGACGAATCAAACATGAACTCTCTACAAAACAAATAGCAGTCGTCAAGACGAATCAAACATGAACCCTCTACAAAACAAATGGCTGTTAAGACGAATCAAACATGAACTCTCTACAAAACAAATGGCAGTCAAGAGGAATCAAACATGAACTCTCTTCAAAACAAATGGTTGTCAAGATGAATCAAACATGAACTCTCTACAAAACAAATGGCTGTCTAGACGAATCAAACAGGAACTCTCTACCAAACAAATGGCTGTCAAGAGGAATCAAACATGAACTCTCTACAAAACAAATGGCAGTCAAGACGAATCAAACATGAACTCTCTACAAAACAAATGGCTGTTAAGACGAATCAAACAGGAACTCTCTACCAAACAAATGACTGTCAAGACGAATCAAACATGAACTCTCTACAAAAACAAATGGCAGTCAAGACGAATCAAACATGAACCCTCTACAAAACAAATGGCTGTTAAGACGAATCAAACAGGAACTCTCTACCAAACAAATGACTGTCAAGACGAATCAAACATGAACTCTCTACAAAACTAATGGCAGTCAAGACGAATCAAACATGAACCCTCTACAAAACAAATGGCTGTTAAGACGAATCAAACAGGAACTCTCTACCAAACAAATGACTGTCAAGACGAATCAAACATGAACTCTCTACAAAAACAAATGGCAGTCAAGACGAATCAAACATGAACTCTCTACAAAACAAATAGCAGTCGTCAAGACGAATCAAACATGAACCCTCTACAAAACAAATGGCTGTTAAGACGAATCAAACATGAACTCTCTACAAAACAAATGGCAGTCAAGAGGAATCAAACATGAACTCTCTTCAAAACAAATGGTTGTCAAGATGAATCAAACATGAACTCTCTACAAAACAAATGGCTGTCTAGACGAATCAAACATGAACTCTCTACAAAACAAATGACAGTCAAGACGAATCAAACATGAACTCTCTACAAATTAATGACTGTCAAGACGAATCAAACATGAACTCTCTACAAAACAAATGGCAGTCAAGACGAATCAAACATGAACTCTCTACAACACAAATGGCTGTCAAAACGAATCAAACATGAACTCTCTACCAAACAAATGGCTGTCAAGACGAATCAAACATGAACTCTCTACAAAAAAATAGCTGTCAAGACGAATCAAACATGAACTCTCTAAAAAACAAATGGCAGTCAAGACCAATCAAACATGAACTCTATACAAAACAAATGGCACTCAAGAGGATTCAAACATGAACTCTCTACAAAACAAATGGCTGTCAAGCCGAATCAAGCATGCACTCTCTACACAACAAATGGCTAACAAGACGAATCAAACATGAACTCTCTACAAAACAAATGACTTTCAAGACGAATCAAACATGAATTCACTACACAAGAAATGGCTGTCAAGACGAATCAAACATGAACTCTCTACAAAAGAAATGGCAGTCAAGAGGAATCAAACATGAACTCTCTACAAAACAAATGGCAGTCAAGAGGAATCAAACATGAACTCTCTTCAAAACAAATGGCAGTCAAGACGAACCAAACATGAACTCTCTACAAAACAAATGGCTGTCATGACGAATCAAACAATTGGAGGTAAAGATGAACCGAACATCGTTTTTATGCAGAAATCGTAACAGACATCACAACACGAAGCTCAGAACGTAAAGACACATAATAAGACAACACAAAAAACTAAAAAGATGAGGAAGAAGGACCCACTAAAAAATCGGAGGTGAACTCGCGTGTTCGCGAAGGGTAAACAGTTCCTGCTACCCATAGGACAAGTGTTGCATTACAGTTCCTGCTACCTATAGGGCAGGTGTTGCTAAACAGTTCCTGCTACCTATAGGACCAGTGTTGCTAAACAGTTCCTGCTACCTATAGGACAAGTGTCGCTAAACAGTTCCTGCTACCTATAGGACAAGTGTTGCTAAACAGTTCCCGCTACCTATAGGACAAGTGTTGCTAAACAGTTCCTGCTACCTATCGGACAAGTGTTGGTAAACAGTTCGTGCTACCTATAGGACAAGTGTTGCTAAACAGTTCCTGCTACCTACAGGGCATGTGTTGCTAAACAGTTCCTGCTACCTATAGGACCAGTGTTGCTAAACAGTTCCTGCTACCTATAGGTCAAGTGTTGCTAAACAGATCCTGCTATCTATAAGACAAGGGTTGCTAAACAATTCATGCTACCTATAGGACAAGTGTTGCTAAAAAGATCCTGCTATCTATATGACAAGAGTTGCTAAACAGTTCCTGCTACCTATAGGACAAGTGTTACTAAACAGTTCCTGCTACCTATTGGACAAGTGTTGCTAAACAATTCCTGCTACCTATTGGACAAGTGTTGCTAAACAGTTCCTGCTACCTATAGGACAAGCGTTGCTTAACAGTTGCTGCTACCTATAGGACAAGTGTTGTTAAACAGTTGCTGCTACCTATAGGACAAGTGTTGCTCAATCTTTAGTTTTCTGTTTTAGTGTTTTGTAGATCATTGTTTGTATTTTTCTCCTTTCTCTCTTAGCCGGTGTATTATTCTTCTTCTATTTACGGCTTCTGATGACCTCTATGTTATTATTCTTCTATTTACGGCTTCTGATGACCTCTATGGTATCATCAAACATTTCTTATGTATATTGTACGTTTGTCTTGTGTGACGGATTACAATGTTGATAAACTAAAAGTTCATCATTAATTCAACAATCTAAAACCAAATATATGGCATATTTTATTATTTTAAAAGATCTCATGTTGTTTCATAAATCACAAGTCATGCTTACTATCAGCAGTCAAAATAATTTTCTCTAAAGTAATAATTGATCAAAGACTTGAGTTATATTAATTAGTTACACAGTGTGTTAGTGACCTAATTATACGATTTATACGGGGTCAGTAAATTCCATATGGGGCGAGACCGTGTATTGAATATACACGGTTTCCACGTGTTCACTTTATCGAAATTGATTAATGAATATTTATCGCTATTTTGTTTATTTTCCCTTTGATGTTTAAAACCGATATATTTCATATCATGTGGGCGCATGATATGATTCCAATTATCGCTAATCGCTAAGCGTTGTCAAGGACAGAAGTAGTATCATCTTGTTTTCTAATATGACGTTATAATGACGTCACATTACCAAATTCTTGATAATTAAGTGATTAACGATATAAAATATTAATTGTGTTTAAAAAAATGTCAGTATCTCAACAAAAATTTTCTAATTATGAATACAAAATAGCGATAAAATAATTAAAGATGCTTTTTAAAACTCGAGGACGTTTCTCAGTAATCCAAATATCCTAGAAGTTTGTAAGTAGTAAGATATTGATTAGTGTGCGTACACAATTAGCAAGTGTTCTGTTAATTATCATCCTGTGAACGTGATTTAGAGTTAGCAGCAGCAGTAAAGTCTTTAGGGAAGTCGAACCATACTCTACGTCTTCTGCATTCACAACATTGGGCTAGGCGTATAGGAAGACGTTTGTAGGACGGACGTTTGTGAGGACACCACAACCAGATGTTAAAGATTTTGTAGTTGGCAGGATAACAATACCATCTGTAGAGAGACAGCCATGTTTGACAAGGTAAGTTCCTGCATCTTTGCTTCCTGTGTAAGAAATACATATTGTTAATGATTACCAACTTCAAGATAGATCAATATAAAAATATCACGTCAGAATAATATAGACATATAATGTTAGAATGATATAGAAATTGTGCATTGCCGCATCATTTCATTAAGAGGGGAAATATGGGCCAATAATGCTAGCATGTATTTTTGTGTCAGGGATATAGAATTTTCCCCTCATGTATTTTTGTGATAGGGATATAGAATTTCCCTCTCATGTATATTTGTTTTAGGGATATAGAATTTCCCTCTCATGTATTTTTGTGTTAGGGATATAGAATTTCCCTCTAGTGTATTTTAGTGTTAGGGATATAGAATTTCCCTCTCATGTATTCTTGTGTTAGGGATATAGAATTTCCCTCTAGTGTATTTTTGTGTTAGGGATATAGAATTTCCCTCTAGTGTATTTTGTGTTAGGGATATAGAATTTCCCTCTCATGTATTTTTGTGTTAGGGATATAGAATTTCCCTCTAGTGTATTTTTGTGTTAGGGATATAGAATTTCCCTCTAGTGTATTTTTGTGTTAGGGATATAGAATTTCCCTCTAGTGTATTTTTGTGTTAGGGATATAGAGTTTCCCTCTAATGTATTTTTGTGTTAGGGATATAGAATTTCCCTCTAGTGTATTTTTGTGTTAGGGATATAGAATTTCCCTCTAGTGTATTTTAGTGTTAGGGATATAGAATTTCCCTCTAGTGTATTTTTGTGTTAGGGATATAGAATTTCCCTCTAGTGTATTTTTGTGTTAGGGATATAGAATTTCCCTCTAGTGTATTTTTGTGTTAGGGATATAGAATTTCCCTCTAGTGTATTTTTGTGTTAGGGATATAGAATTTCCCTCTAGTGTATTTTTGTGTTAGGGATATAGAATTTCCCTCTCATGTATTTGTGTGTTAGGGATATAGAATTTCCCTCTCATGTATATTTGTGTTAGGGACCAGAGGGACCAGAGGGACTCTAGTATAGAAGGGGTTAGGGTTATGTTTATGGTGTTTAACGCCACTTTCAACAATATTTCAGTTATATAGTGGCGGTGAGTTGCATTGGTGGAGGAAAACGGAGTAGTCTATAGTAGGTAGTCGGATTTACCCGAATACTGTTAGCATCACTAACGTTATAAGTTCACTCTTACTTGCATGTTGCATAAGTGATTGCTGTGAAGACTCTGTTCCACCATGGTCTGAGAACGTGACACCGACCGCCATTATACCAAAGTGTCCTGCCGATCCTCACTGATTTAAACTTTGAGTCACAAAGTGGTTGTGGCCAGGCTCTGTAATGTAAGATGTAAAATACATTTATACTTTGTGGCCAGGCTCTGTAATGCAAGATGTAATATACATTTATACTTTGTGACCAGGCTCTGTAATGTAAGATGTAATATACATTTATACTGTGTGGCCAGGCTCTGTAATGTAAGATGTAATATACATTTATACTTTGTGGCCAGGCTCTGTAATGTAAGATGTAATATATATTTATACTTTGTGGCCAGGCTCTGTAATGTAAGATGTAATATACATTTATACTTTGTGGCCAGGCTCTGTAATGTAAGATGTAATATACATTTTACTTTGTGGCCAGGCTCTGTAATGTAAGATGTAATATACATTTATACTTTGTGGCCAGGCTCTGTAATGTAAGATGTAATATACATTTATACTTTGTGGCCAGGCTCTGTAATGTAAGATGTAATATACATTTATACTTTGTGACCAGGGTCTGTAATGTAAGATGTAATATACATTTATACTTTGTGGCCAGGCTCTGTAATGTAAGATGTAATATACATTTATACCTTGTGGCCAGGCTCTGTAATGTAAGATGTAATATACATTTTACTTTGTGGACAGGCTCTGTAATGTAAGATGTAATATACATTTATACTTTGTGGCCAGGGTCTGTAATGTAAGATGTAATATACATTTATACTTTGTGGCCAGGCTCTGCAATGTAAGATGTAATATACATTTATACTTTGTGGCCAGGCTCTGTAATGTAAGATGTAATATACATTTTACTTTGTGGACAGGCTCTGTAATGTAAGATGTAATATACATTCATACTTTGTGGCCAGGCTCTGTAATGTAAGATGAAATATACATTTATACTTTGTGGCCAGGGTCTGTAATGCAAGATGTAATATACATTTATACTTTGTGGCCAGGCTCTGTAATGTAAGATGTAATATACATTTATACTTTGTGGCCAGGCTCTGTAATGTAAGATGTAATATACATTTATACTTTGTGGCCAGGCTCTGTAATGTAAGATGTAATATACATTTATACCTTGTGGCCAGGCTCTGTAATGTAAGATGTAATATATATTTATACTTTGTGGCCAGGCTCTGTAATGTAAGATGTAATATACATCTATACTTTGTGGCCAGGCTCTGTAATGTAAGATGTAATATACATTTATACTTTGTGGCCAGGCTCTGTAATGTAAGATGTAATATACATTTATACCTTGTGGCCAGGCTCTGTAATGTAAGATGTAATATACATTTATACCTTGTGGCCAGGCTCTGTAATGTAAGATGTAATATACATTTATACTTTGTGGCCAGGCTCTGTAATGTAAGATGTAATATACATTTATACTTTGTGGCCAGGCTCTGTAATGTAAGATGTAATATACATTTATACTTTGTGCCTCATAAAACTAGTTTTACCCCACAATTGTTTGTATTATTGACATGAAGTATCTGTACCAGGTCAGGAAAGTCAATGGTCATGTTTTTGTATGTTGGGGGTATCTATTTTGCCTCTTTCTACGATTTTGATATTTGATTTTTGAATTGTTCCGACATTGTGGTATTTGTTGTTTTTGAATTGTTCCGACAGTGTGGTATTTGTTGTTTTTGAATTATTCCGACATTGTGGTATTTGTTGTTTTTACATTGTTCCTACATTGTGATATTTGTTGTTTTTGAATTGTTCCGACATTGTGGTATTTGTTGTTTTTGAATTGTTCCGACAGTGTGGTATTTGTTGTTTTTGAATTGTTCCGACATTGTGATATTTGTTGTTTTTGAATTGTCCGACATTGTGGTATTTGTTGTTTTTGAATTGTTCCGACATTGTGGTATTTGTTGTTTTTGAATTGTTCCGACATTGTGGTATTTGTTGTTTTTGAATTGTTCCGACATTGTGGTATTTGTTGTTTTTGTATTGTTCCGACATTGTGGTACTTGTTGTTTTGAATTGTTCCGACATTGTGGTATTTGTTGTTTTTGTATTGTTCCGACATTGTGGTATTTGTTGGTTTTGAATTGTTCCGACATTGTGGTATTTGTTGTTTTTGAATTGTTCCGACATTGTGGTATTTGTTGTTTTTGAATTGTTCCGACATTGTGGTATTTGTTGTTTTGAATTGTTCCGACAGTGTGGTATTTGTTGTTTTTGAATTGTTCCGACAGTGTGGTATTTGTTGTTTTTGAATTGTTCCGACAGTGTGGTATTTGTTGCTTTTGTATTGTTCCGACAGTGTGGTATTTGTTGTTTTTGAATTGTTCCGACAGTGTGGTATTTGTTGTTTTTGTATTGTTCCGACATTGTGGTATTTGTTGTTTTTGAATTGTTCCGACAATGTGGTATTTGTTGTTTTTGAATTGTTCCGACATTGTGGTATTTGTTGTTTTTGTATTGTTCCGAAAGTGTGGTATTTGTTGTTTTTGAATTGTTTCGACAGTGTGGTATTTGTTGTTTTTGAATTGTTCCGACAGTGTGGTATTTGTTGTTTTTGAATTGTTCCGACATTGTGGTATTTGTTGTTTTTGAATTGTGCCGACATTGTGGTATTTGTTGTTTTTGAATTGTGCCGACATTGTGGTATTTGTTGTTTTTGAATTGTTCCGACAGTGTGGTATTTGTTGTTTTTGAATTGTTCCGACATTGTGGTATTTGTTGTTTTTGAATTGATCCGACATTGTGATATTTGTTGTTTTTGAATTGTTCCGACATTGTGGTATTTGTTGTTTTTGTATTGTTCCGACATTGTGGTATTTGTTGTTTTTGAATTGTTCCGACAGTGTGGTATTTGTTGTTTTTGAATTGTTCCGACAGTGTGGTATTTGTTGTTTTTGAATTTTTCCGACATTGTGGTATTTGTTGTTTTTGAATTGTTCCGACAGTGTGGTATTTGTTGTTTTTGAATTGTTCCGACAGTGTGGTATTTGTTGTTTTTGAATTGTTCCGACAGTGTGGTATTTGTTGTTTTTGAATTGTTCCGACAGTGTGGTATTTGTTGTTTTTGAATTGTTCCGACATTGTGGTATTTGTTGTTTTTGAATTGTTCCGACATTGTGGTATTTGTTGTTTTTGAATTGTTCCGACATTGTGGTATTTGTTGTTTTTGAATTGTTCCGACATTGTGGTATTTGTTGTTTTTGAATTGTTCCGACATTGTGGTATTTGTTGTTTTTGAATTGTTCCGACATTGTGGTATTTGTTGTTTTGAATTGTTCCGACAGTGTGGTATTTGTTGTTTTTGAATTGTTCCGACAGTGTGGTATTTGTTGTTTTTGAATTGTTCCGACAGTGTGGTATTTGTTGTTTTTGTATTGTTCCGACAGTGTGGTATTTGTTGTTTTTGAATTGTTCCGACATTGTGATATTTGTTGTTTTTGAATTTTTCCGACATTGTGGTATTTGTTGTTTTTGTATTGTTCCGACATTGTGGTATTTGTTGTTTTTGAATTGTTCCGACAATGTGGTATTTGTTGTTTTTGAATTGTTCCGACATTGTGGTATTTGTTGTTTTTGTATTGTTCCGACAGTGTGGTATTTGTTGTTTTTGAATTGTTCCGACAATGTGGTATTTGTTGTTTTTGTATTGTTCCGACAGTGTGGTATTTGTTGTTTTTGAATTGTTCCGACAATGTGGTATTTGTTGTTTTTGAATTGTTCCGACATTGTGGTATTTGTTGTTTTTGAATTGTTCCGACATTGTGATATTTGTTGTTTTTGAATTGTTCCGACATTGTGGTATTTGTTGTTTTTGTATTGTTCCGACATTGTGGTATTTGTTGTTTTTGAATTGTTCCGACAGTGTGGTATTTGTTGTTTTTGAATTGTTCCGACAGTGTGGTATTTGTTGTTTTTGAATTTTTCCGACATTGTGGTATTTGTTGTTTTTGAATTGTTCCGACAGTGTGGTATTTGTTGTTTTTGAATTGTTCCGACAGTGTGGTATTTGTTGTTTTTGAATTGTTCCGACAGTGTGGTATTTGTTGTTTTTGAATTGTTCCGACATTGTGGTATTTGTTGTTTTTGAATTGTTCCGACAGTGTGGTATTTGTTGTTTTTGAATTGTTCCGACAGTGTGGTATTTGTTGTTTTTGAATTGTTCCGACAGTGTGGTATTTGTTGTTTTTGTATTGTTCCGACAGTGTGGTATTTGTTGTTTTTGAATTGTTCCGACAGTGTGGTATTTGTTGTTTTTGAATTGTTCCGACAGTGTGGTATTTGTTGTTTTTGTATTGTTCCAACAGTGTGGTATTTGTTGTTTTTGAATTGTTCCGACAGTGTGGTATTTGTTGTTTTTCTATTGTTCCGACAGTGTGGTATTTGTTGTTTTTGAATTGTTCCGACAGTGTGGTATTTGTTGTTTTTGAATTATTCCGACATTGTGGTATTTGTTGTTTTTGAATTGTTCCGACATTGTGGTATTTGTTGTTTTTGAATTGTTCCGACATTGTGGTATTTGTTGTTTTTGAATTGTTCCGACAGTGTGTTATTTGTTGTTTTTGAATTGTTCCGACAGTGTGTTATTTGTTGTTTTTGAATTGTTCCGACAGTGTGGTATTTGTTGTTTTTGAATTGTTCCGACAGTGTGGTATTTGTTGTTTTTGAATTGTTCCGACAGTGTGGTATTTGTTGTTTTTGAATTGTTCCGACAGTGTGGTATTTGTTGTTTTTGAATTATTCCGACATTGTGGTATTTGTTGTTTTTGAATTGTTCCGACATTGTGGTATTTGTTGTTTTTGAATTGTTCCGACAGTGTGTTATTTGTTGTTTTTGAATTGTTCCGACAGTGTGGTATTTGTTGTTTTTGAATTGTTCCGACAGTGTGGTATTTGTTGTTTTTGAATTGTTCCGACAGTGTGGTATTTGTTGTTTTTGAATTGTTCCGACAGTGTGGTATTTGTTGTTTTTGAATTGTTCCGACAGTGTGGTATTTGTTGTTTTTGAATTGTTCCGACATTGTGGTATTTGTTGTTTTTGAATTGTTCCGACAGTGTGGTATTTGTTGTTTTTGAATTGTTCCGACATTGTGGTATTTGTTGTTTTTGAATTGTTCCGACATTGTGGTATTTGTTGTTTTTCCTTTATTCATATTTTATATGTATAAGGCATATTTTTTATTATGTTTTAAAACCAAAGGTTCCAGTGTCTCTGGATTGTCCGTTCTTTATTGTCCCTTAGGGTTTCTCTAACGTTTGTCTATATATATTATAAGGATGGATGTATGTAATGCAAGCTAAAAGACATAAATCTTCCTACGCATTATCGACAAAAGCCCAGTTTATAAATTTCACTTGGAAGTGTCTTAATTACACGTGGTCGTAAGAAATACTTTGCAAGATATATGTCTGAAAATTTAACACAAAACAGTGTTAGAATTAGATCTTTGAGCTAACAAATTTTTGTTCTCCCTCGACGGGATTTGAACTCACACCATTGATACACTGCAGCACAAATCGCTTAGTCTTATGTCCAGCGCCCTTGACCACTCGGCCACAGCCGCTAACATGTTAAAATTTAGTGATGAGCCTGTCGACCAAACCAACGAATATAACAATGGTATTGACTGCTTGTCCGTTAAGTACAAAGCATTGACGATCATAAAGGAGAAGGATGTATCTGAGTAAAGCAACACGGCATCGTGTATAGACTGTTGAATAACAGATCTAACTCTATCAAAGCAAAATCAGCTAAGCGTGTTTGTAAAGTATAATGCAGGCACCTTCAACATCTCATCAACATGTTCTCGCCATGATAGGGACAGATACAGCTGGTAGAATTATCGACTTGGTATTCAGCACCAATAACGTTTACAATATAAACTTACACGACTGGTGCCTGTATTTTGTCAGCAATACCGTCATCTTCTCTCGATTCAAGCGCTTTAGCAATACTAAAGTCATCTTTTAGTTCTTTCTGCTTTTCACCAGTCAACTCTCCCATTGCCTTGTCAACTTCAATTCTGTAATAAAAATGTACCTATACATAAAACCTACTTATACATAAAATGTATTTATATATAAAATGTATTTATATATAAAATGTATTTATATATAAAAATGTACTTATATATAAAATGTATTTATACATAAAAATGTACTTATACATAATAAGGGTAATAACAAAATTACCGAACTCCGAACAATCTTACAAAGGGAAAGTCAAAACTCATAATTATGTAAACAGACAAGATCAGTCAACAACCGGAAAACTGTGAAAACCGTAATGACCCTGACTTGGTACAGGCATTTCTAAAGAAATGGGGGGGGGGGGGGGTTGAATCAGATTTTAAGGCGCCAAACCTCCCGCTCTCATTACGATTCAAAGGTTCAGGCTGTCACTGTAACAGTATTTAAATACAGGAACAAAATAGGTAAAATAGTTGTCAAAGCAGTATTTATGTATTTATGCATAAAATGTATTTTTACATAAAAATTTGCTTATACATAAAATGTACTTATATATAAAATGTACTTATATATAAAATGTATTTATATATAAAATGTATTTTTACATAAAATGTACTTATACATAAAATGTACTTATACATAAAATGTATCTATATATAAAATGTATTTATACATAAAAATGTACTTATACATAAAATGTACTTATATATAAAATGTACTTTTACATAAAATGTATTTATACATAAACTGTACTTATATATATACATATATATATTATTTAGAAGCTACCCCTTTACAACGGGGGCACCAACGACCAGGGTAGAAGCAGTGGCGCGTCTATTGTTAATAAATACAAACTATGTACAATAAAATGATAATTATACATAAAAGAAAGTCCATATCTTAAAATACATAAGACAACAACACACTACATAAAACATTAAAGAACAATGTCAGAATAAAATATGATTAAGATAAATCATTTAATATTTCAGATCTAAGCTTAAAGCATTCATTCAGAAACATTTTTCCATGAACATCATAAAATATTCCAAATTCATTGGTAAAAGCATAACCAATATCACCAATTAAGAACTGAAGTTTGGCACTAGACGACAGCTCCATCAATTTAAGACCATATTTCTGATTTTCAACGAAACTATCAAAAACTTTAAAGAACTTGTTACGGATAGACGAAAAGGTAGGACAATGTAACAGAAAATGTTCTAGATCTTCATCCGTGTCCGTTTACATAAGGGGCAAGTCATTTCCTCCAGAGAGATTCATTCTACACAAATATTTTTGTAGAGGTATAGTTTTTGTTCTCGCAAGTAATTTTAGTCTAGATGCTTTAAAATCGTGTTGGTTATCTAGATAAACTTGTTTACCTTGCTTTATATGGAAGTACTGATAGAGATCTAAACTACTCTTATTAGTTACGTCCAAAAAGAATCTATCTCTAGTAACAGAGCCATACTTACGACTGAAATTTTGGTTGGTGGGGTCAGAGCACATGCATATAGATTGTATTTCGTTTGCCTAGTTCCAAAGCGTATCATTTAGCATAATCATTTTATTATAAACCTGTTTACAAAGTCTGCTATCAGGAAGTTCTGATAGTCTTTTAAAGTAGGACACTTTCGATCGGTCATAGGTTCCCACCCTAATTCTAGGAGTAGAGCTGACCTACGGATATTCATTTTGGTACGTAATATTATTTTCGCGGCACGATATTGCCAGCTTTCGAGAGCTTTTTTAGAAGATAATGATAATGGCATCCATACAGCACAAGCATGCGTCAGTGAAGGTCTAATGACATTTTTCCAGAGTGCCTCCCCAAAATTTACACGGTTAAAATCCCCATGCTCTCCCAATATTCGTATTAGGTAGTTCATCTGATTTTCTGACTTACTTTTCAGGTAGGTATTAATATGATAGTTTGACTTCATTGATCTGTTGATGGCCTAGATACTTGTATTCGTTTACTTCGTCAATATTCTCATTACCCAACACCCAGTTAATGTTTTTGTTCAGGTCTTTACCTATAACCATGACTTTAGATTTCTTTGAGTTAAATCTTAGGTTCCACTTACATGCACAATTGTGTGATATTTGTAATGATTTTTGTAATTCGTCCTGAGAGTTTACCATAAGAACTACATCATCTGCGAAAAGCAGACAATTTATAAGCTGGGAAGTGATATCTATGCCAATATTACTTTGGCGAAGCATATTAACTAAATCGTTTATTAGTACCGAAAATGAGTAGGAGATCAAATACAACCTTGTTTAACTCCGTATTCTTGTTCGAACCAGTCAGATTCAAAATCTCCAAAGACTGCTTTATTTTCAACATTTCTATTTATTTCTTTAATGAGTCTCCAACCTTTTCCTTGAATATCACTTTCCCATAACAACGCGAACAGACCTTCCCTCCAAACTCGATCGAAGGCCTTAGAAAGGTCTAAAAAGGCCAAATATAAAGGGTTTTTTCGAGGATTTATACAAGGAAGAAATACCTTGTAACGTAAAAAGATGGTCTTCTAATCGGCGAGACTTTCGAAAGGCTCCTAGGTTCTCACCCAATATATTCTTACTCTCTAAATGATCTTATACCGAAATTTCTAGAGTTTTTGTAAAAAGCTTATATACATTAGAGGATAAAGTTATATCTCTATAATTATCTAGGTCGTAAACAGATCCTGATTTATGCAGTGGCTTGACTATTCCTTTTTGCCAATCGTCAGGTATTAGCTCAATATATGATATACCAGTAAAAAGTTCCGTGAGAGAACGTACCATTGAATCGCCCCCACATTTCAAAAAATCATTGGGTATAGCATCTACACCTGGAGCTTTACCAGATTTCAATGACTTGAGAGTGACAGAAATGTATTCATTGTTAAATACAACTGGAAGATAAGTTTCGTCATTTCCTATACTTACCTGTTTTTCTTCAACATAGTTTAGGATGTATTTACGAAAGTCAGTGTTTACAGTAGAGTCCTTACCAATCCTACTAAAGTGACTACTAAGACATTTACTTATATTATCGTTGTCTTCAATTCGTTTCTCTTTATTTGAAGGGTCAATAATATGTTCAGGTCTTGAGATGTCCCTTGATCCCTTTAGATAATTCCAAAAGTTTTTACTTTTATTTTTAGAGGATACGCAATTATCTGTAAAAAAGTTCATCTTATCATGGGACTCGTTACGTTTGATTGCGTCATGCAATAGTTTTTTACGTTTACGATATAAATCAGAAATATTTTGGCCAAGTTCGCTATCACGTGGTCTATGTTTATTGTGAAGGCGCTGTAACTGGTTAGTTTCACGTCTAGATTTTAACATTCTATCTAAATCTTTGTCCCAAACATACTTATAATTCTTAACCCTAGGGTTTTTTTTTATGACAGATTTAGCAGCACAGTTCACTTTGTTTTTCCAGACGTTCCAGAGCTGGTTTACGTCATTTGGAGTTTTATACCACTCTTCATCAAACAATTCTTTCACGTTATTTTGAAATGCATCCCAATTGGTACCTTTATCAATTTTCCAGAAGAATTTATTGCTGACATTACTGTGCTTTTTGGGTATATGGACATCATTAATTTGAATACTAAGAATTACGCGATCGCTATGAAGATCATATTTACCAGATTCATCAATAAAGACAGAGTCTACATTTTTGCAGATAATTTTTAAAAGCAATATATAGTCAATAGTCGACTTTTGGTCGTTAACAATTCTTGTGAAGAAACCTTCACAGCAGTTCATAGAATTAGCTATGCTTAATTCAGTCGCATCAGTGAACTGTAATAACCTTATTCCATTATAAATCTGTTTGTTTTCAAATGAAACAGTTTTGTCCGCAAATTCACATTTACCCAAACAACGACCATGAGACAAATTTCATACCCTTTTGAATGGAAAAACGTACAGTTTTCCAAAAGTTCATAGAATAATTTATCCGTCAGGGATTTGTCTATTCCATCGTTTGGAAAATACGCAACATCTACTGCGGTTTTGACGCTATTTATTCGAGTCAGGACCCACAAACGTTCAAACCCATCGTTCTTACTGCCAACGAGATTTACATCAAGGACCGTTACTTTATCGTTAATACAGATCCCGATACTTATGCATACCGTAAAATGTTCTTTTACATAAAATGTACTTAGACATTAAATGTACTTATACATAAAATGTATTTTTACATGAAATGTACCTTTACATAAAATGTACTTTTACATAAAATGTACTTATATATAAAATGTACTTTTACATAAAATGTACTTATATATAAAATGTACTTTTACATAAAATGTACTTATACATAAAATATATTTTTACATGAAATGTACCTTTACATAAAATGTACTTATACATAAAATGTACTTGTACATAAAATGTACTTTTACATAAAATGTACTTATACATAAAATGTACTTTTACATAAAATGTACTTATACATAAAATGTACTTTTACATGAATAACTTAAACCTCTCGTGGTTCAGTCACACGATTACACTTCATCGCTATAAAAGTAAGAGATTAACCATTGTGAATTAAGGTGTTAGTTTTAATTTTCATTGTTACTCGTTAACAATTTTTATTCTTAATTTTGAATAATTTTCCGTCAATCTTTACATATTGTCCTTATATTAAATAAACATTCATATTTCAATAACTCTGAAACGTAAATGTAGTAAATTGTCAAAAATAAGAGAGATTGATACTTCGTCTGACATGTAACACGTGTAATGTAATCGTTGTAAGTGACAGAATCTCATACCCTAACAACCATGAGATTATAATATACTATCTCACATATAACGGTAATAACAAAATTACCGAACTCCGAGCAATCTTATAAAGGGAAAGTCAAAACTCATAAGTATATAAACAGACAAAATCAGTCAACAACCGGAAAACTGTGAAAACCGTAATGACCCTGACTTGGTACAGGCATTTCTAAAGAAATGGTGGGTTGAATCAGATTTTAAAGCGCCAACCCTCCCCCTTTCATTACGGCTCAAAGTTTCCGGCTGAGAAATTGATGGCATCAACAATAAGATTTACAAGTCTGATGATTATATTGTCCCCTCTAATTAACTGTCTCTTTTCTTATACAAATGAATTCACACAAAATAAGACATCTCATATGTTAACATTTAATAAATTAATTTGATGTGTTTAAGAGATTTTGATTGGATAAAAAATGGATGTTATTTTCCATAGACAAGATTTGAAACCGGAAATCACATGTTGGGGTCTCAAGTGGCCAT
This sequence comes from Bathymodiolus septemdierum, assembly GCA_963383655.1. Classification (NCBI taxonomy): domain Eukaryota; kingdom Metazoa; phylum Mollusca; class Bivalvia; order Mytilida; family Modiolidae; genus Bathymodiolus; species Bathymodiolus septemdierum. The sequence continues at coordinate 993,752 of OY726525.1, read as the reverse complement.
TTTTTTTAGATTTTATTTCTTTTTAAGCAATTATTATCCGACAAAATATTTTTAGGACAAGAAATCAATTAATTAGGAATTAATTTATAAGGATTGATCACAATTTTGTGTTCGGTTCGTTCGAAATACATTCAAAAATGTGGTACACACCCTACACAGTGTGTACCACATTTTTGAGTTTATTTCTTCTTGAACCGAAAAAAAATTGAGATCAATCCTTAATTAAATTATTTTTTTCTATATATTAGCATGTGTTTATTTTGATTTCTTAGTCATATATCCAAATCTTAAATTGTCTACACTATTTGACACTTACTCGTCAGGTGTTTTAGTTTCTGGGTCATTTTCAAAATATTCTAACTGATCCTCATCTACTGTATGATCACATTGGTCACCTTGACATGCTACATAGGTTATCAAGCATAGCAAGATCTGAAAAATAAGAAAACGTTGATTAGGAGTAAGCAAAAATAGGATAAGAAATTGCACCGTCTTATGATAAATAAGCGTTTCGGCTTATTACACCGACAAAGGTGCTTCTGTGACAGTTCAGAGTTCGGCTTATTACACCGACAAAGGTGCTTCTGTGACAGTTCAGAGTTCGGCTTATTACACCGACAAAGGTGCTTCTGTGACAGTTCAGAGTTCGGCTTATTACACCGACAAAGGTGCTTCTGTGACAGTTCAGCGAGGACTAGCTTGATTAATGAATGGGTGGATGAAAAAATGTGAATTTCGTCAAAATCGAAAGACAGTCCCTAACACCAATTCTAGCAATGTTTAATGATCCCTTCAAAGTTATCGCACTGCATATGAATTGTAGAGGACCGGGTAGATGGTAGAGGGTAGAGTGTTTAGTATAGAACACCCGTCATGTCGGTATGAACAGTTCTAACGGGTTGATGGTAGAGGGTAGAGTGTTTAGTATAGAACACCCGTCATGTCGGTATGAACAGTTCTAACGGGTAGATGGTAGAGGATAGAGTGTTTAGTATAGAACACCCGTCATGTCGGTATGAACAGTTCTAACGGGTAGATGGTAGAGGGTAGAGTGTTTAGTATAGAACACCCGTCATGTCGGTATGAACAGTTCTAACGGGTAGATGGTAGAGGATAGAGTGTTTAGTATAGAACACCCGTTATGTCGGTATGAACAGTTCTAACGGGTAGATGGTAGAGGATAGAGTGTTTAGTATAGAACACCCGTCATGTCGGTATGAACAGTTCTAACGGGTAGATGGTAGAGGATAGAGTGCTTAGTATAGAACACCCGTCATGTCGGTATGAACAGTTCTAACGGGTAGATGGTAGAGGATAGAGTTTTAGTATAGAACACCCGTCATGTCGGTATGAACAGTTCTAACGGGTAGATGGTAGAGGGTAGAGTGTTTTGTATAGAACACCCGTCATGTCGGTATGAACAGTTCTAACGGGTAGATGGTAGAGGGTAGAGTGTTTAGTATAGAACACCCGTCATGTCGGTATGAACAGTTCTAACGGGTAGATGGTAGAGGGTAGAGTGTTTAGTATAGAACACCCTTCATGTCGGTATGAACAGTTCTAACGGGTAGATGGTAGAGGGTAGAGTGTTTAGTATAGAACACCCTTCATGTCGGTATGAACAGTTCTAACGGGTTGATGGTAGAGGGTAGAGTGTTTAGTATAGAACACCCGTCATGTCGGTATGAACAGTTCTAACGGGTAGATGGTAGAGGGTAGAGTGCTTAGTATAGAACACCCGTCATGTCGGTATGAACAGTTCTAACGGGTAGATGGTAGAGGGTAGAGTGTTTAGTATAGAACACCCATCATGTCGGTATGAACAGTTCTAACGGGTAGATGTTAGAGGGTAGAGTGTTTAGTATAGAACACCCGTCATGTCGGTATGAACAGTTCTAACAGGTAGATGGTAGAGGGTAGAGTGTTTAGTATAGAACACCCGTCATGTCGGTATGAACAGTTCTAACGGGTAGATGGTAGAGGATAGAGTGTTTAGTATAGAACACCCGTCATGTCGGTATGAACAGTTCTAACGGGTAGAGTGTTTAGTATAGAACACTCGTCATGTCGGTATGAACAGTTCTAACGGGTAGATGGTAGAGGGTAGAGTGTTTAGTATGGAACACCCGTCATGTCCGTATGAACAGTTCTAACGGGTAGATGGTAGAGGGTAGAGTGTTTAGTATAGAACACCCGTCATGTCGGTATGAAAAGTTCTAACGGGTAGATGGTAGAGGGTAGAGTGTTTAGTATAGAACACCCGTCATGTCGGTATGAACAGTTCTAACGGGTAGATGGTAGAGGGTAGAGTGTTTAGTATAGAACACTCGTCATGTCGGTATGAACAGTTCTAACGGGTAGATGGTAGAGGATAGAGTGTTTAGTATAGAACACCCGTCATGTCGGTATGAACAGTTGTAACGGGTAGATGGTAGAGGGTAGAGTGTTTAGTATAGAACACTCGTCATGTCGGTATGAACAGTTCTAACGGGTAGATGGTAGAGGGTAGAGTGTTTAGTATAGAACACCCGTCATGTCGGTATGAACAGTTCTAACGGGTAGATGGTAGAGGGTAGAGTGTTTAGTATAGAACATCCTTCATGTCGGTATGAACAGTTCTAACGGGTAGATGGTAGAGGGTAGAGTGTTTAGTATAGAACACCCGTCATGTCGGTATGAACAGTTCTAACGGGTAGATGGTAGAGGGTAGAGTGTTTAGTATAGAACATCCTTCATGTCGTTATGAACAGTTCTAACGGGTAGATGGTAGAGGGTAGAGTGTTTAGTATAGAACACCCGTCATGTCGGTATGAACAGTTCTAACGGGTAGATGGTAGAGGGTAGAGTGTTTAGTATAGAACATCCTTCATGTCGGTATGAACAGTTCTAACGGGTAGATGGTAGAGGGTAGAGTGTTTAGTATAGAACACCCTTCATGTCGGTATGAACAGTTATAACGGGTAGATGGTAGAGGGTAGAGTGTTTAGTATAGAACATCCTTCATGTCGGTATGAACAGTTCTAACGGGTAGATGGTAGAGGGTAGAGTGTTTAGTATAGAACACCCTTCATGTCGGTATGAACCGTTCTATATCTTATTGGGTTTATTGTACAGACTTTAAGTCAAATTTAGAACTTTGATATTTGTCAATATTTTTTTTTATTTCACAGAGACAAACATTATTTATAATAAATATATATGTTAGCGGCAATAAGTGAAATCAGGCATTAAGCTTAAATCCTAGGCAATAAGCTATTGCCTGGGCATTAAGCTTAATACCTAAATTGTCTTAGGCATTAAGCTTAAATCCTAGGATTCAAGCTTAATACCTGAAATATATGTCCAGGCATTAGGCTTAATGCCTAAAACATAAAAAACATAGATATAATACATTTATTAATATTAAAACGAGATATTTAAAATGTCAAATACCTGAAATAAAAATCATTTCTAAAACTACATCATTCACTTAAAATGCTAAATAGAATAAAATATTAAAAAATAAAGTTTTATGGAAATATTTAAAGTCATATTTTAAAAATCATTTGTTATCACATGATCCAGAGCTATGGCACCGACTATTGCACAGTACTCCATTTTTTTTTACACTTGCATCTGTTACTTGAAACTCGTACCAAAAGAATAGAAAATATATAGAGTCCAAATTACTTCTCTTTTTGAGGTTTGTTAGTCATCTTATTATTGTAGTGTGTTGGCTTGGGCCAAACAAAATATATGTATTATTCTTGTCC